>CAMXCT020001660.1:107500-139344 GCA_947184155.2 Cladocopium goreaui | reverse complement strand
AAGTGGGGGAAGCAATTTTGGGGCCCAAAAACGGTCTCAATTTTGGGGCCGCATTTGGAAACAATTTTGTCTTTTTTTGGTGAGACTTCATTGCAAGATTTTTCCGACCATGGCAGATCAATGTCTTCTGGAAGAGCATTTCCTACATCACCGAGAAGGTCACTGGCAAGATTCTTTGAATCAACTTTGACGAGACTTCAATAGCATATTCCCCACTACCGGGGGCGGGGTGCATAGTAAACGCGAAGCATTGGAAGAAACATCCAGAAGTGCCACACATGAAGATCAGAAAGAATCGCCGGCGCGGCGCTTACACATACTGCGCTCTGATTTGCAGTGATCCAAGTATACAACCATTTCTTCCTCATTTCTTGATTAGCTCCCAGACTTGGCTACCGAGCTCTTTGCTGAGAGCGTACAACGCTTTGCCTCGTACGCAGCTGCAAATCATTCGTGGCAAGTCATCTTGGGTCACAGCTGATTGCATGCTGGTGATTTTACAAGCCGTGAAAAAGGCGCTCATGCCTTTTCTCGCAGGCATCTCACCAGTCATAATGTGGGACTGCGCGTGCCCACACCTGCCGAAAACTATTTTAGTAGCGGCAAAGCGACATGGATTTCAATTACTATATATACCAGTATCTACAACAAGTTTACTCCAGCCTTTGGACGTCTTCACCTTTTGGCGCTTCAAGTCGTACTTGCGTCAGAAGTACCGAGAACAGAGGCAGACAGCTGCAGAGGGGCAGCCAGAACCATTGGCTTGGCTTTGGCAAATTTCGCAAGCACACAAAGAGTGCTTTGCATGCCACAACTGGTCGGGGGCCTTCAAGTCTGTCGGGACCTCCCGGGATGTTTCACATTTACCCTCAGCCCTGGCTTCTTTTATGGCACACCCTGTTTCTTTTCCTGCGGCGGTGAAACCGACCAAGGAGGAAGTGCAAATGATCTGGCCGAAGCGGCGAAAGAAGGGCTACGCTTATGCGAGCCTGCTTTAAAAAGCTGCTGTTCAGCAGATTGTACTTAGTGAAGCAGGGCATGAAAAGCTGAGATGCGAGTTTGCGTGAGCAAGCTGGGGCACTGTTGTGTGTGTGCGTGCGTTAATTGCCGCACTGCAAGGGTCCATCATATTGAAGCTTCAAGTGTGACCGTTTTTGGGGCTCTCAAACCAGCCCCATTTATGTTGCAGTCCCAAGACAGCATCAGACTTGTGGACACATGCTTTGACGCAGCCTTTTTCAGACTCACAGATATTGCTGCTTCGCAGTTCAGTCAACATGTCTGACACAGCAAATGATGAAAGCGCAGCTGGCAATGGTGCAGACGGAAGACCTGATGGCGCGGCTGTGCCAGTGCGCGCAGCTGTGCCAGATCAGCTGCCCGGCTTGCGTGCTGAAAGGCAGGTTTTAAAGCAGCAGCTGAAGGCCGCCACAAAGCAGATATGGAATGAGGTCAGGTGTGTGCATGTGTGCAAAAATCAGCCGTAGGTGTGACAAAGGCACCCGGTTTCATTCATATGTTCGAAAATTTGCAATCAATCTTGGATTCCAGCTTGCCACGAATTGGTCCCAGTTTTCGTGGTGGGCGCAGTATTTGGTAAGCCCTTAAATGCATTTCTCGTGGCAGGCGCAGTATTTGGTGAACCTCTGGTCCCACTTCTCGTGGTGGGCGCAGTATTTGGTAAACCCCTAATTCCATTTTTCGTGGCAGGCGCAATAGTTGGTGAACCTCTGGTCCCAGTTTTCGTGGCAGGCGCAGTACTTGGTAAGCCCCTAATTGCTCTTTTCGTGGCAGGCGCAGTATTTGGTGAGCCTCTGGTCCGAGTTTTCGCGGCAGGCGTGGGACAAACGCCGAAATCGTAACGTTGGATTCCAACGTTATGCTTGTTTTTCGTGGCAGGTGTGGGACAAAAGTCGAAATCGTAACGTTGGATGCGGCCAAAAAAAGAATATTATATTCTAGTTCAAACCGCGTTCCAACGTTATGATTTCCACTTTTTTGTGAAACTGTCGCCAAAAACGGATCGTAACGTTGGATTCCAACGTTATGATTTTGGTTTTCGTGCGGGGAGTGCTTCGATTTTGGCCGCGCATGCTTTCCTAACAAATCGTAAATCGCATTGGAACTGGCCATCTCATGCTGATTCCAGGATGCTTCAGATTGTCATTTTTCGTGGCAGGCGCAGTATTTGGTGAACCTGTGTTCCCATTTCCTGCAAGAGTTGTAGTACAAAGAAGTGCATTTCTGCAAGCTTTGTAGTACAAAGTCGTACTGGAAAGTACGTTCCTGCAAGCTTTGTAGTACAAAGTAGTACTGGGGAGTACGTTTCCGCAAGCTTTGTAGTACAGAGTAGTACTGGGAAGTACGTTCCTGCAAGCTTTGTAGTGCAAAGTAGTACTGGGAAGTACGTTTCTGCAAGCTTTGAAGTAGTTCTGGCCAGTGGAATATTTCACGCCCAACCACAAGGGTGCCATCGACAGACGCACAGTCTGGGTGGAGTGTTCGAAGAAGGTGTTCAAGTCCGAGGACCGGCTGGCCCATGCAAAACGGAACGTTACAAACGGCCATCCAAAGGAGGCCAACAGCATAATCATGTTCCTATTTTGTTTTGAATGCGATGTTATCAAACATGGTTGAATTCATAAGAGATGTCTGCACTAGTGCTTTGGGACCTTCTGCCTCCTTTGGATGGGCGTTTCCAATGTTATGTTTTCAGTGGGTGTGAGTGGCGCCAGGATTGTTCTTCGAGCTTTTCTGGTGAAAATTTTCCTGCTTCAGCCGAATCTGGCACAGCTGCTGCGAGCAAGAACACTCCTGATGGAAATCTTCCTGCTTCTGTCGCAACTGGCGCAGCTGCATTGCAGGAACCTCTCATGCCATGGCCTTGTGATGAGGAGATTGAGGCAATGATGGACGATGCCTTTGAATTTTCGTGCGACTTTTGCGGGCCCAAAAAAGAGAGCTTCATGTGTTGTGCAGAGAAGCACCCATTACCTTGAAGATGCATCCCTTTTCGGTTTTTGTGATTGGCCCAGCAGGAGTTGTAACCCCATGTTGACTAAGCGCATTGTCCGGGCAATCCAATATATGCTCCATCTTTGCTCGCCGCAGGATGCTGCTGAAGGCGTGATGGCATTGCTGGTCAGTCAATTTGCGCGGGCCAAAAAATGAGACCGCTTTCTGTGCTGCTTTGAGGCTTCCGAAGTATGGCCCCCAGGTGTGTGTGTGTGTCGCTCGCCGCTTTTTTCAATTTGTCTTGGCAGGAGTTTTTGGAGACCCAGCCATGCTTGCCGTAATATCTGGGTGGGAGAGTGTGACCACTAATCTGGCCAAACTTTGTTTATTTCAGTCAATAAGGTGTTCACAACGCATGGCTCCCTATAGGGTCAACTGTTTTGGTCGTAAAAAGAAGATGTAGCTGAAAACAAAGCGTGATTCTTTATTCTGCTTCGCTGACATTTGGCTATACCCTCTTAGCGAAGGGGTTTCTGTCATGTCCATGAGAGGCTGTGTCAAGAATGCGCAGGAAAACACACAGGCATGATCTATATGATGTTAACTTGTACTTTCTAGTACTTTCATGTCTACGCAAGTGTGGCAAGGGTATATATACACATGGAAACTTGCTAAAAGCTGTGGCCGGGCGCGGCCAAAGGCACGCCATGGCAGCAGCGGAGCGTTGTGAGGCATTGAAAGCTTCTTTGCATGAAAACAGGTTGCGCTTGCGGAGTTGTGAGCAAGCTGCACGGCGCAACAAGCTGCGCTTGGAACATGGGGGGTTATCAGTGACAGCTGTCAAAAGGGTGCTGGCAGTGTACATGCTTTCTTCGTGGGATCTGGCGACGGCGGAGGAAGCTGCAAGACATTTGTCAACGTTACCCCCAGCAGATGTGAATTTCCCCAGCAAGACTTTGGTTCGGCAACTGTTTTTGGATATTGATTTAGACGATCTTCTTTGCATGCATGACGAAGCCAACATGGCTTGGGCAAGGGCTCTGAAATTTGCTCGCGTCTTCCTTGGGGAACAGGAGGTTTGGCGTTGGGTTCATGCACAGAACCTTGCCAACGGCGTGGCTCCGTGTGCAGCAGAAGTGTTTAGCCGCTTTGAATCCTGCAATGCCTGTAAGATTCCAAGTGGGCGGCCTCATAAACGAACTGTGAACAAATGGGTTGCTCGATGGCGTGCTCGTTGGGCCGTGCGAAGGGGGCGCTTGCGGCCGATTGGCCAAATCAATCCGGAAGACTTGCAGCAGAAGGCCTGCAAACTTTGGATGTCAGGTCCTATTTTTGGGACCGCCTGGGAGTCCCGAATTGTGGTCTTGTTTAAGTGGGGGAAGCAATTTTGGGGCCCAAAAACGGTCTCAATTTTGGGGCCGCATTTGGAAACAATTTTGTCTTTTTTGGTGAGACTTCATTGCAAGATTTTTCCGACCATGGCAGATCAATGTCTTCTGGAAGAGCATTTCCTACATCACCGAGAAGGTCACTGGCAAGATTCTTTGGATCAACTTTGACGAGACTTCAATAGCATATTCCCCACTACCGGGGGCGGGGTGCATAGTAAACGCGAAGCATTGGAAGAAACATCCAGAAGTGCCACACATGAAGATCAGAAAGGATCGCCGGCGCGGCGCTTACACATACTGCGCTCTGATTTGCAGTGATCCAAGTATACAACCATTTCTTCCTCATTTCTTGATTAGCTCCCAGACTTGGCTACCGAGCTCTTTGCTGAGAGCGTACAACGCTTTGCCTCGTACGCAGCTGCAAATCATTCGTGGCAAGTCATCTTGGGTCACAGCTGATTGCATGCTGGTGATTTTACAAGCCGTGAAAAAGGCGCTCATGCCTTTTCTCGCAGGCATCTCACCAGTCATAATGTGGGACTGCGCGTGCCCACACCTGCCGAAAACTATTTTAGTAGCGGCAAAGCGACATGGATTTCAATTACTATATATACCAGCATCTACAACAAGTTTACTCCAGCCTTTGGACGTCTTCGCCTTTTGGCGCTTCAAGTCGTACTTGCGTCAGAAGTACCGAGAACAGAGGCAGACAGCTGCAGAGGGGCAGCCAGAACCATTGGCTTGGCTTTGGCAAATTTCGCAAGCACACAAAGAGTGCTTTGCATGCCACAACTGGTCGGGGGCCTTCAAGTCTGTCGGGACCTCCCGGGATGTTTCACATTTACACTCAGCCCTGGCTTCTTTTATGGCACACCCTGTTTCTTTTCCTGCGGCGGTGAAACCGACCAAGGAGGAAGTGCAAATGATCTGGCCGAAGCGGCGAAAGATGGGCTACGCTTATGCGAGCCTGCTTTAAAAAGCTGCTGTTCAGCAGATTGTACTTAGTGAAGCAG
This sequence comes from Cladocopium goreaui, assembly GCA_947184155.2. Lineage (NCBI taxonomy): Eukaryota > Dinophyceae > Suessiales > Symbiodiniaceae > Cladocopium > Cladocopium goreaui. The sequence goes on along the minus strand of CAMXCT020001660.1, from coordinate 133,985 downwards.
GGCATGAAAAGCTGAGATGCGAGTTTGCGTGAGCAAGCTGGGGCACTGTTGTGTGTGTGTGCGTTAATTGCCGCACTGCAAGGGTCCATCATATTGAAGCTTCAAGTGTGACCGTTTTTGGGGCTCTCAAACCAGCCCCATTTATGTTGCAGTCCCAAGACGGCATTAGACTTGTGGACACATTCCTTCCCGCAGCCTTTTTCAGACTCACAGATATTGCTGCTTCGCAGTTCAGTCAACATGTCTGACACAGCAAATGATGAAAGCGCAGCTGGCAATGGTGCAGATGGAAGACCTGATGGCGCGGCTGTGCCAGTGCGCGCAGCTGTGCCAGATCAGCTGCCTGGCTTGCGTGCTGAAAGGCAGGTTTTAAAGCAGCAGCTGAAGGCCGCCACAAAGCAGATACGGAATGAGGTCAGGTGTGTGCATGTGTGCAAAAATCAGCCGTAGGTGTGACAAAGGCACCCGGTTTCATTCATATGTTCGAAATTTTGCAATCAATCTTGGATTCCAGCTTGCCATTGGTCCCAGTTTTCGTGGTGGGCGCAGTATTTGGTAAGCCCTTAAATGCATTTCTCGTGGCAGGCGCAGTATTTGGTGAACCTCTGGTCCCACTTCTCGTGGTGGGCGCAGTATTTGGTAAACCCCTAATTCCATTTTTCGTGGCAGGCGCAATAGTTGGTGACCCTCTGGTCCCAGTTTTCGTGGCAGGCGCAGTACTTGGTAAGCCCCTAATTGCTCTTTTCGTGGCAGGCGCAGTATTTGGTGAGCCTCTGGTCCGAGTTTTCGTGGCAGGCGTGGGACAAACGCCGAAATCGTAACGTTGGAATCCAACGTTACGCTTGTTTTTCGTGGCAGGTGTGGGACAAAAGTCGAAATCGTAACGTTGGATGCGGCCAAAAAAAGAATATTATATTCTATTTCAAACCGCGTTCCAACGTTATGATTTCCACTTTTTTGTGAAACTGTCGCCAAAAACGGATCGTAACGTTGGATTCCAACGTTATGATTTTGGTTTTCGTGCGGGGAGTGCTTCGATTTTGGCCGCGCATGCTTTCCTAGCAAATCGTAAATCGCATTGGAACTGGCCATCTCATGCTGATTCCAGGATGCTTCAGATTGTCATTTTTCGTGGCAGGCGCAGTATTTGGTGAACCTGTGTTCCCATTTCCTGCAAGAGTTGTAGTACAAAGAAGTGCATTTCTGCAAGCTTTGTAGTACAAAGTCGTACTGGAAAGTACGTTCCGGCAAGCTTTGTAGTACAAAGTAGTACTGGGGAGTACGTTTCCGCAAGCTTTGTAGTACAGAGTAGTACTGGGAAGTACGTTCCTGCAAGCTTTGTAGTACAAAGTAGTACTGGGAAGTACGTTTCTGCAAGCTTTGAAGTAGTTCTGGCCAGTGGAATATTTCACGCCCAACCACAAGGGTGCCATCGACAGACGCACAGTCTGGGTGGAGTGTTCGAAGAAGGTGTTCAAGTCCGAGGACCGGCTAGCCCATGCAAAACGGAACGTTACAAACGGCCATCCAAAGGAGGCCAACAGCATAATCATGTTCCTATTTTGTTTTGAATGCGATGTTATCAAACATGGTTGAATTCATAAGAGATGTCTGCACTAGTGCTTTGGGACCTTCTGCCTCCTTTGGATGGGCGTTTCCAATGTTATGTTTTCAGTGGGTGTGAGTGGCGCCAGGATTGTTCTTCGAGCTTTTCTGGTGAAAATTTTCCTGCTTCAGCCGAATCTGGCACAGCTGCTGCGAGCAAGAACACTCCTGATGGAAATCTTCCTGCTTCTGTCGCAACTGGCGCAGCTGCATTGCAGGAACCTCTCATGCCATGGCCTTGTGATGAGGAGATTGAGGCAATGATGGACGATGCCTTTGAATTTTCGTGCGACTTTTGCGGGCCCAAAAAAGAGAGCTTCATGTGTTGTGCAGAGAAGCACCCATTACCTTGAAGATGCATCCCTTTTCGGTTTTTGTGATTGGCCCAGCAGGAGTTGTAACCCCATGTTGACTAAGCGCATTGTCCGGGCAATCCAATATATGCTCCATCTTTGCTCGCCGCAGGATGCTGCTGAAGGCGTGATGGCATTGCTGGTCAGTCAATTTGCGCGGGCCAAAAAATGAGACCGCTTTCTGTGCTGCTTTGAGGCTTCCGAAGTATGGCCCCCAGGTGTATATATATATATATTTATGGCATTATAATGGTGATTTTAATTGGATATGAATGGTGAGATAATGGTTTGTGACAAACCAACAGCCCCCGGAAACCATGTGGATTCATATCCAACTTGAGGATAAACGAACCAACCACGAAGAAGCAGTGGGGATAAACGAGCCCCTGTACATTTCGGTGACCCCAACAATAAGGCTTTACTAAGGATTCATTGAAACCCACTAACATCCATGTTTATAAGGGCTTCTTAACCAACTATCATTGAGGAGGTCAGTTGAAATATGTTGAAATCAGCTGAATCTTCATGACACCAACTATGGGCAAATGATGGCCACCCCTGGGCTGTGTTTTTTTTGAGTATTTCCTCCGTTGTGTTTGAAGTGTTGGGGGAATGGTGTGGCAGGATTTGATGGCGTTTTGCTAGTACATGAGACCCGCAAAAGATGTAAGAACATAGGAAGAACATTGACTTTTCAAGGTCAAATCACCTATAATACACATTATAGTGGCTACATTAAATACTACAGTAGATGCTGGATTGTTAGATTCTCTGTACAGTTCTATGGGGGATTTTGGTGATGGCGAAGATGAATATATGATGAGTTTTCTTGATCCGTGCTCAAGAGAAGATACTCCCTTATTTTTATTTAATGACATCATGTTGGACTGCAAGGCCTTGCTATATTTGGAAATCTAGAACAACCTCTCATCAAACCACAAATTTCCTTGCAATTCCATTTGTTTCTTTAATGCATAGCAACCCAGCAAAGAAATAGACAGTCAAATCCTACTAAAACACTGGTAGATTACTTGTCCATTTTTTTGGTTACTACACACTGTACTGTAACTTTGGAGTTTCCATTCCTTTGCTCCGCGCAGAAAAGGGCGCGGAACACAAAAAAACGCTCTGCCGCAGGAGCAGAAGGAGAGAATCAAAGCTGCCACCGAGAAGGGCATCGAAAAGCAGCAGGCGCGCTTTGGGAAAGATGGGCCGTCGACGCTGGGATGAAGTGAAACCAGTGAAACCAGTGAAACCTTGAACAGAAAGAGCTGTTTATGGACGGGTGACCAGCAGCTAAAGGTCTGTTGTCTGTTCATTTTTGGTTGCTTTGTTGCGGGGACAAACAAAAAGTCGACATGGCAACATGGCAACATGTTGCTATGGGGCTGGAGGCGATGCCAAGAAAACAGGGCTAGGAATTAACCTTCTGGTCGACCTCGGGCTGGAAGATGCAGGGCATGGGAAATTGCGGGTGCTTGTCTCCCCGAGACCGGGATTGCGACCCGTGAGGTGTATTCGCCCTTAGTTGCCTTGCGTTCTGCTCCACTCCTGTCAGTCGCTGAGAAGCAAGCGCAGATCCTCGACACAGACTGGGTAAACCATTCCCATATTTTCAGATATTTTCAGGATGGGTTGGAGCCCCAAAACATCCCAAAACCATTGGATTGAGGGATTGGTGATAGAATTTTTCGTTGCTGTTGCCCAAGATCCCAAGGAAGTTGGAGGAGCGGAAACAGGAGATGAGTCAGAAGATCCGTTCCTATGCCGTGCTGCGGAACCGGATCTTGGAGAAGATGCGCACGCGAGATCCACTCTTCAAGGCCGAGAAAGCTGGGGCTTCAACGGCATGTTGTGGTGGAATTCCAAGGAAGGGGTGCCAGGTACATACTATGCCCCTACAGATCTAGACATATCAAATGTAAAGAGATGTACCAGCAGAGTGGATTATGACAATCCCGAGCATATTGGACGATATAACTAAATAGAACTATATAAATACGTATGCACACGTATTTATGCTGTATATATATATATATATGTAGACGTCTGGTCATATATCTACCTATTTCTACAATTGTTTGTGTAAATATATCAACAAATAAAACAACAAATAAATCAATGAATACATGATCAAATGAATGAATTAATATATCCTGAGGTATATGATGTATCATACCCTTGTAAACTTGTAAGCTACATATCTTGCCGGTCCAACTTCCCATCCCATCCCAAGCCGTCAGGTGGAAGATGTGAGCACCGCCAAAGCGCTCCTCGCGGAAGGCCGCCGGAAGAGGCAGGAGGAACTGCAGAACGAGGAGAAGAAACGCCGCTGGGCCGGTGGAGATGGGGGTTTCCATAGCCATGGGGGTACCCCAATAGCTGGGTGGATTGTTTTTTTGAGAGAAAATCCCTATCTATAAATGGATGATAAAGGGGGGGTACCGCCCATGACATTGGAAACCCCCATACCAACAAACATGGCCATTTAAAAGGGATAGGAAGCCTGATGATAAAGCACTGACATTTCAAAGATACCCATTTTCAGGAAAGCCTAGGATATTAAAAACATTTAAACACGTTTCCTTTTGATGTTTCATTGTTGATGTTTGGATGGTTGTTTGATGATTCGCCGTTCCATTTGGTAGGCGATATCAGTGATATTGATATTCCAATGTCACTGAGGATGGGAGCACTTGGAGGACTGTGCAGCCAAAGGCCAGGGCGCCGTTCTTGAAAAAGAACAGCTGGTTTGAGTGGGTGGGATTGCCCCATTAAAAATTGGGACTACATAATGACAACTAACTATAACCAAGAAGATGTTTTGGGTTCCTGGGTTTGTGCGAAATCGGAGATACCCGCAATTCCAGCCATTAAATGGGGACAGTGATGATGAAGCATCAACTTTTGGAATAACTGGATGGGAGAACTACATGGGAAATTGGTGTACTTTTCACGGCAAGACTGGGATCTTTGTATGATATATTCAGAATAGCAACAATATATACATATTACACATACAATCTAATATATCAGATATGTCACATTAGATATATTACTACACAATTAAAAGCAATAATCAAAAAAACCATACATGTCATGTCTAATTTTAAAACCCATATTCCATAGATTGTTATATAATATATGTATATACATACACACTCTATCAGAGATATTCCCTGAGAGGTGTTCAGAAGCGCGCGGCTTTGTTCGATCTGCACAACAGCCCCTCCTTTGACGAACGCTTGGCCAAGCGGGTCGAGATCAAGACAGCGGAGCTGAAGGACCTCGAACGCCCGTCTTCGGCGGACCGGGCTATAGAGATGGAGATTTCATAGGAGATTTCCATGGGAATAAACAATGCATATTTCATCGATTTTTATGGGATTTCATAGGTTTTTTTTTTAGGGACTTCAGAGTTCATGGGTTGTAATGGAGATTTCACCATTTCAGACTAGAGATATAATGGGACTGAATGGCGATTTCATGGGATTTCCTGCGATTTAATAGCTACAAAATAGGATGCAATGGGAATACACATCATAACGACTACTAATAGTCATGTGTCGTCTGTCTGAATGTTGACTTAGTCTATTATTGTGGAGTCTATATGGATATATATATATATATATGTTCATGATACAATGATGGATTTCAAAGCAGAAAAGTGTGGAGTTGAATAGTTGAATGACAAAATGGTTGACTTTGATGATACAATGGTGGAATTCAATGGCTCTTAGGCCGGCAGCTGCATTTTTTTTCCAATCTTCAAATGCCCAATGATTCAATGGGTGGCTGGTTTCGGTGGAAGTTTAGTGGTTGATCCGCCAGGAGTTAGAAAAAGCTCAAAAGGAACGAATCAGAGATGCCATCGAAGTTGGCCATAGCAAGTCTCAGCAGGCCCGGTTCCGCCCGGTTCCGCGAAGTGGTGCACAAAGGGAGGTGGGGGTGGAATCTACAGGCATACAGCGGCATACAGGATTGGCAAAGACAGCAGAGGTCGACATCCCAAAGTGGTTGAACATCAAATTGCCAAATACTCCCATTCCCCTGATGAGGAGGATCCTCCATTTTTTAGTCAACTGTAGATGCCTCCCCTACAATTTGCTGGGTCAATGGAATTAGACGGGCACCCCCATTGAAACACCAATAGCTTCGACGGTTAGCACAGCACCACTAAGACGATCACGAGGCTTCGCCGCTGCTGGGATGCTTGAGAAATCCTCCAGACAATGCGGAAAGACAGAAGGAGATTTTAGAGGACACTGCTGGGTCATCTGCCGGATTTTTCCCAGGTATTTTCCAGGGGGAAGAGGGAGAAATCCTGCACCACCATTGGGTTGTGATAGGTGGATTCGATATTTTTTAAAATCAGGGTTTCAGACCACCCAATCTCTTCCATCGAAGTGTGGCTCCATAGTGTGACCAGGTGATAAGTGATTTGGGTCTCCCTTGAAGTCGCTCAAAAGAAGATTGAATTGAAAGGACCCCATCTAAACAACCAACAGAGCTCCTTAAATTCCCGTATAGAAAATCCTTTTTCTCATCAAGATGGCCGTCCAAATTGCATTGAAATGCCCCAAATCTTGAGTTCATTGTTTATTCGTATTTTTATTGGTGAAGAACATGTTAAATCCTGTGGATTTGATGGTTAAATCATCTTAAATTCACAATTTGGTTGAATAATCCCGAAGCTGGGGAGATGATTCACGGCAACAAAAACCATATTTTCTCAGATTCTCAGAAGACACGCTGGACCGCCCGCGTAGGAACGTCAAAGACACATGGCGCTGGTGGCTAAGGTGGGTGTCGATAATGAGGGGGGCCCCCTGTGGTGATGCTAGTCCTGTTCGATCCTGTTCATAGGGGGAAGTGGGTCCAAAGGATTGGGTTTACCCTCTGGTAATTTAACATAACTATTGAAAATGACCATAGAAATAGTGGATTTTCCCATTAAAAATGGTGGATCTTTCCATAGTTATGTTAGTTTACCAGAGGGTATGATGGAATTGATCTGGTTGTTCATTTGATCACGACCTCACATGATTTTTTGGGTCACTGGAATGATGGTTTAGATATGGGGAATCATCCCCAGCCATGGCTGTATTTCAGCCAGATTTTCCGTGTAATCAATACGTATTCAGCTTCGGCTTCCTTAAATATACTTGGATATCTTAACATATCCTTAAATGATAAATGATTGTTCATCGCTCTATCATGTTTCAACTTATATATTCTGCAACCTGATCCGGGAATACTGATGGCTCCTTGTACCCAGATCATGTGTAGGGAACTGCAAATAACATTGCTACTATGTTCATTGCTCGTACTGGTTTCATGGTTTCATCTGATTCTCCTGATCCTCGGCGTAGGAATACATCAAGAAGCGAGATGAGATGTTATACCGGCAGCAAACCCGAACGCCTCTCTTCAGCTTCCTGGTGTTGAAGTTTTTTCGCAGCCATGGGGGATGGGGTTGGTGGTCATGTTTGTATGTTTCTAATGTTGGTAAAGCCAATGCCATTTTGACCCCAAATTGACAGTTTTATGGGTGGGATTACAACCATCAATGGGATTCCAACCATCAATATATATATATATGGATCGATGAATTGATGCAAAGAACTACCATAGTCATCCATAGTCAATATAGTTACTGTATGTTACTGGAACTGATGTTAACTGTCATAAGTTGGGATACAACTTGATTCAAAAGCCCAAAAAACTCTGGTGAGTCCTCCATTTCGCTATGAATTTTGCTATCCATTGCTGTGACCAGACCAGAGCGCTGTAGTGAGGTTGCGATGAAGTCGAGGACGCACAGCTCCAACTTGAGGCGAGGGATGGGATTCCAGCAATCTGGGGCATGATGGGATACTCATGGTTTTTGTGAATGGTGATATTAAACATGGTTATAATATAAACAGAATGGGAAGATCACGGGAATTTTTGTTAATGGGATATCTCCTCCGGTTTCATGAAACGTGGCTGGGAAATCTTTGGACTAAATGGTCAAATAAACATGGGAAAATGGAAGGGGTTTCCATTGCAATGTTTACCAGAGAGCTTGTTTTTTCCATGTATTAAAGTATAATAAAGGTTCGGAATATTATCCTCTCATAATCCAAACAGGCAATCGAAAACCACCCATTTCTATCGATTTTTTATAGAGGATTTAGGCATCCAACATGGTGATTTGCTACAACGATTGCAGGGTAAGATTGCAGGAAACCAACGGAAACTTCCCAACAGCAGCCCTCGCAGAACAGGAAAACTATCTACCAACAGCAGATAACACCAGAGGGGCCCAGGTATGTTTACCCATGTTTACCCGAAGAGACCGCTATATTCATATACCGTGAGAGAATCCAACAGACAGGGAAGATAATTTTCTGTTTGTCATTTAACCCAACAGAAACTGGAAAATCAGAACCAGCAACAGTTGCTTTCCTGTATTGTTCTCAAAAGGCATGTCAGTGTCATAGGATGGCGCACCCAAAAAAAGTGCCAATTCAAAAAAACTGATGGTCTACATCTTTGTAATCGTTTGTATATGTATAATACACGTGCACACATATGGTACTACCAGGGTTCCATGATTTTCCATGATACTGTTTCTAGTCTGGAACATTTGTGACAAGCATTCCCAATCAGAACCTGGGAAAACTTGCCTGCCAGCATTGCCAGGAGGCAGCGCGGAAGAGGAAAAAAGAGATGAAGGACGAAATGCTCAAGCAGAGTCTTGTCCGTGATGGGATTGTCTTGAAATGGGTGTTAAATAAGATATTTTTCAACCTATTTATGGCAACTCGCAATGTTCAAAAATGATACACATGATCATGTCCCTCCAAAAAATGAGAAGATGGTCATCTACTCATTTCTTTTGTTGCGATGTGCGTGATCCGTCGGCACGGGATGGGTACGGAATACACAACTTCTGGATGTGGCAGACGACCCTATCATTGGAAATGCGCAGATTTTCAAACTTCCTGATTCCTGTTCTGTGGACAAAATCTTGCAGGAACACAAACTAGATGTGGAATAGGTATCCCTAAGACATCCCAGGTTAGGATTTGGTCTCCGTGACACGTTTGAGACTTGGATTGGTCTCCGTGTGCTGTAACTTGATCCGTTGATTCTTTCGTGTCCCGGGAACTTGATCAATGCCTTAAAAGTGGGCGTTCTGAACCGAGGAAACAACACATCAACGAACTCCAGCATAAAGCCTTGGCTCGGCCGCTGATGATGGAAGCCAAATATGGCATCATGGCCTAACGCCCCTGATCTGCTCGCAAAATGCGATGACAGACAGCAGTGGCACACCTGGGGGCTTGTGGCATGTTGGGCCTGGTTTTCTGTGAAACTCAAGATCATCCAGAAAACTTTTTCATGCAAGGCCCAAGCCTCCCAGGGCAAAAAGCGGGCTGCAGTGTTTTTCTGCAACTCGTCCCCCAAAAGAGCACTCAGGCTGACTCTGTGAGGACTGCTGGTGTAGCCCAAGATTTGTTGGAGAATTAGCCCTTTAACTTGACCCTTTTCTTCTTCAAGACGGTTGTTCGCAGTTGGAGTGCTGGAAAAATGTAATCTGTCTAGGTCCGAACACGCCAAGCGTTGACCTTGCAACAGAAAAGAACCGAAACCGTGAGATGACCGCGTTTTGGGAAGGGCAATGTAGTGATCCTGAAGAGAGAATCACCTGGCATCCCTACCCTTCAACTAACATCAACTCAGCATAACTCAGCCAAATTGGGCGATGCCGCGATGCCCCTTTGATGAATTCAGTGGAGGCAGTAATGTGGGAAGCCCTGGCTGCCATAAAGCTACAGAACCATGACTTGGGGATGGTTTACGGCAGGTTTACCACATCTCAATCCTGGGATCACCTCCAATGGCACGGATTTGTCGTTCACAGTCGTGGCATGTCGTGGCCATTTTCGTTGCGTCGATCCATGACATCATAATCCCTTCCCCTCAATATTCAGCACCTAATCGATTTTAGTATGGATAAAACATGATAAAACCACATCTTTGGCACCATTCAGAATTTCTGCAAGTGATTTTTTTCTGAACGAACTTCTGGGATCCTTCCAATATCTTGGAACGATTCCATCCCAGGGATTTCCCGCATTGGGGCCCCAGGTTTCAAGTGGGCGCACATCTGTGCAACTCCTCAGATCTCGAGCCACGTTCGATGTTTCAAGATGTTTCAAGTCTCTGAAATGGAAAAAACACATGGCTATGAATCAATACCTATACATACAATTTTTAGGGGGATGAACATCCATTTACCAGCTATTTTGATGTTCACCAGGGGTACCAGGGTTTTGACCCATCCCCACATGGGAACTTGGGAACTGATTTTCTCCGGAAGATTCTCCAGTTTCGATGTCCTGTTTTGTGAAACATCGGTCTGTCGAAGCCCTCCAGGGATCCAATGGTTGTGATGTTGCCGTCAGTGCTTCCCTACCCCCACCGCTAAACTTTGATGGTTTTTTTCCCCAAAAAATACCAGGCTTTGGGCAAGTCTGCCACGGGCCAAGCCAAGGACAAGCAGGTTCCAAGTGTGTTTGAGAAACAACTGTTCGGGCGGGTTTTAAGCTGGGATAGACAAGGGCAATTGAAGGCGTTTTTGTTTAACATGGGTTTGTTGGAACACATGTTTTCCTTATTCTGTTGCGGCTTACCTTCCCAAAGTTTTGGCAACTTGGCTGTTGCTTGTCCCCAAAATTGATGATTGAAGTTTGAAGAACTCAAGGACACGTTCTCAGACCCTGATGTGGAGAACATCTGAATACTCAAGTTGAACAGTGGAAGAAAGAACACTGCTTCATTGGCAATGACATGTTGTTCCGGGAATTATGATAGCAATCTTTCAGGATCTTTCAGGACATATCACCAGCCAATTTCTTGGGATTGATAGCACATTATCGGCTGTGACGGTTGCGTTCTCCAAGTGCATTGGTAACAAACTCTTGAGTCTCAAATCTCTACCCCTGGGTAATCAAACATGGCTTGCGATCGAACATCCCCTATAAAAATAGATCATTTTCCAAGTAACACCTCCATTTTGATCGGATATTTTCCGGCACGGATCAAATTGAATAAGATTCAACAAACGGATTGGATGGTTGGATGCGAAAAATGGACAAACTTGCATCAATGGTGGGCAGTTTCAACTATTTGTCAGTTTGATTTAAATATCAGAATATCATTCATCCTTGGATGTTTCATTTTCTGCAAATCATGACTCATGGTTCACTATCGTTAGATTATACATATATATATATATATGAGTCATATATTATCTATATATATGTCTTATGTTGTTATTACTGGATCATACTTATGATTATTATTGTTATTATTATTGGTATTAATTGTTGTTTGTGATTCTGATCATTGTCATTATCATGGCTATTGTCAGATGAACCACAGCTGGAGAGATTTTTTAGAGGGGGAGGCTGCAAGCAATGCATCCTCGCTTTTCGCTGGGACTTGATGTGTAGCAAGGTGGGGAGCCAGCAAAGCGATAGATTTAAAATGATTTAAATATACGAGTACTGTATATCATATATATATAATATATATATATATGAATAAATATATGAGATGCGGTCAAAATAAGCGTAGACTACTTCAGTAAGGGAGGGTCCAGTTGTGTTGAGAAAGTGCACCAAACCATGTAAAGCGATAGGCCCCCCCAAAAAACGATAACTTGTAACCACATGAGAGTGCATCAAACTTAGTGTAAACTAAGCAAATATTGTTATATGCCTTCACGCGATGTGCAAAATTGATGAAGACAATTCAACCTGCAATGCCCACGTTTCTTGCAGTTGCCATACCATTTGTTGTCCAAGGTGATTGAACCGTTGCTTTCTGCAGGCAGTTGTTTTTTTCTCCCAGGTCCCAAAGCAGTAGAACTAAACTCAACTACTGTAAATGCAATCAAATTCAGATTTAAATTAAAACATAGTTTTAAATCTAATTCTAAATTCCGTTCACGTGCTTTACTTTAATTTGATTTTCGTATTCCTTTGTTTCCTCTTCTTTGTCTTTCCTTCCATTTTCCTTTTATTTCCTTTTGAATTCTGAAGTAAATCAAAATGAATTTTGAATCCAAATCTGCATTTCATTTATTTTGTTTTATTTCCCTTTTGTTTTATTTGTCCTTTCTTCTTCCTTCGTTTCCTTTTCTCGTTATTTCCTTCCTTTTTCCTTTATTTTCAATTTTCCTTTTTGTTCCACGTTCCTTATTCTTTTCCTTTCTTGATCATCAAGGTGTTCTAATTTAGCGATAATCTAGCGATAACCCTTTGTTGAAAAAGGAACCCCGGACGAGGCATAGACTCACTTGATCCCAACAAGAAGAACTCAACAAAAAAACGAATAGGTTCGCAACCCTAGGCCATCAGGTTGTTTTGAGACTTGGGGAACCTTAAACACTTCTTCATAGCTACGAACGCTTCTTTATTGGAACTATGGGGTCCCATCTTCAATTTCTAGAGCTTTTGAGCGGGGAAGTGTGGCGTTTTCTGACGCCATGGCTTATCAAAGAGGGACAATTGCGAGGTGACCCTTTTTCGTTTCATAGCATTAGTGATCTTATAACCGTTGGGAACCATTGATCTTAATTAAGTTCAGAGTTGAGCTTGTAATAAATGTCCTTCCTTAGGAAAGAGTCTAGGAATGTGCTTAGATAGCTCCCCAACATGGTTGCAAACGCAAAGACAACGAGCGCCCCTTCATCCATTCCCAGCAGTTTAGAGATCTGAATCCGTGAAACCAATTCCGCTGCATTTTTGCATTATTTAGTGTTGATTTGAACAAAGCACTGTGAAGCGATAGGCACCCCCTAAAGAGCGATAACCTTAATATTTTTGTACCAAACATCAACAGTTGATTTTGACGGCGGCTCATATGTATATATATATATATGTATTTGGTTTTCTCAGATTGGAAACTGCAAAATCCCGTGGTCGATCATTTTCCGGATTAAGATTGCCATTTCGGTGTATATCCCATTTTGTATAGGTATGAGATGATAGCTCAGTTGGCCACTGTGGATGTACCCAGCCATATCACGGACGTCAGGAGTCGGTGGTCTGAAAGCAGGCAAACTTTCAGGGTGCTGTGGCGGTAGTGCAATTGAGCCGGGGTAGGCAAGACACAGTGAGACAAACTGAGGGATGCTGTTCCGATGGTTTTGTGAAGTTTTGTGATCATTTTGCAAGAAACGAATTCATGGAAGATGCTGCAAGAGTTAAATTAACTCTAGGTCCGATGTGAAACAATCAGGTTGGATTGACTGTGCCTGCAATCATGTGGAATAATATAGGCAAGTATCCATATACACACATACAATGTATATATATATATAGATATAGAGGGGAGATATGTACAGAATATTATACAACATATGAATATATGTATCATGATTCATGATATTTATATATACAATGCAAATAGATTTGTAGAATGTATATTATATACAAATATCAGGTGGATGCTCGACCATGTGCCACCAGTTGCACGGCTCAAATTTTCAAAATTTTCCAATTTTTCTTGCGCTCCCACAGCGTGTCGTGCACATAGTAGTGGACGACGTGCAACCCGCGCTGCCCGAAGATGTCGGGTATTCCTCCAATCTACCTGCGCATTGCCAGCACCGTTTGCTCCCTGGGGGTGCTGGCTGGCAACTACCAATGGCTATTGATGCTGCCACATCAAGCTTTGATTCCGATGCTCCTAAGCACCTCTGACTTCAGGTTGCAATGACTTGATCGACAGAGGACTTGTTCATTGCTGTCCAAGGTTTTAGGTGGGTCAAAGTCAGATTATTACTTGTCTGAAACAGCAGATTTGTAGAATTTACTGAACTACTGTATCCAATTGTTTGCTTTCCCTTGTTGTGAATGCTCGCATTTGTTGATTGCGTACCATTGTTGTTGGACTTTACTAGGAACTGATTTAGAAAAGTGTTGATACCAATCTACTAGCAACCATGGATTGTGGGAACTTTGTTTCTTGGCCTATTCTGGTTGGAGGTGTCATATATTCATGAACATTGAGTACATACTGAGTATGCTGCTTTCTACCTGAGACCAATTGGGGCGATGATGTAAATAAATTAATTCATATGGGTATGGATCAATACCTATTAATACCATTTTTAATGGGATGAACATCCATTTACCAGCTATTTTGATGTTCACCAGGGGTACAAGGTTTTGACACATCCCCATATGTTTGGAGAGTGAATCCACCACCAATGGACCAACATTTGTATTCCTTCCAAACGTTCGCACAGCCTCCGCGCGGTTCTAGCTTCAAAGCGACAGATATCCCACCACCAAACATGGGAAATATGATATGGACATATTTGGTTGGTGATTTAGATATTTTACCCTAGTGTTGTTCAATGTTTGATTGATTGAGATGAGTTTTGCTTTTTGGGATGGGTTAAAACCACCAACCAGATATGTTTTAATAGAAAACACCCAACTAATTCAAATGTGTCAGAATGAATATTGATTTAGAACTGTTCCCAACAAAATTTGCAGATCTGGTATGACTTACGTTTAGAAAAGATCATGGTAGGAGAAGAAGGAAATACTGTATATAAGACCCAGAACCATGTCTTGTCAGCATGGTGTTTTTCTTTTTTTTTTAAACATAATCGTCAACAAAATCCAACTCCAGTGTGTGAGTTGAGAAACTATACCTATACCGTTTTGAAAGTTCACAATTCGACATGCCCATACCCCCAATAGCTTTAGACACCTTATGCACTCACACTCCAGCGTGTTGTCAAGATCACAAAGAGCCATTCTGAGCCACCATGTTTAACCGCAGCAGGAACAGGTTCTTTGGTTAGTCCGATCAGTTCTGTGTGTAAAAATATGTTTTAACCGCTTTCTGCAGGAAGCCTCCACATGTACGACACCTTATTATTAAGATATGGCTATGTTTCAGACCCCTGGCGAATGTAGCTAGTATAAATGGAACATAAATTTCCCCCAAATGTACCCTCTGGTTATGTCAAAATAGCTATTGAAAATGGCCATTTATAGTGGATTTACCCATTGAAAATGGTGATTTTCCATAGCTATGTTAGTTTACCAGAGGGTATCCAAATTTATGGCAAATGCGTGGTTTTCAGCAAAGCCCATATCAACCCATATCCTTCTTGGGTGTTGCAGTTGCACGAATTTTTATGGGTACACTCCCAACTTCTGAATGTTACAGTCTCATATGTTCACTTAAAGATCACCCAGGCCAGATGTTGAATGATTGAATCCCATCCCCATAATATTGAAACACCTCCCATCACGTGAACATTCCATCTTCAACCATGGTGTTTATGGTGGTTTCTTTACGGTTCCCTTCCATTTTCTTCCCCAAATTTCTCGAAAAGTCCTGAATTTTTTTCCGAGGTTTTCATCCTCGAAAATCTTCGGATGGGTCAAAACCCTGGTACCGTGCCGTGAACCCCAAAAAATAGCTGGGATTTATGGATGTTCATCCCACTAAAAATGGTATCTATAGGTATTGACCCATACCCATCCATGGCCATAGGGCCTATATATGGCCTATGGCCTCCAAGGCATTGGGACCCTGATCGCCTTGAGCTTCATCCAGGACCCTGAGGTGATCCATGAGCCCCAGCGCTGTCCCGCCACAGAGACCTGGAGACAGATTGGGAACTATGATGGTTTATGAATGTTTCATGATGGTTTTTGATACTTGTAACATCTTATAACATCTTATGACATCTTATCACTTATCACTATATAGTTGATGGATGTTGCCGGGGTTTCTAAAAACCAACTTATGACTGGTAGAATTCGTTGACGCCTTTATCTTTGACGTTTTTTGGAGATGTAAGAGGAAGACGGACCAACATCCGTTGCATTTTTTGGGAATCGCAGAAAGATCGGGTGGATGCACTGTGGATTGGAGCTCGCAATGACCAAAATATACCAAACCTAAAGAGTGGTTGCTCCGGTGTTCTCATCCATGTATGGTATCGTGAAGAAACGATATTGTGATTGGTGGAAATGACACACCAAAATCGGAACACTTCCAACATCTAATTGCAGGGCCAGGTGATGAAGGGGTTGCCAGGGCGTAAAAAGGAACCTTGCCATCACCCAGCCGCCTCCCAAATTGAATGTATGATTCGCTACAGATGTTTTTCAAGCCGCGAGCACAGGTTCGCCAGGAGTTTGTTCTAGGTTCTATCCATAAAGTTTCCACTAGTTGTTTCTACATGTTTCAGAAAGGTTCGATTAATTGTCAAAGTGTGAAGTTTCTATAAACTAGACATAGAGTTTCTATAGAATTTTCTATAAACAAGACATACAGTTTCTATAGATTTTTCTAACGTTTTTTAGAAGTTTGTCTATACGTTTCTATGTCTAGTTTTGTTGCGTATCCGCAGTGAAAATCCCACCATTTCGGATGCAGAGCAATTCGGACCGTGTTGCAAAAGGTGAGCACACTTGATGTGTGTTGAAAATGGGGCGGGTATAATACACAAGAAACAGCATGTTTTTTAATGGAAAAGTGATGATTAAACATAAGTACAAAAGGTGTGTATATAAATTGTAAATACAGTATGTATATTGATTATAATCAGTGAATGGAATGGGGCTACCCAATTTTCGGACAAACCCTAATATGGATCAATTTGAAGAGCTTTGGTTCACCAAACATGGCACGATTGCATTGGCGTTGGTGGTTTGTTTCAGCTTCTGCAGTTTCCTTCGGTGCCTCCACTTCAAAAAAATTGGCGGAATGACTTCGGGTATTACGTACCTTTGTGAAAGCAAGCAAAACTCGTTTCGTTGCGATAGAGCCAGTGGTTCCCTTTTTTGTCCATTGAGAACGCGAGGATTGGAAAAATCCACCTCCGGCCGTGGGTGTGCGCGACGCGTTTCCCAAATTTGACCGGAAAGAGCCCGTCAACTCCTTCGTGCAGATTTGCGAAAGCCTCATCGAGGACTGGCGGTCGAAACAAATCCGTCGTTAAACAACTTGCATATGTGGCATTTGAATATTATATAATATATCATATATATTTATAGAATACCCGAAATGTGGCCCTGGGTTGCCAGCGACCTTTTTTCACTCCATGAACAGCTCCAAAAAACCAGATTCCACATCAAGACTGGGCATCGAAGGAGTAAAACTCCGCATTCTTGATAGGTGTATGGTCACGTTCATCGCATAAAAATCACATCCGCACATTCATCGCTGTTCCATCCCGCCAGGAATGCACGCGCGACTTGCCCAAGACTCATGAGATTCCAGAGATGGAGCAGAAGTGGAGTCCCGGCTCGGTCAGCGAAGTGGAGAGGGTAGATAAAGAGACCTTGGGATTCAACATGATTTAACCAAGATGGAGACAATACTGAGAATACATGAGATATTATGAGATATTATGAGAGATTATGAGATATTATGAGATATTATGAGATATTATGAGATATTATGAGATATTATGAGATATTATGAGATATTATGAGATATTATGAGATATTATGAGATATTATGAGATATTATGAGAATACATGAGATATTATGAGATATTATGAGATATTATGAGATATCATGAGATATTATGAGATATTATGAGATATTATGAGATATTATGAGACAATGATATGCATAAACAATATCTTGTATATGTATGCATCGTGTTTGGCAGGCACTGGGTGTGCATTATCATTAGGGTGAGTATGTAAGCTGATGAATCCATTTTGGCTCAAGTCTGAGCCAAACTGGCTTCATCGTTCTTTCTTTTCCCTCCCTTCCCTCCCTATGAGGTAGGACTCCGGTGGAGTATCCTCCCTTGTAGGGGATCACATCATTGAGGATGTTGATCTCTACGTGGAGTTCCACGACTGTAGCACTGGGCGGGAGAGATTCAACCTGTGCAGCCTCCTGAGTTTACAGGAGTGCGGAACAGGGTGTACGGATCCAACCAGTGCTGCTGTGCAGGAGACTACCTGCACAGCGTTCCAAAGCACTATCCTGCGAGGAGCAGGTTGAGACCGCACGAAGAGTTTGGGAAGAAAAGGCCATGCGGATGTGAGCCTGGATAGGGTGAACCGTTTTGAGTATCTATGCTTTACATCTCACAACTAATGATTTTATATCAAGCGAAGGGATCGATGTTGATCGATGTTCAATGATTTGCAGTGGTTTAGCAGGGTCACTGCATCAGGATTGTGGACATGCTGGAGTACAACGTCAAGGGCGGTAAGATGAATCGTGGCCTGATGGTGACCTGGAATTTCCTAGCGGCTGACAGTGGATTTGTGTTTGTAGCCCATGTTGCTACCCTTTAGCAACCTAACGTGGCTATGGAAAACCGCCATTTTGAGTACGTAAATCTTAACACACAGCCCTTTTCGCTGCATTAGATTCTCGGAGGGCTATGAGTCCAAACCAGTCCAAAGGAAATCAATGATGGTGTGTGGTAGACATTTTTGGCTTGGATGCTCTAGTGACTCCAGTAAGACTTGATTCTTGGCTTGCTATGTGCTTATCAATCGTCATTCCCTGATTCAAGGATATTCAAGGCTTCTTAGGGTCCTATTGTTGGAGTTAATTACCTCTGAGGTATCCTCAAACTTCATGCCACAAGGCATGCTATGACCACAAGGAATCCTATTGGTGGAACACATGGGCCCATATCCACTGGCTGAACATGACATCTTGACACGGTCAAAAGCTTGCGCCAACCAGGTGATTGAGAGCGGTGCAGTGATCATGAAAGCTCAAGGCCGTGAACCCACAGATGCTCGATGGATCCAAGGGTAGATTGTTTCACGTCAAAAATGTGGGAAATGCATGGGGGAAGGGGACAGAAATCCCCTCGTTTTGATGATATATCACATATCATCTACTACTGCAGATTGATGCTGAAATATCTCATCCTATGGGTTTGTCCAAAGGGGACAGCCATAGAATGACAACTTCATTAGGGGGAAGAATGTCAGGAAAAACACATGGATTTAGGGGTACCCTCTGGTAATCAACCATGGCTTGCTGGAAAATCCAACATCTGATCTTCCCATGAACAAAAACCTCCATTTACAGTGGATGTACCAAGATTTTCCCATAGTGTTCAATGAATTTCCTATGATTTGTCACATTAAAACATCTATCAGACCTCCATTTGGTTCGGGGATGCCCATTCGGTTGTTCATCAAAAGCACGCAAAATCAAGCCCAGATAACACACCTTAGGACAAAGGGACCCTAAAAGCACCCTGAGATCAACTATCTAAATCTATCTAAAAGGCGGTGTAGAAAAATCACCACAGGTGACTCTGTGATCCAAAATCCCATCCAGTCAGGGATAGCCAGGGTGCCATAACTGGTCCCAAAGGAAGATGACTTGAAAAAGTTGGCGATTCTGGGGTGGTGCATCGAATGGCTGCAGGCTGAGACAGTACCGGGCTACAAAAGGGCCACATGTTCAAACACTGTAAGTGGGGTGCGTTGGTTTGGCACATTCTAATGCAACATATCTTGGAATCCGGAGGAATCAGGAAAGGGGTGGAAGGTTTCAGTGGCTTTGAGGCTTTTCTGTGGCAAGCTGTTGATACATCTGATACATCTCGAAAAAAATTGGCTCTGCGGACATCCCTCAGTCCCGCCATGTTGGATTGCGACCATCCAAGCTCCAAACAGTTCTCAATATGATTGTTTATATTAAAATCTATAGAAAAGGGAACAAACTAGATATCATAATATATCAATATCTTCCACATGTTCTGTATGCGTACTACAACCACATACATGATACACACATGATACACACATGATACATACATGATACATACATGATACATACATGAGACATACATGAGACATACATTAGACATACATTAGACATACATTAGACATACATTAGACATACATTAGACATATACAATATACATACATTCTACATACATTCTACATATACATTAATCATACACTTCACATGTTACTACGCATTCAGGCGCAGAGAGTCCATCCATCCAGGCGTGGTTGCTGGTAGCTGATGACTTCATGGACAGCTCGGAGACCCGAAGAGGGCAAGTGTGCTGGTACAAGAAGGAGCTATTCGGATATGGGCTGTGGGGATCTGTATAACAAACAATCAACAGATATCAACAGTGGATGTTGACTGAGGTGATCCCTGAATATTTTCTGATGCTTTTTTTGATGGATATTTTTTTTTGACCATGTAACATGCCCCTTGTTAAGGGAAACTCACAAGACATGGAGAAAAACAAGAAACTCAGGACGGACCATGATTTCTTGATGGTCTACGGGGGGTTCCTGTGATTGTCTACGGTGACGGATTCTGATGTCCATTTCCTTCCGGTTCGAGAAAGGATGGGGTAAATGGATGTAAATGGTACCAAGCAGAAGACCAGGTCAATAGGTACCCTCTGGTAATTTAACATAGCTATGGAAAATCACCATTTTTAATGGGAAAATCCACTATTTCTATGGTCATTTTCAATAGCTATTTTGACATAACCAGAGGGTAAAGGTCAGCAAATTTGAATCTCCACGGGTTGTTCACCATCCTGTACCTGCCCAATTCACCATTCTGGGTGACGGTGGTATCTGTCACCAGCTACGACATCATTGGTGGCCACAAGTTATTGTGAAGTGACTGCAGCTTGGGGATGCATGGGAGTTGAGAGATGTTTTGGTGAATATGTTACGAATATGTTAAGATCGTTCTGGTTCCCATTTTTTTGGCTTAGCGCCTGGCAAACGAATTTTGCATAACCGAGACTTGCGGAACAGGTCATTTTCAATAGAAGCACCCAAGCAAGTGTGATTTTCTTAACTGAACAAATCTGTCTAGCAGCTGATCATTATATATATATACATATATATATGTGTTTGGATTTGGACTCAGTTATTTGTTCCTACCGTTGCCGGCACCGACTCATCATAATTCAGATAATTCATCGCAGCTTTTAGCGTTTTAGGAGGGAGTCGATGAGATTGCCATCAATGACGCATTTTTGATAGAGATGCTGGTCTACCGCGTCTTGAAGCGTCACTTTTGGATGGAGCCATACTACATGGACGCTTGGTCCAAGTCAGGGGCCGGTTGAGAGGTCGGAGTTAGCTTTTACTCACTTGCAGCTGGGAACCCAACTTGAGTTGCATCATGTTTTATCAAAATGAGCAAACATGAACATAATTGAACCACTTCTAGGGGACCTCCCTCAGACCCCGAGAGTTTGGAGGACTGCCATCACCCATCACCGTTTTTTTTTTTTGGTTTTTCAATGGAATCTCTTCCAAGGACTTGGTGGATCTTTTCATGGAGACCACCTTCCAAACTGAATGCGGTCAATTGCTGGACCTTCAGCAGCGAGGCTGCAGTCGAAGGCTTTTTGTTGAAGCTTTCTAGTGAAATAGCCAACAGTAGGGATATCATTAGGATACAATGGGATATCGGGATAATCATTTGGGATATTTCATGGGATATTCTGGCTGGTTGATTTTTTGAGAGCAGGAAGACATGCTGCTAGAAGCAACAAAAGTGGAAGGGAAATACACAAGGGGCGTTGGGATGACCTGTTTAGCAAGTTGCTCAACGAAAGTTTTGAGCTCACTTGGTGTCCGGTATGTAAACATGGGTACTGAATGGCACATATATTATGTAAAATGTATATACTTGAATATGATATGATATGTATATCCGCTCCATTCTTATAATGGTGGTGCACAATTGGTGCCACGGGTTTTTTCGATTGCTGGTTTCATGTCTTTATTTCTTTCCAATAAGCTGGGATGGTGTGTGGTTTTCAAGGTCCAAAGAATTCTCGACTTTCCGGCGATGGGAAGACCCATCCGCCAAGGTGCAAAAATGTCACGTTACAGGACTTCACATACAGCAGATGGGAGCTCATCGTGAAGTACAAGACTGCCTTCTACTCTTTCTACCTGCCCGTTGCTTTGGGCATGCAGGCCTGGGTTGTGTCGTGCCAATTTGACAAACATGTTTTCCTTCCCATTGGTAGTTTGAGAAAGATGTAGCAATGCACATTCATAGATGGAAACTTTCAACACTACTCAGCGTGATAGTTGTCAGTATGACACTTGTCAATATCAGTATGAACATCAAAGAGCGCTGAATACGCGAACACCGTTTCATTTCCGTCAAGTTTCTCACCGTCTCACACTTCTCTTGCTGGCTAGCTGGGCTTTCAAATAAGTAGATCCTACAAAATTTGTCATACCTGGTTCTTGCTTGATTTGATGATCATTGTCTATTTAAGCAGCTTGAAATCAAAATAGGGGACCCATCTGTGGTCGGCTTTTCTACTGCCTACATTTCTATGTTTCTGACCCATTTCTGAACAAACACTGCCATGGTAAATCAACAAATAAATTGTTTGTAATCCTTTCTCATTCTCCTAAGATTGAATACTTCCTAGATACCCTTTGGTAATGGAACATAGCCATGAGAAATCACACTGTTCAATAGGGAAAACATATGATAAATGGGCCATTTTCCATAGCAAACCGTGACATTACCACAGAGTACCCAGTTTAATTCGTTTACACCTTGCCCCTGAGTATTAGACCTTGTGGGCCCCACCGCCCCCCCGTGGATGCCCAACCATTCTTGGCCACTGGGAATCCCTAAGGTTCACTGGGTCATTTCATGATATTCCATCGTTCATTGATTTTCAGCACCCAGCGAACAACTTCACAGTTGGATCCCCAGTTTTCATGGATTTCCTACCAGCCCAACTTCCATCCCAGGTGGCAGGGATCCGGGAGCAGGACGCCTATGATGCGGTCCGGGAACCCTTGCTGTTGATGGGCGTCTACTTTCAGGCCCAGGACGACTACCTGGACGCCTTTGCGCCGCCCGAAACCTTGGGGAAGATCGGCACGGACATCCAGGAAAAACACATGCCTGGCGGATGGGCGACCAAACTTGGGGATGGTGTTTGGTGTATGACCATTGGGTTTATGAATGTTTATGACACAGTGCATGGGATCAAGAACCCAAAAATAGAAGTGGCTGGTGACTTTTAGATACTGTACCTTTGAAAATTTGTTAACTAATGTTAAATATTTCAAGCATCCACTCTCTGAGTATACGGTAGGTATATCATTTAATTTTTGCGTTTGACATCATTTGGCTTTGCCTCGGGGAAGGACCTCGAATTTCTCGGATGTCTGGCAAGGTGTACGCCAGGTACCGAATGAATATCTGGAGATGTTCGTTCAAATTAGAGAGGGTAATCGTTGGTTCTGAGCCCCAACAAAATGAATGTATAATGAATGTTTATTCTCCCTTATGTCTGATTCATGTGTTGATTTGAAGAACACCTGCCGTTAATCTTGTGCCAGGGGCTATATCATCGTGTGAATTTAGTTTATGGAACGTGCATGTAAATTGATGAAATGGGATGAAACAATTCACGTGGGATGTCTTCGAGGTTTGCTGATTGCAGCAGTTTCTAGGTTGACTTGGGACTTTTTGCCACAGGACAAAAAGTGCGGATGGCTCTTTGTGCAGGCCTACCATCAGCTTTGCTCTCCAGAGCAGAAGGCATACCTGGACGAGCACTATGGAAAGTGTAAAGTTCAGACCCCTGAAGAGCAAAAGATCAAAGATATCTACAAGGAGGTTGGCTTGGAACGGAAGTACACAGACTACGAGACCAAGTCCTTCCAGGATATCCTTGCCTTCAAGAATCAAGTGCAAGAAGCTAATGTGCCGTGGGAAATTATTGAGATATTCTTGAAAAAGGTGTACAAACGCACCAAATAAGACCGCTCTTCTGCGGTTTCCCCGCATTGGGCCCTGCCCAGTGCAGTTCTTTTGCGTGTAGGTGAAGCCTGCAAAGACAGCCTGTGGAACCAGTTGCCGACCATCCATTCATCACGTCTAAGAAATGCTGCTGTTTCCGGTAAAGTAGGTACTTTAAGGTGGATCTTTTTCGCACTATGTCACTATGATAGGATGATATAGTAATATAGTGATGTTGCTTATCTTCAATTTTTGCCTGAGAGGTGGGGATGATCTCTAAGTTATTCTTATTCAATCTTATTCATATCTTTCAATCATGTAGGGTTGTTTGATAGTGGAGATACACATGGATACGCCATTTTTAGACACACAAAAAAATTGAAGCCAACAACTCCATCGCCAGACACCGCGACCACCACATTGACGGCTACCAGTGCTGAGAGTGATGAGGGTCCGGGGCACTGCTCGGGCATGTCACTGGTGTGGATGACTTTGATTGGTCCAGCTCGATTTTGTGTCCGAAAATAGGCTCAAAAAAAAAGAGTATTTTTTTCGCCACCTGCCAGGTGAGGGCCTCTAGATTTTCACAAAGGTGCAACTCCTTCCTCCTCCTCCTCGTCCTCCTCCTCCTCCTCTGGCAGCTCCGGATGCAGTGGGTGACGCCTGGACCCGAACTCCAGAACGCCAGTGCCGAACACATGCCAAAGAGAATGCCAGAAACAATGTCAGAAAGAATATCAGATAGAATGCCAGATAGATGTCAGAAAATATGACAGATGCCAGATAGAATGCCAGAATAGATGCCAGATAGAATGCCAGCAAGAAGGTCAGATAGAATATCAGAGTATATATATGCCAGACAGAATGGCAGAACCTGTATGCCATATATAGATATATATAGTATGTCAGAAACTTGGTCAAAAGAATTTGCCAGGGTGGGGATTACTCTAAGTAAAGTGTTCTTTTCAATGGGGGATCCCCCAAAAATCAATAAAAATCATGGCTTTCAATACTCAAATGGTCCAATGACTTGAAAATCATCAGGGGCTCCATTTTAGGACGCCTCCACGTGGGCCGAAAAACTCGCTCTGCCATCATTTTCCCTATCCAATTGCCATAGCCAGCCCCTTGAGAAGATGGGAACCGGAGTTCTCCAAACATCCACCGAACGATCACCTGGACATCAAAAATGGTGGGTCAAAATGGAAGACCAACATGGGACCACAGATGTGAATGTCTAGTTACTCTAGTTTAGTATTAACCATCCAATTATTGGGGTACCTAATTTTGACCCATACCCAAATGATGATGGATTCTGAAATTTGTGAAAGCATAGTGTTCCTGTTCAGGGTGTATGAAAGCAAAGATGTGACGAAAGCAAATTTCCGACTTATCCAAACCCTGACTGTCGCACATGCCAATGCAACACCTGGATGTTCGATTGGTCATGTGGCTTCAAGCTTGGCGATATGATGCTCCAAATTTGGGATGGATCAAAACCTATTGTATCATATTTGGGGCCGATGAACATCCATTTGTACACCTGCTATTGTGAGGTTCATGAGTGTTTTGACCCATACTGTGTGTGTGTGTGAATCATCCAGTTGATGGGTGGTTTGAAACCTGAGGAAGCACTCAAAATCTGCTGCTCAGGCGATGATAGCAGTTCTGTGAACGAAGGCGCTGGTTGTTTCGTAAGTACTTGTGCTGTACGGGACAGCAGTGAAGCACCGAGACAATCTCAACTTCACTCACAACTGACCCAAAACACATAGTTGCTTCAGTTCATTATAGATACTGTGCATGATCGGAGGGGGGTCCATTTTGTGATGTTCTCTTTTCAGATATGATTAGATTATATATGAAAATATGATTTCATATCATATCACGTCCTATTATTCTCTACTATATGTTCATAAATGGTTTACATTATTTTAGTCTATTATACAACATTATACTGTATAGTATTATGATGTACTGTATGATATCACATTCCATTATGAAAGTATAGGATAGTATGTAATATAGCATAGTATAGTATATCAGATTAGATTACATTGATGTTTAATCACAATATGTTTTAATATTATAACTATGTTATCACATTTTTTCTACCTATATCATACTTTACTTTTTTTTAAGTTAATGTAATTGCGTTGCAGTATATGTCATATCAAAAAGGATGATGTTATATTACATTATCATATATATTCTACATTTTTCTCTACAACATACTGTCCTGTAGTTGTAATTTTCTACATTTTTCTCTACAACATACATTTTTCTCTACATTATATTCTACATTTTTCTACTATATTATTCTACATGTTATTTTCCCGTAGTTGTTTTCCCTAGTTGCCAGGTGGCTTCGAAGAAACAGCCGCAACTCGTGGCTTCGTGGCTTGGGCCAAGGTTTCAGCCCATCATGCCATGGCCACCAGTCAGAGGGATCTTTTTTGGGGATATCAGGGGGAATACCCTCTGGTAAACTGCCACATAACTATGGAAAATCACCATGCTATTAATGGGAAAATCCACTATAAATAGCAATTTTCAATAGCTATGTAACAAATTACCAGAGGGGAGCAATGCTCTGGTTGGTTTGAAATATGGAAATATGGAAATATGATGAAATACGTGTGTTCCAATCCTACCAGGGATGATTCCCTTTGACTATTTGTCAGGGGAGTTGGAAGCAGCGGATTCAATGTTTTCCCTTTTCAAAT
>CAMXCT020001660.1:0-102500 GCA_947184155.2 Cladocopium goreaui | reverse complement strand
TGCAAATGGCACATTTTAGCTCCAAAATTCAACAAAGTACAGGTTTTTGCGGTTTTTGCTCCAAAATGTAGCAAATAGCAAGGAAAAGTGCCCCAGACTGAAAAACAACAAACAATCCCCCCCAAAAAAACAAAAAGAAATCCCCCCAAAAATATGCACCCCTAGAATTTCATACTCAGTGAGGTTGTAGATTCATCATACAGACATGACTTGATAATGCAAGAATGGGAAAAACATGTTTCCCCAAAATGGGTGTTTCAAACATGCTAAAAGAACACTTGACCAGCCGTTCGAGGGTCCATTGGTACCCCAGCCTTGATCCGGAGATATTGCAGATATGTCATGATGGAGGTTTCTTCCGTCCCCAGATAACTCTAGATACACAAAGATATATTATATATAGAGTCTCTTTGAAATTATCCTTCAGATCTTTACTGCACAGTTCTCTCTGTTCTTGATTGGCCAGATTTTCTATCATTCCCAGCAGCGCACACTGAAAGGTCCCACGGTCTTTTGCAGGATGACATTGAAGGTGCCAAGAGCTTTGTAAAGTACGGCTTTCCAATCCCTGACGGTCCCTCGAAGCCTTGAGCATCGCACGGGTAGCATTAGGTGGGCGGAAAAGGAAGCCGGATTTGAATTGGCCATGAATGATGGGAAAATATGGAGTCTCCACTAGAGTTGAGTCATTATTTGTGATGTAATTAAATTTTACGCAGGTTGATTTTCAGAATGTTTCAAGGATCTAAGCCTGGCTGCAACAGGTGATGCTATAGCCTTATTTGGGCCCGACTGCTTCGGAATTCATTGAATTCATATTTAGCTTCTTCAGAGTGAAGTTCCGTCCTCAAAATAGTTGCTGAGGATGGACTATTCAGTAGTGACTACTCTATCAGGATCACTGTTTGTGAACTTGATCCTGTTCAAATCCCTGTCACCTCAGGCTTGGTCATCGCTTCATTTGGTCAGAGGCCAGGTGGCTGCAGGTCAAACTGTCTGGATGCATAACCCGGGCCAAGCTGCATCCGCAGGGCAAGACAGATCTCTCCGAGCCCAAAAGTCCTGCGATTTTTGCTGGAGAACAAGGCAAATCCCAATGCTGCAACTCGGATTCAATACGTCTTCGGTTCAGGGGTACTTCAAACATTTGGGCCATTTGGGTTTGTCCACGAGCGGAATATGCCCAAAGAAAATGATGAGCATCAACTTTTGGGGAATTCACCTTTGGGTACTCTATTTTTAGACAAAGCCATTTGAATCTTTCTTAGTGTTTATGATATTCCATCCCTTTGCGATCCTATCCATGTAAATGACTGATTTTTTTAGGGGGAATCGATGTATGGGAAATGGCGCAATGCTCGGATTGTTTCTGGAGAAAACGCCCATCAGTCGTGCTTCATACTCCCCTTCTGAAGAATCTCCGCCACGAAATCAACATTTTGGACGCCTCCATAAGGTTACGAATTAGATTTCCAGAAGGTATCAATTTCTGTAAACTTTCACTCCAGTTTTGGCGGGGATACGAAGATTGGTATGTTGATATTAACCAAGGATTATTGAACCCTGATTTTTGTTTGGGGTGTTCTGAAAAGTGTTGAAGAACTTGAGCATTTGAGTTGACATTGTCCTTATACCGATACCAAGCCAGTGATGACTGCTGCTCTCTGCCCCTCAGGAAGACCCCTTGACGCAAGGCAGGGCAAAGCAGTGGGAGATGGCGCTTCGCCAGGAATTGGATGGTGAAATCTACAAATCTTATGATGACATACTGTGGATGGTTGCGAAATCCTGCATTAGTTGGTAGATAGTTTAAGCATGTTTAACCCATACAATACATAGGGTGTACAGCGTTACCAATAGTTACCAATAGTTACCAACTGAAGCAGGATTTTGTCCATTCACAGTACTTGTATCTAAATCAGACCTTCTTGAGCCATGTAGCTAAAATTCACTTTTCCTCGATGTTTCACCTTGGCGATGATTGTAGAAAGATGACACCCTCAACGTACCGAAAAAATACAACCTTTACAATACCTCTACTAAGAATTCTCAGGGTATTATCTCATGTTCTATATATTACAGATGGGAATATCGGATCAGCTGCAGGATTTTTTTCACCTACCAAAGGCTGCTATCAGCATGTGCATGGTTCAACATGTGCCTCCATCAAAGAGCACATCCGAATTTGTCTTGCTATATATATTTTTTGCGGATTGATGTTCATTTCGCAAAGGTCATTTAAGATATTTAAGCTGCAGCATCTGCAGCCCCACTTCCCAAGAATCCTGCGGTGAAAAACTCCATTCCATGTCAGGACCTGGCATTCACAGCGCATGTTGGCACGGAACTGTGGAAGTGGTCAAGCTGCTTTTGGACTTCAAAGCGAATTTGGAGGTGCCTGCTGATTGGTCAAACTGTGGGTTGTTTTTCCTTCAAGGGACAATTTGCAGGCAATTGTTTGGGTGATACAATCTTATAGGTTTCTTGTCATTGTTTCTTTTTTTCATCAACTTATATTTGATCACTAGATACGCCAAGTCTTCTCCATGAAACTTCACATGTTTGGTGGTGAGATCGTCTTTTGGGTCAAAAGCCTGGTAATGGATGGTTGTTCCCCAAAATATGGCAACCATAGGTCTCAAGCCATGCCCATATTGCTGGTTACATATCCGATCCCATCTAGTATTCCAACATATTTCAACGTGATATATCCCCATGTTTTGTTTCTCAAATCCGAATTCATGTCCCATATAAATATCCATGTGGCCTGGTCTGAAAAATTGCCTCCCCAAATTTCAATAAATTTCAATAAATTTCATGGCTGTTATTTGTGATGGCATCAAATCCCCCCAAAAAATCCCTCCAATTCATGGGTCCAATGGGTCATGTCTTTGAAATCAGCAATTTCTTTTTGGGTTACCAGGCGGTTACCATCCCCAAAAATCAGCGGCATCGGCTGCCAGGCCAAAGAGCCCAAGATGGAAACGCCACCACTGAACACTGCCTTGGCAGCATCTTGGCATCGACACCTGGAAATTATGCCATTATGCCCATGAAAACAACATTTTTAAAAGCCTGGAAAACAAGATGGAAAAGCCTGGAAACGCGTTTGGGCAAGCTTTTTTTGGGAGTTATCTAAGTTGTGTGTATATATATATACATAGCTATATATATATATTATGGCTATACAATGTTATACAAACTAGGACAACAGCCGCGCTGTCATCTAGCTTCCAAGTCTTGGGACCATGGCACCGCACCCCCCAAGCTTTGATGGCTAGGAACATGGTCACTTTCAGACAGATCTATTGTCAAAGCCACTGCTGCCCTGAGGCAGGTAACGCACCCGTGTGCTTGGAACTTTTGAACCGCAATGCGGACGCGTCTTGGCTCTGTGTTGTCAGTGAAACAGTGTTTATACATGTTTTATATTGGTATGATTGGTATGATGTGTTCTCCTCAAATACCTTGGAATCACAAATTAGTGCAAGAAGGTCAACACATGTGACTGGGTTGCTCCAGTCCATGAGAGGTAAATGATAGCCACAAGGACACTAAATTGGTGCATTGTGAAGCCGCGATGTTGGTTGGTTGATTTTTGTCCATGTTGAGAAATAGAAAAGATGGATGGATGAAAAAAACAAGGTTTTGTTTTGTTAGCTCATTTGGCATTTGAAATGGTTTCTGGATTTCCGGTGTGTTAGCAGTATTTTGATACACATACTGGTTGATCCTTAGGTCCTTACTCATTTTCACTGGCCTTGCGAGGTCCAATGGAAACATCACGACGGAGCCAGTGCCTTGCATGTTGCTCGGCCACAAGTTCACACTGGCCTGTGGCTTTGAATATATTGAAGCCTCCAGAGAATGACCAAAATTGAGTGCAATTCCCACTATTTGAGGATCAGGTTTCCTTGCAAAACCGTTTTTTTTCACATCGATGCTAGCGCACTGGAGGGAAATTATATTTTCTGTATATATGTTTTTTGATGCTTAAGACTGGGAGGATACATTTTGGATTGGGTGAATCACCACTAGGCACTTCAGGATTGGATGGTGAACTGCAAACCTTATCTTAGATTTTCCTTATGGACACCTCATGTGTTGAACTAATTATAGTAGATATATGATATCTACGATTGATTGATCATGTTCTTAGTAGATATGGGCTAAATATATTAAAAAAATATGGCCCATATAAATATAGACTCTACTGTTAACATGAATTTATACTCTAGAATATCATCGATTCGCTGCGTAACATCTCCCGTGATGTGGCAGATCCACACAGTCGACCCTGCAAAACAGATTGGCTGAAAACAATTTTCAAGGTTTTCCCATGAAAAAATCACTATTTGGGAATCTAAAAAAAGGTGTTTTCTTTTTTGGGTTCCTTCAGCAAATCCCATCATGTCATAGATGTATATCTCAAGGCGACAGTTGCCGTGGTTGACTTTCCTGCCAGTGTATGAGATGTTGCAGACATACCTAACAACTGCTTGCGGAAACAGTAGATCAATGCAGATCACCTGGAGTTCATGGCAGAAAGTTCACATATATACATGGCTATGGATCAATACCTATGAAAATACAATTTTTAATGGGATGAACATCCATAAATCCCAGCTATTTTGATGTGAACTACAGGGGTACAAGGTTTTTGGGTCGAAATGATTGGAATTTCCAGGGACCCACAACGATCCCCCCGCCGATCCCCCCATTTCCATGAGCTTCCCATGCGCCTCTGGTGGATACTGTTTCGACAGGTGGCAACAGCATGGATTGCCAGTTCACATAACTCCAATTTGCGTCACTTGATAAAAATTGAGTGAGAGGATGTGAGAGGAATTCGTTTTTTTTATTAATGATTTTGACTAGTTTGGCGATTTTGATCGATATTGTGTGGTGTGAGGGTCCCGGCTTGGACTACATCCGTGACATTTCCAGCATTTTCTATAGTTTGGTGATGTTTTGTGAAAGTTTTCTTTTTTGCTCAGATGATTTTCGAGTGACTCTGACTTGACTTCCATCAGACAGACTGCATTCATCGCGAGCTGGATTGCGCAAGTCTTCGGGGCTTTTAAACTTGAATACATAATGTATTATTGCATATGATTATGTGTATATATATATATATACATATGCTGCTCTATGTATACACATACACATATATCATACAGTTGATGTCCTCTTTGATTTTGGTTGTGATTCACGTGCCCTTTACGGTGCACGTATCTGAGGAATTCCGCCCATGGGTGAGGAGCCAAGAGCTGTCATCGTCGGCGTACCCAGCATCAGCCATCGGAGCGACCTAGCGACGGTGCATACCAGTTGGTAAGTGGCTAACAACCCATATGTGTATACGTACTATATATGTATACAGTATGTATGTATATATATATATATGTATGTATATATATATATGTATGTATATATGTATATATATATAATTACATATATGTATTTTTTTGCTCGAGGCGCAACGAAGCTCCAACTGTGCTGCGACCTAGCATGAATTCTGATGGTAACAGCCCCCTCATGGGGAAAAAGACAATGTAGGATCTCAGCCTGCAAAATCCGGTCCTATACACGAGCCATGGTGAGAAATCACCATCTGTGCCGCTCGGGTGCGGAAAGCAGGGCTGATCTCGCACTCCACGTCCGGAGGATGGGTTCGGAGCGTGGCTACAAAACCGTTTGCTAAACCGGCACAAAATGCCGGGGGATACTCTTTAAGTACCCCTGTCGCCCATTCTCCTGTGGCAGTTTTGCCAATGCTCGCGCCCTTCGGCATGGTGGTGGTCAGTTGCCACTTCCTGAGCTCAGGCACCATGCGGGACATGTGCAGGAGGAGTAGGCCTGTTGGCTTCCTACTCTGGGCTCCAAATAGTCCTTGTGAAACTTCTAAGAAGTCAAATTCCGGCCACTCACACAGGAAGGTCAGAAGAGGTAGCCGCCAAATGCTCGCTTTCTGCTGGTCTTGAGGAGGTCCAGGATGTTCAAGTCCCCCAATGCCGCCTTCGATTGCAAGCGTGATCAACAGTTCGAGGGTGAATAGCAAGAGGAGATTGCCCACATCCAATTGCCGAACCTCCTTTAAGGCCAGGGCAGCCCGGCCCCAGAGGCATTCCATTTCCCTCAAGACTCGGGGCCCCTTGCGCCCTTGTTGGGCTTGATCCACTGGCAGCTCTTGTCCCCTCGCCTGTGACCAGGTCTCACAGGGGGGACCTGCCATCGCACCCACAACTTGGCGTTGACGGACTGCGTGGAGCCAGAATTGACGCACAGACTCTTTGGACACATCCCCCCAAGTGGGGTCTACCATCAGATCGACTGAAATGGTGAAGATGATGACGTCGGAGTGCTTCTGCTGCGCCTGGTCGATGAAGTGCTGAAAGTCTCCTGCACGACGTCGGCCGGAGAAGGCATGCACGATGAATCTTTCCTTGGCCATAGGCCGTGGTACCTCCCAAAAGGGCTCTCGTTGCCTCCCCTTCTCTGCTTCTTCGAGACACATCTGTTCAATCTCTTCCAAGGAGTGTGTCGAAGAACCGCGGGTCGGAAGGCCACGCTGCTCCTGAAGAAAAGGCCATGCTGCTTCGGCTTGTAGCTCTTGCAGGAGGTGCTGGATGTCAAAGTCCCCGATTTGTAGGGCTTGGATGTCCTGCTCCGTCAAGGCCTCCCTCAAATAGCCCAGGGTTTCCCGGCAGACAACCCATGTGACTGGGTGCTGCTCGATGGTCCGACGGATCACCGATTCAATTGCTTCTCGGCCCTCATTCTCAAGGATGTCCATGTAGATTTGTTCCGCAAGCAGTAAGTCGAAACCAGGTAATTCCATGTTCTGCTGATCAGGGAGCCTGGGTCCTGCTGCTTGCAAAGGAGGAAGAAGTCCATCATGTTGTTGACAAAGTGCTCGGTCAGCGGCCGAACCTGCTCCTCCCATTGGGCTGTAGCGACGTCGGCTTCCCCATAACGCAGCCCTGCATGCCAGAGAATAGCGTAGATGCGCGTGCAGCTTACTAAATGTGTGGTACTCCTTCAAGCAGTGTCCACAACATGTAGTGTCAAACAGGGTACGGAGTCTGGAGACGGTGCCGTGTCGTTTAAAGAAGTGTGCCCCAACTCCTCCTTTGCTGCGGAAGAGACGCTTGCAAGTCATGCAGGCATGGCGCTCCAGTGCAGGATGGTCATCTGGTCCAGATGCTGCCTGATCCTCCCTTCTCACTAAGCTATCAGCTCGAACTTCTCGGAAAAGTTGAAGAAATGCTCGGTGAAAACCTTCTACACGGTGATGGCGTTGTCGCTGAAGAATGGCGTGCTCTCCGGCTCTTCGGATCAAGCGCCTCCAATACGAGGGGTAGTGCTCCCAGATGTTGTGCCAAACTTCAAGCCCTTGCAATGGGTCCGGCAGCTTGGAAGCTCCTTGTAGCTGTCGCCAGGCCCATCCCAGATCATCTTGAACCAATGCAATCCATTGAGAGTCACTGTTCAGAAGACCCCAGGGAACAAGTTTTGCACATTTGTGCAGGGTTCCCAAATAGCGTAATCTGGCCAAACGAAGAAGTTCAGTCGGACTGTTGATACCAACCTGGGTCAGGATGTCCGCATCAGTCAAATGATCATCATGAGCTCTGCCAAGAAGTCTCCGGAAGAGACGCATGAGTGCATTGTGAATGTACTCTTTGGTGCTGGTGGTAGCCAATGTCCACGACTCTGTACCATAACAGAACCTGCTTAGTACAAGGGTGCGGAACAACTCGACTCGACGCTGGAGCGGCAGAACCGGGTTTTGCAGTAAATGCTTCCTGTGCTGTGAAAACGCTTGCTGTGCAATGGCGACACGGCGACGAGCTTCGGCACGACTATCACCCTTGTGGTGGATCACGCAGCCCAAATGGGTGTAGTGTGCAACTACCCGGACTCTGCGTGGCCCCTGTTCTCCCAGAATGAGAAGCGTCTTGTCCGAGGACGGCCCAAAGTATTTGATCTTCAATTTCCGTGAACCATGGCCTTGGAAGATCAATAGGGCCTCCGTCTTGCCAGCACCCAAATTTGGTGAGAGCCCATGCGCATCACACAACTCTAGCAAGAGCCCTGTGGCCTGATGGATCTTGCCTTCCAGCACTGTTGGAGAAGGGTCAGAGACGCAGACGCATGTGTCATCCATCCACGTCGGCCCCAAGAAACTCCTAGGCGAAGAGGAAGCTGTGAACTGACTGTCAGTCAAACGCAGTCTTGTTTCTTCCGGAATGGAGTCTACCAGGCCCAAGTCGGTCATGGTCTTTTGAAGTTTCTGAAGGATACTGCTCCAAAGGTAGGAGAAAATGACGTCCGCAAAGCTGTCGCCTGGGCGCGACCCAAGCTGTGTCCTGCAGACGTCTCCCTGCCCTCTAACCTTGAAGAAAGTGTCCACATGTACTGCCCTGATGGCGTTGCGCATGTGGTGTGGCAATCCAGCTGCTTCCAAGGCTGTGGGTTCGTCCAAGAGGTTGTGCAGGTCCTGCATCAAGTCAGCTGACATTCCCAGTCGTTGGCCCACATGAATGATAAGTTCGTCGGAGGCCGGACCCCCAACAACAAGCTGGCGAAGGATTCTGTAGAAGGCTTCCGTAAGGTCGAGGTACAGCATGGCAATGTTATGTCCCTGTTGCCGTCTCGCCCTCATAAATGCTCGCCCCAAATGTACTCCAAGAGTGACTGGTACTTTTGGGCGTCCTCCTAGCTGCTCCTTTTGAAGGTACTTCTCAAACAAAGTGCTTTGACGCTGGCGTAGACTTCGATGAATGCTTTTGCCGATGAAGCTGGACACAAGTATGCTCCGATACGCCCTGCATTCGTCTTTGGGGCCTTTCGACTTCCAGATGGGACAAAGTGTCCCTCCTTTATGGTCTAAAGCTTCCTGTCCATGAATCGCCAGCTTCATCATTTGATTGAAGGTCGCCCTCGCCAGTAGTTGTGGCCGGGCTCTGCAGAAGGCTGGGCGGATCTTGTCCGGGCCCGTGGCCTTGGTAGGGTTGATGCGCCTGTACGCTCCTTCCAGGTCAATAAGACTAGGGAGCTCGCTCGCATTGATCTGGAAATCGTGCAACTGCAGGGACTCTAGGTTTGCCCTCCAAAGTGCTCTTTGTTGGCTTCCATCCATTCTCTCTCCCCCTTCCATCTGCCTGAAGAACTCCAGCCAGACTTCGACCATTACGCTGGGTCGGTTGCAGACCTCACCTTGGGCATTCCGGATGTGTGGGAGAGTCTGAACTTTCAGCTTCTTGAGGTTGGAAGGCCCTAAAATGGGTCGGAGTTCCTTGAGGATATGTCCCGCCGTAGCATCTGCGGGCATAGCGCCGAACTTCTCCTTGATGTGGGCCTGCTTCGCCTTCTTCAGACAGTTGCGGAGCTCCCAAGCTGCTCGTCTGTAGTTGGCCACAAGACGAAGATTAGCACACCACAGGTAGTTCTGGTAGGACGCATAGTGATCCCTCAGTGACTGGGAGGATTCTCTGTTCTTCCAGGCACGGAAAACGACTCCAAGTCTCTCCTCCTTCTGTCTTCTCGTCCATGCTCTGAGTCCCTTCTTGGTCTTCAACTTTTCTGCTCGGAGGAGCCATTCCTTCTCTGTGATGTAAGGCTTTTTGGGTTTGTTCTTCGGAAGCGGGCATGCTCTGCGTAGCCCTGTCAACACGTGCTGGTTGAAGTCATGGACTTGTGCTTCGATGTCCGTCTCCCATGATTTTGGTGTGTAACTCTGTAGAACTTGTTGTGCCACAGCCGGATCGATGAGATTGGGATCAAAACCAAGGCCGTCTTTTGTCTGTCGAGGTCGATGTGGAACCCACGCCTTCCATTCAAGATGGGCCGCAGTGGGTTCGTGATCCCAGTGTTGCGTGCCCAAGTCAAATTCCGAGACCACCCTCGATAGCGTACATGATTCAAGAAAGTGCCGCGACAAAAGGACATAGTCAATGCAATGCTGGTGGACTCCTGTGGGGTCAGTCCAAGTGAAAATGTCACCTTGATGAGCGGCAGTTGTACAAGGTAGAAAAAGAGCATGTTCTTCAACAAAACCTCGAAATAGAGGGGTGTTGACTGAAGTGGACATGCCATCAGTGAATACCGCAACGTCATCACCTGCGCCCGGGGCAGCATTGGCATCAATCATTGCAATCATATGCTCGCCTGCATCTCGTCGATGAATGAGCTCTGATAGAGCAGTCCACCATTGTTCCCTTTGCTCCAGTGGCAGACCAGAGTGTGGAGCATATGCTACCAAAAGCCAGCTCTGCCAATAACCTGTCTCAATGCGGGCCAGAAGCACCCTGGGATCCTTGTGGACTACCTGGATGTCATGCCTGTCCAGAAAGAGCGGTTGTTGATTGATGTAGCCAAAGGGCTGGGCCAGGTTGATCCACAGCTCGACACCTTGTTGATTCTTGTGGCAGCCTGAGCTAAGTCGAAGAACTTTGTCCACACAGGAGCAGAATTCAGGGGACTTCGACTCCTGAATGCCCAAAAAGTTGAAGTGGAGGCCGATGAATTGTCTGCGCAGAAAGTCGATCTTGCCTCCGCATCCTTCGGTGGGCGCACTGAGCGAGTTGACATTCGCCGTGCATGCACTGATGCTCAGAGTGAACAGGTCCCATTCAGCCTGTTCTTTGCCCTGCTCAATCTGCTCTTGTGCATGACGATCTTGCTGAACTGGAAGTCTGGGAGGTGGAGCATGAAGTCCCTTGCCGCAGAACTTGGGTAGGTCATCTTGTTGGTTTAGAACCAGCCAAAGTGATCCAATGACTTTGCTCCATTCTCTCATGCTGATACTTGGCCTTGGACAGTAGAAGCTCTTCTGTCTTTCTGCTTTCGCGAGCCAATCACACAGCTCGTTCCAGACTTCTCCAGAATGTCCCGGGACGTGCGCATATTGGACTCCTTGTCTGCCTAAAGCAGCCTCAAGCGCTTGGAAGGAGCTTCGTAGAGCAATGAAGGTGTCCTCAATCTGAGCAGCCCCCACGTCTCCCGACGCCTGTCCCAACGTTGTGCGTGAGTCAGATCGAAAGCATGTTGGGATCTTCCAGTTCTTACTGAGACGCCATAAAGCTGCCCATGACAAAGCCTCTCGTTCTGCAACATCAGCTCCGACTCGGTTGGCCCCTAAGTGTGCCTTGTGATGCTCCTCATAGATGACCGGATGTGCCGCCCATCCGATGAATCTGAGGCCGGGTGGTTCATATCGTTCGCCCAAGATGACATAGGCCCATGTGTCTCCTGTGCCTTCTTCTTCCGCACGAAGTGGAGCCAAATGTTTCGCTGAGCCCAAAGATGACCCATCTGCATAGATGAGCAGGCGGTCAAGCATGTGGTCCGGGATCTTCTGATCACAGGCTTCAATCGCTGTTTGAATTTCTGTTGGAAGTTCAATGCCCTCGAAATCAGAACATAGACAATGTTGATGCGAGTCAAAGAGGCTGACAAGATCCTGAGTGGTAATGCCCAGGTCGATCAGGCATGGGCTCTGCACGTCTGGGAATGCCTTGAAGAAAGGCTCATGGCTATCCAAGCTATGTTGTGCCGTAGGCCAATTGGACTGTCTGGGGATTGGAGATGGCTTGCCCATTGTTATCACCTTTTGGTCCATGAAGACGACCTTGTTGACAGAGAGATCCAAAGTCTCCTGTGATTCAATCACTGCTCTCCAAAACCCCAGCTGGTAAAGAAGGCTCATGAGCTCGTACTGCTCCAGGATGTGATCAGTTGAATGAATAAATACATCATCTTCATCATCGAGGTCCGCATTGACCAGAACATAGTCAAAGAGGTCTGAGCTCTTGTCACGTGGTTGAAGGCAGACAATGATGTTGCGCTCCATGCAAAGAACAGGGAATGCCTTGATTCCCCATAGGTTGAGTTCCTCCTCTGCTGCGCTTCTCGTCGCAGAAGACAGGATCAGAAAGTCTGGATGCGGTTGAGGGCTGAGCATCCATTTCAGTCGTACTGCAACCTCTGTAGATTCAATCAGATCTGTCTCATCTGGTTCTCTTTCGCCGGGTAGTGGCCACTGTTCATGAGCCACCGAAACAGTTGTTAGGCGCTCACTATCCCGGTTCCGTGTGAGGAGCGACGAGAGTTGCAGGAAGACTGGAGCCTCCGCCCGTTGCTGCGTGTCCTGGAAAGTCAAACGGCGTGTGATCCTGATCTTGAGTCCATGACCATCTCTTGCTGGAAAAGGGACTCCTGGCCGGATCTCATAGTTGCCATACCAAAGGGCACAAAGGTCAGGAGAGCCAGGAAAGAGGCAACGACCTCCCATTCCCAGAGCCATCAACAATTGATCGTAGTGGAGGAGCTCTGGTGTGGTGACTGCCAGCTGAAAGATTGGTTCCTGATGATGACCTCTGTTGTCGAAGCCCGTGACCAGACTGGTGGAGAACTGGTCGATGGGGTTCTGAATGATCAGGACATGTGCCTCAACACTAGTCGTTGGTTGGGGCTCAACAACATGGATCATGATTGGCGCACCTGGGAGAGTAAATTCTCGCCAAACTTGTCTCAGATGAGCTTCCCACTGCTGAAAATTGTCGTAGAGTCGGACTACGCGTGGGGCATGGCAGTGGTGTAGCGCTAAATTGTGCTGATCCACGAACCATGTAATAATGTTGGTTGACGCACTTTCGCCCTCCCAGCTAAACGCCGTCTGTTGCCAGGCGTGGTAAAGGTCTTGCACATTCTCTGGCATGTGGCCGACAAAGGGAATTGCCGGGTCGAAGGCTGGTGCATTCGGATTGAAGACAAATGCCGTGCCCTCACAGCGTGCCGGAGATGATGAGAGATCCTGCCCTGCTTGCGGTGGTGTTGGCTTACTCCATCGAGAGGGTGGTCTTTGCATGAGCTCCATGTGGTCATACTCGTCTGCCTGAAGAATGAGTGGCCGAATGTGGATGGTAAGGCCAACCGCTCTGGGGATTTCCTCAATATCAACCAGACCGAAGGGTAAAGCACCCAAAGTGACTGAACAGATCCTTGTTTGGCAGAAAATTTCGAGCTCTGCTTTTCGTAGGACCATGTTGCGTCCCATCCAGTCTGGCAATGAGTGCGCTTCGTGTTCGATTGAGGTACCACGTTG
The DNA here is from genome assembly GCA_947184155.2 of Cladocopium goreaui. Lineage (NCBI taxonomy): Eukaryota > Dinophyceae > Suessiales > Symbiodiniaceae > Cladocopium > Cladocopium goreaui. The sequence goes on along the minus strand of CAMXCT020001660.1, from coordinate 89,389 downwards.
ATCTGTGGCTTCAATGGAAATGATGCCAACATTCATATTGTGCTGAGGGGCTTGTTCAACAATAAGATGTGCCAAAACGCATTGGAATCTCGTGCATGGTGGCGTAGGCTTGACCAAATGGATGATGATGTCCGTCTCCTGCTCTCCATTGAGATCCCAAAGCGCAAGAATTTCCTCGACCCAGTGTTGAGGACTGTCATGTAGTTTCATCGATCTAGGATCGCGGCAATGTCGTCTATGTTGTTGGTGAATGTGCCATGTTTCAACATATGCTACCCGTCCTTCTTCCTCGCACTCAACGAAAGCATTTCTATCAAAGAGTCGTGCCAAACGTCGTTGATCTTCGGTGAAAACCTCTGTTGAATGTAGTGCGAGGAGGTGCCGGGAGTCTGGTAGGCCTGTCAGGAATGAAACCTCCTTGAGCGTGATGATTTGGGTCAGTTTTGATCTCTACGGCACCGAGATTGTGTCCAAAGCCCAAAAGTGCCTGTTGGAATTGGTTGACAGACCGTTGAAACAAACTGCTGTCGTCTCCGGACGCATTTGAACTCATAGGATCATCTCCAATGGCGGCGTCCGACTCCGATATGCATTGTTCTTGCATGTCTACGTCGCCGACAAAGATCTTGATGTAGTCGCCGTCGAGGAAGTTGATGGGGGAAATGTCGCGTTGTGGCACCACGACGTTGTTTCGCCACATGTAGCAGATATCTCCATGTTCTGCCAAAACTCCTTCAAGGCCCAGGAACTGAAAGAAGGAGGGGCGGTTGGTCGTGTACGGTACCCAACGTACATACCTTCTGAAAGGCGAAGGTTGGACATCGTTGTCAACATGCAATTCCAAGTCGAGCAAGACTAATCGCTCAAAAGGCGTCGGTCGGAACTCCGGTGTTCTTTGCAACAAGAGTCCATGAAGGCCAACTTGAACATAATCCAGGGGTCTGTGCAGTACTAGATGAAGACGGATGATTCCCAAGGGTTCAATGCCGAATTCTCTAGCTGCTTGTCGATATAATTCAGTCTGATCATGCCAAGGTAGCAGCGTAGAAATAGATCTGCCGTCGAGTGAGAAGATCACAGTCTGACGCCAGTCTTCATCTTCGCTGGACCGTGAAGTCGACCTTGACGATGAGGATGAACTTGTCGAGCTCCTTGAACTTCTCCCTGATGATGGTAAAGATGCTGCATCATGAAGCGTCAGCTGTCTAGCCATGAATGATGTTGTATCTTCGGGAGCGTTCCTTGTTTCATCTTGTCGAGGATGTTGAGATTCCGGGGCCTCATCTCCATTGGGTTGGTTCCACATGAGAAGGATGTTGGAGCTGGCGTTGCCGAACTCTGCGCACAAAGTTTTGCTCCAATTCTTCTTCACGAAGTGCTGGAGGCACTCGGATGTGTAGGCCTAGCCCATGGTGAAGATGATGAACCTGTCCTGCTGGTAACTGCCGGTTTCCTGAATGTAGTGTGCAGTCCCCAAATCCGTCAGCCCTTCTATCCTGACACAATGTTGACACTTGCGCGACCTGCAGTATGTCCTCATGTTCGACTTGTCTTGAAAAAGAGTGGGCAAACTCAGAAAACCATGTGGTTGGGTCCGCAATGTGCACGGTGGTGACCAGCGTCGCTGCCCTGTCGAAAGTGGCACGTTGATGGACAATGGCTGTCGCAACAGCATCTGGGTAGATTGAATGAGGAGATCCTGGCTGCACGATGGTAACATCAAAGGGGATGGACACATCAATGTGGTCTTCCCATATCAAGCATACGTCTCTCTCCCATTCAGATGCCTCCATGTCAAAACGTAGGAGTCGGGGTTGATCATGATGAGGATGGACAACATGGTCGATGAAGTACGATGTAATGTACACGACTGGCTCGTCTTCTCCTTCATCAGGTCGTCCTTCAACTCGAAGTAGTTCAAAAATGTCCTGAGCCCACACGGGGTGTGGGTTCAGCCCTCTAACAACTGTGCCTCTGGATGATTCTGAGGTCACAATGAGGTCAAAAGTTCTGTGGCTGGAATCTGCATCGTGGGAACTCGAGCAGCTCCAGGGCGAAGTCCTTGTTGAGAAGGCTTCAAGAGAACCAAGAGTGTGGTACATCCGAAAGGAGTCATCGCAACCAATCCAGACATCCACTGACTCAGCAAAGCCCACATGCAGAGCCTTGGTTCTTGTCCTTCTTGAAGGAGATTCTTGAATAGGTATTGCTGGGCAACTCCCTTGGCAGGGACTCCATGGGGTAGTCCAGAAAGAAGAAGACGCTTCCGCTTGGCATGACAATTCCCTTGCTAGCCCCAAAGCAAGTTCTCTTGCCCTCCATTCAGAGACAAATTCTTCTTTGAGCAAAGCTCTGTTGTGCCATTTCATGATTGAACCTGGAGAATCAATGCTCCAGTGGCGGCAAAGCCCTAGACTGTCATACGAGAACGTCATGGACAGCCGGGCGAGGCAAAAGGCTGCCTGGAAGAGTCCTTGGAGTCTGCCAGTTCTCCTACCTCCATTGCCTGCTCGCTCTGATGGGAGGTGCGCTGTCTTTTCGCCGCGTTCTCCTCCACCACGATGGCGTCTGCCTGCTCCTTCATTTGTTGTAAGGACGCTGACAATGTGGCTAAGCCCTCGTTGATCTTGCCTGCTGACCTGTCGGTTTTCTCCTGGCCTTCGGCGAAGTCGTCGTCCTCGTCCTTGATCTCTATGGTCAGCTTGCCCGCTACTGCCTGAGATGCCTCTGCCTGAATCTTTGCTTGTGTGAAGTTTTCTTGGGCCTCCTGGATTCGGGCTTGAAGGCCTTGTTCCTGAGTTTGAAAAAGGACTGTGTAATCTTGCCAGGTCTTGACTGCTTCCGAGAGGAAGTTTTTCCAGGAAGCTATCAGGTTGATGCGGGCCTGGATGGCTTCTTCCACTTCCGCTCTGGCGATGCCCATCTGCTTGACGGCGCTGTGCAAGTCCTTTGTGGCTCTTGCTCCCTCCTTCTTGGCCATCTTTTGCATTTGATGTCTCATATCCGCAGGAAGTTCGGATTGGCGGGCCCGGGCCATCTCGATGAACTCCATGTGTTCCGAACTCATCGATGCTTGAGGGGGAGGTGGCGCCGAGAATGATGGGGCCACTGGCGCCATCATCTGTGCCAGTTGCGGTGGGGCTTGCTGTTGTGGCATTGATTGCATCGGAGCCTGCATGGGTTGCATCGGTGTCTGCATCATGATAGGTTGGGCCATCCCTGCATAGCCAGGCCAGGGCATTGGCGGTGGCGGTAACGGTTGGCCCTTGCCGAAGCTGGGAGCCGCAGGGAAGGGTAGCATGGGTGCTCCCTTGCCTTCTCCTGAGGCATTGTTCCTGGGCGTCTTCGCGCCTTTTGGCTTCGTGCCCTTCTTTGGAGTATGGGTCCTGCTTTGGGAGCGATCTCTGCCACCCCAATTGTGATGGCCTTCCCATCCATGATTGTAATTCCAGCTCGATGCATATGCTTCTTGCGACTTCTGCCCACCCGGCTGGTGGGTGTAAGTTCGATCCATGGCTACTTGCCATGGCTGCTGACAAACGTGGCAATAGTTGGCTGAGTGCTTGCGAAGCTGCTTGCACCCCAGACATCGCCACGGAGCATTGTCTGACATTGTAGCTGCGATGAGGTTCAAAAAGGTCTGATCTTTCGAATGATGATGGCGAAGCACCTGGAAGATGTGTTTGAGCCTCACTGAAGAAAGGTGAAGAACTCCTCTGCGATGCAGAAACCACAATCTCCTGGCTGTAGCCCGCTTCCTGCGTAGTGTTCGCCTTTGTGTCGCCGATGCCGTGGTTGTAGCCCAGGCAGGTGTGCACAAAACCGGAAGAGACCAAATGAATCACAAAGACCACAAAGGGCACGAAGTGCATCAAAAGCCCGAACTTGAAGATAAACACCGTGAGGTAGGATATCCCAAAAACCAATTTAAGGCAGAGAATTGGTGAACCCGTCTCCGAACCTTTGTCCGAAGGAAGTCGAAATAAATCCAATGGCAAGGAACCGCAAGCAGTGACAATGTCAAACCGCAGCAAGTAGGCTTGGCCAAGTAGAAGTAAATCGAGAAAGAGGGGCTTTGAAAGCAAAGGAGATGCTGGCCAGCCCAGTGCCAGCAGAGCTCAAGGCGGCAGCGTGCTCACGACGGCTGCGCCCGCGGCGACAAATGCCAAAGCGCCGCTTAGGTTTCGAACGGTTCGAGGTGGCTGAGAACCGAAACCTTCATATATGTATATATATATAATATATATATATGTAGATATTGATCTATAGTATATCCAGATAGAGATCCTTAGTCATGGTATGTTGATATGTGTGTGATCGTTTGTTCAGACCAGTAGTTTTATAAACTCAACGGAGTATATTGATCTGGAATAGACCATTTATTTGTATCTGAGTTCATTTAGCGTACTTTTTGTTGGACAAACTCATTTAAGTGAGGTGTAATGATCCGATTTTGGTTAGTGCTACACGCAATTACATGCAGGTATTACTGGAGAGCTGCCCAGTCCGGTTTGTTTGAATTCCCTAGTGCCCTAGTTTTGACAGGTACTTCATTAGCCATTTAGGCATGGGTCAAGGGGCTTGTTTGAGTGAGTACCAGGTGCTTTTGGTCTCAATTTTTGACATATTACCCATTCCCATATATAAACCCATGTCTTTTAGTTTCAGATTGGATGATTGGTGATTTTCCCATGTTTCTTGCCAAGTGCCTAATCTTCGCAGATTTTCTTCAAGCAGGACACGATATTTATCGATATTTCATAGTTCAAACAGCCTTTCTTCTCACAGATGCCAGTGTAGCAGGGAAAACCAGATGATCACAAACCCTGGGGATGAAAATTTTACCCCTACCATCCCCTACCCTATGATGTTTAGCCCACATTTACCACAGAAACTACCTATGTTTCGATGTTTAGCCCACAGATAAACCACCTATCTATTGAACAATAAGCTGCAGGCGCCGCTGCATCCGGTTTCTCCAGGCCATGATGTTGCACAATGGTGTAGATCCCAGCCAAACAGAGGGCATGTCCAAGGGCACACAACGCTCCGAAGGCCATCAACGATCGGATCAGTCGAATGACTGGATGGGACTGGATGGGACTGGATGGGAACTGGGGGAAGCTCCATATCTTTGATTTCTGATGATTTCTGAATTGTCAGCTTTATTCACCCAGTCATAGCATGTTATATTCATTTACTTTGATGTCGCAGCGATGTCGAATCTTGGCAAGAGATGATAAGACATGACTTCTGATCACTTCTCTTGCTCTACCACAATCAATTTCAATGCAGTTGATTGTGTCAGAACATAAGTGGTCACACCTCCAGTTGGACCTTTGGAAACGCATCGCATGGTTTCCCTGAGTAATTGCTGGTATCCTGACCTGTCAGGCATGACACCGCTGGAATCTTTCCGCCGTGAGATAGCGAGGCCAAAGATGACTGGGCAGCACATTTATAGTCTGTAATTGGGTAATACATGGGTTACAAACATGCTACAACTTACAGTTCATATCGGTCACACATGGGTTGTATGTGGATTTTAATATGTATACCAGTAACTGTATAATAGTTGTAATTAGTTTCAATCGTTTTAATATTTATGATAGTTATGATAGTTGTATTAGTTATAATAATTATGAGTTAATAATTAGTCACAATCCACTTGTGGTTATATATGAATAATATAAAGTTATTCAATAGAATATCCAAATGTAAGCAGAATCTCTCAAGTGAATTCACATGAGATATGGGCTATATATATATGTATTATATCGCTTAAAATCCATTTAACTAATTCAGATGTACATCCAAGTAGGGAGTAGGCTACGATGCCTCAAAGAAAGTGAAACATGTGTGCGTGTGTTTTTTAGGATGCTGACTTTTATGTTATGCAATTCCCACAATTCCCACCATTGACATACGGTAAATTGAAGCATATTCATGTACTTCCATGACCAGGTAATGTTTGGAGTTACGGAGAACTCCTATATAGGTATATTTGAGTAAGAGAACCATCATGACCTATGGTAGAAAAACACCATTACCTGTGAATTGGGAGCGGAATGAAATCTCTGTAGAGGATGCAAACAGGGAGAATTTACCAAAAACCAAAGCCCCTGGCATATTCCTGCTGCTATAGAAACAATTATTACCCTATAAAAAATGGTCATACAGCTTTTGCTGATGGTGATGCGACCTGCTTCAGTAGGACTTCTAAGTGGCCAGGTCACCTAGGGCGATCGCCACACAAATAATGGCAGGGGGATACACTTGACCATCCATTTTTCTTACGACATATGAACAAAAATGTGTAACATGTTTGGAATTTTACACATATGTAGGACCATTGAGGGGGTGTTTAATAGCCATGAGCCAGTCACGTTTTTCCCGGTCGCCACAGATCACCCTGGCGCAGCAACGAGCAATTTGGACGACGCTGGGTCCATGATGGTTATTGAACAGTTTTTTTTTTAAATGGAAAATCACCGTTTTCGAAAGCTAAATCATCATTTTTGCTCATCTCTAAATGGGCTATATATGGCTATATTCCATAGCTATGTTAAATAACCAGAGGGTATATGTATTTCATATTTGCCATGGTTAAAAGATGAGTTGCTTCCGATAAAAGAGGATTGTCATTCAATCCATTCAGAAAGGGATCTATATAGATACAGCCACAAGAATAATTCAACAGACGATATCCCAGGTTACCATGGCACATAGTGTGGACCCACAAAATCCTGCACCGATAATGGGAGAATTTGCACATCTACCAACGATAATGGGAGGATTTCGCAACCATCCACAGTATGGCTTGGTCTGAAAATAGAGTAGCCCAAAATTTGATGATTGACTGTCCAGGTTCTCCATTGAAAGGGTCAGAACTTGGTGGTATCCAATGACCTACAGTCCATGCCAGTCCACATCGCAAGATCAGAATCTACACTGACCGCTAAAAGGACCAACAAGCCACATCCTAGCAAACACTGTGGTGAAAATTCACCTTTCCTATCTTTTCTTGCCAAACCAGTCGTGTCTCCTTCGGCTGAGGAAAGTTTGATGCAACTGCGAAGGTCATCCATACGCTCCTGGAGCAGGAGCGGAGCAATTGCAGGGAAGACAGCTGACCGGTGAATTTGTTGGAGGTTATAATCTGGTTATTTTCCAAAATATATGGGATAATCCTTCCCATTGACCAATATTTTTCAAGATGGTTAAAACCACCCACCAGTGAATTTGTTGGAGGTTATAATGACCATGAAGTAACGGGATAGCCATTTACCAAGCAGTATTTCATGGGATGGGACAGGCAATTGATCTTCGGGCTTCCCCTGTTTCGAGATGATGGTGATTTCTTTGTGGCTACCAACAATGGGAATGTGGGGCCACCGGTGATTTACAGTATTGGTGTCATGGTACTCTAAATCTTCCCCTGAAACCCGGGCAGTTGAAAACATTGGTTTTCTTAGTAGTGAAACAGTTTGTTCGCGGGGGAGGAGGGTCTAATTTTTTTCCAGCTCTAGTAAGAGGACTTCATAGATTTGCGCCATCGACCCGAGAAATTGGGGTTGAAGGACCAATCATAGTTCTACCAGGGGATACTTCAGCTTCAGCATTTGTCTCTACCAATGGCATACAGGCATTTTTTTTCATGGGAAAAAAAGGGTAAAACAGGGAAACTAGGACAGGACAGGTTGGAGGTTAGGTGGGAGGCTGTTATGTTTTTGTTCAATCTTGTAATCTGAAATGTTTGACTGTTTCTTTTTGATTATCCTGCTAAATGTTTTGTTGAGGTTGCTGTACTAATGCTTGGGTGCTATGATTTTATGTTGGTGTTCATGTTCGTTGGTTTTCATGTTTTTTCTTTCCTGTGGGGGTTCTGGGGATTAGTTCACTTCATTGTTTGGATTGAATGAAGGGGATAATTGTTGAGGTGGTCAGAGTTTCTATGTGTAGGTTCAGGTTCAAACTCTAGCAAGCTGTTGTTCAAAGATGTCGAATGATTTGCTTCAAATTCATGTATTGATTGAGGTTAGGCGCTGTGGTTCCTGTTTGGTTTTGCATATCAAGCATCCTTCAATACCAAAGCCAGTTTGGCACAAATTGACTGAACCGATGTATTGTCCCTTTCCTTCGACATTCCGCAGATGCATCTTTGTGAGGCAGGTTGAGCTTGCGCCAGGCCGGTTCGTCCTTCCAAGCGGTCATGCACGAACACAGCCCGCAAGGGCTTTTCCTGCGCAGACCGTTAAAACTTGTTGGACTTTGTTGAGCACAGGGAGCGTCGTAGTGCTGGTTCTCCAAGCTCTCATTCAAAGGTTCCTTCCTGGCTTCTTCATGAACAGGGCAGTGAGGAAGTTTGGGCAAAGGCTGAAAAGGAAAGAGCCCGCCCCTGCACGGCCGCTCGAGGAGGAATACATCAAGGACTTCATCAATTCACCTCAACGTGAAGCTTTGAGCACCCCTTCCTTCTTGGTGGTCAGTGGTTCCCAAGGCATTGGGAAATCAACCATGCTGAACAATCTCATGTGTGAGCATGTGAAGAATGGCAAAAGGGTGCTCCCGCTCAAGATGTCAAGCCGTCCTGGTGAGGACTTGAAACTCAATGAAGCGCTGCCCAAAGCATTGCAAGCAGTAAATTTGCCGCGATACTACCCAGAACAAGTGGAGTATATGCTGGAAAAGGTGAACGAGACGTGCAAGCGCCGAACAGGCAGTGCCGTCGTGGTATACCTGCAACTCACAACCAAAAGCCGCGGAGACAAATTTAGTAGGGATGCCTGTGATGACATTGCTTCCACCCTCGGTGCCTTCGCTCGCAACATCACCTACGACAATGCCGCGTGCAAGTTCATTTTGGAGGTCAGCGTGTCTGCCGTGGCCGACATCATCACCGAAAGGTTTAACATGTCAGATTTGGTTGTGGTGCGACCGCTGCCTTTCGAAGACTTCACATCTGTGGTCAAGGAGGTGGCAAAGCAGGGAAACGACTTCCGGACGCTGAACAAGGTTCTTGCCGACGATGAGATAGAGGAGGTGTTGAAGCACTACTACATCCGCGTGGGGGGCAACTTGCGCGCCTTGGACTTGATACTGCGAAATGTCTCCAGAGCAGGTCAGAAAGGTGCGGATGCGGTCATCGAGCATGTTGAGCAGTGGTACAAGCGGAGGGTGGAAGCAATTCAAAGGAAATTGGATGACCAGGAACTGAAGGACTATCTCCTCAAGGTGGCAGGGGCAGGACCCATGGGGTATCTCCCAGAGAGCGACGAAGACACCAAAATGGCGTTGAAGCTTCTTCGTGAGGAGCCAGCAGACTGCGTCCTGAGGAGTACAACCAATTTAAGGGTGGCTTTGAAGCATTGGCATTTCGTCGCCAAGCTCTGTGAAGAGGATGAGCAGAAGTTGAGGGATGAAGGATACATGTGAGCTTCGCTGGTGAAAAAAAATGTGGCGCTTGAGATGTTTTGTGGGTGAGTCATCCAAGAGTAATTTTCACGTATTGCATGCATAACCGCAGATACCCAACCCTAGTATCAATGATACCCAGATACCAGTATCTATGTATCAACGATACCCAGAGCCTAGTATCAATGATACCCAGATACCAGTATCCAAGTATCAACGATACCCAGAACCGAGTATCAATGATACCGTGATACCAGTATCCAAGTATCAACGATACCCAGAACCGAGTATCAATCATTCACCGAACAAGCAACAACAGACAAATCGTTTCACCCTGAACTTTTTTAGCCAAACCATCAAACACGGACAAATCGTTTCACCCTCAACTTTTGACAAAAACATGAGACACGGACAAATCGTTTCACCCTCAACTTTTATAGCCAAACCATCAAACACGGACAAATCGTTTCACCCTGAACTTTTGAAGACAAACAATCCTTACTTCAACAAGTGTCCTAAAACCATCGTTTTAGCGTTCAAAAAACATCAATTTGGGACACTTGTTAAAAACACAATTTTTAGAGCAACAGACCCAAAAACACTTACTGTAAAGAAATGACGCCTTATAGAATCAAAAATTGAATATGCCCTGCTATATGTATATTAACGGTATGAAGCAAGAAATGGACGAAGACCTTTTTGACCAAATGGCGGAAGCACTACACCAATCCAGCACCCCTCAAAATCCACCAACCACAACATCCACAAGATGGAAACATCAACAGGGTGGATGTGGAAAACTTTATGAGGAAACAACCCAACAAACAGATTAGAAAATACAGGGGTTCAAACTCCTACACCGCACCCTTCGCAAGGTTTGAGTATCAGATTGACATAATGGATATGAAACCCCTTACCAAAGAACCAGAGACGAAAATTCCCATCAAGAACGACGAACCGAGATATGGGTTGGTGGTCATTGACATCTTCAGCAAGTTGGCAAACGTCGTCCCTATGAAAGAAAAATCCGGACCAATTACATTATCGGCGATGAAAGAGAGTTTCAACAAAATGGGTTTTCCAATGTCCGTTTATAGTGATAATGACCGTGCCTTCCAAGCAGGGGTAAAAGACTTTTTTGAGAAAGAAGGCATCACTCACTTCGTCACCCTAACACACGCTAATGTTGTGGAGTGTTTCATAAGGACACTGAAAAATATGATACACGATAGAGTTAGGTTTAATCGCGGTAGTTGGACTGTGATGTTGTCCAAAGCGTTAGATAAATACAACGACACCGTCCATTCATCAACCAAAATGAAACCCAAGGATGCCCACGACGACAAGAACCATATGGACGTCAGGGTGAATTTGACAAGGAGGGAAAAGAACACTCGCAAATATCCAGAGGTCAAAGTGAATGATATGGTCAAGGTCTTTGAGAAGAAAAAAGACAACTACACCGAGAGGAAGGAGTATAACTCAAAGTGGAGCAATCAATCCTACAAAATCGTCAAGATAGAATACGACGACGTCGGAAACAGAACCTTCAAACTGGAAGGATTGAACAAACCGTATTTGAGGCACGAGATTTTGAAAGTATAAAAAATTATCTATAGTATTAATATATGACAGAGGTAGTCGTAAAAGAGATTGATAATGAAGAACCAAAGGAAGAAACAATACCAGAACCAATACAGGAAGAAGCACCGAAGGAAGAGGAGAAACCAGAAGAAATAATTGAAACACCAGTTCAAGAGAAACCGCAACCAGCAACGGTAGTCCCAAAACCCAAAAGGGTAAGACCGTCAAGGGCGAAACCACCTTTTGACCCAGAAGCATTCAAAAACGACCTTGTAAAACAAATAAAGGAAGAACTACAAAGTGCGATGTCCGCCAGAGACACCTACAACAAAGCCAAAGAGGAAAAGAACAAAGCGACGAGAGAGAAATTTAAATCTTTAGCATCAATTATTTTTTTTAAGTATTATATATAAAAATGAACATCAAGGAACAGAAAGCGGAACTCAACAAAACAGACATCTACGAAAACGTCCGCAAGGACATCAACAGAAGACAAACCGTCCATTCAAACAAAAGTGCCAACTACAGGAGCGGAACGCCCGAAATGCCAGACAGAAGAAAAAAAGTGTATAGTAGTTATGACCACTACTACCACAACGACAGCAACACGGCAAGGATGCCAACTCACAACCATCATCTTTACCTAAAGCGTCTTCTTGAATATCACAACACCGAGCACGATTACAAGGTCTTACAAGTAAAGCAGAGGATGAAGGAAGAGAATGAGATGCTACAGAACGAAATGACAAGGTTGAGGGAGGTGAAAAATCACAGATTGGAAGATTACGGGGCGAACGTCCAGAATATGAAACAGAGAATTGATGAGTATAAACAGTGAGGCGATACACAAGATTAATATAAACATCTAAAGTATTAGTATATAGCAATGACAGCAGAAGTAATCAACACAAAACAGGGATTGACACGAATACCCACTTACGCAGAACTCATCAAGGAAATAGACAGGGAAAAGTTCAAAACTAATGACATCAGAAAAATCTTTGATAGGAACGCTTGGTATTTTCACGAAAGTCTGCAGGGTCAAGCACTGAACACAAACAACATCCACCCAGCAGACTTACAGCAAATGAACTTCAAAAAGATGGCAGAGGAAGCGACCGCAAGGAAGGAAGAAGAAACACCCAACCTTGACTTTGAAGATATGACCAACTTGAGGGACGACGCCATCAGCGACTTTGAGATGTCCTTTGACAGAGAGGCAGAGTTGAGGGAAGAGAACGAAAGGAGAGTAGCAGAACAGGCAAACTTAAGTCATTCACAAGACCACTATATGGCAAACAAAGGGGCATACGACGCTGTCGGAGCAACAGCATCGGCAGGGATACAAGAGGACGAAGAACCGCCTTCAAGCAGTAGAAGCATCTTAAAGAAATTCCTTAAATCATCCAAACCAGTCATCAAAGCAGTCGCCACAGCAGGAGGAACAGCAAAGGGAGGGTCAATAGGAGGACTAATAGCATCAAAACTGACAGACGCCATCATACCCGACGAAGACGAGGAAGAGAGACCGTCCAAGATAAAACCAACACAAAAACTAATCAACAAACAAGTCAAAAAGGTAAATCACCAAAAGAAGTTAAAGGAGGAAAAATCAAAAATGAACGTAGATGTAGTGCCCGACACCGCAGAAGCAATGGACACTTCGGCAATACCAACAGCAGAAAAGAGGAAACCCTTAAGCGTGAGACAGTCCAAAGCAAAGAGACAGAAACCAAAACCGCCAACGCAGGAGAAGAGAGAATTTCAGGAAGACCCATCCACAACCACCAAACCCCCCAAAGCAAGAAGAGTAAGAGGAAAGCAACCCCAACCACAAGCATTAGGAGCAACAATCAACATCCCCAAAGACAACAAGACACCCAATGTAGATGAAGCAGAAACAGCACAGGAAGAAACAGGGGCGTCATCTTCATCAAAAGCACCAGTCAGGAAACCAACAATGAACAAGGCAATATCACCAAGCAAGGTAGGAATACAAGTGATAAGAGAGAAGTTTGAAGAGATGAACAACAGCAAAAGCATAGACACAGGAGAGTATCAAAAGTTTCAGCAAGTCTATGGTCAGTGGAAATCAAGCAAAGGAGAGGAAAAGAAACAACATCTAAAGGAAGCGAAGGAACTTTACAAGTCAATCATCTATCCAAAATTGAAATCAAAATAATTAATAAAATTATTCATTGTACTTTTATTAATTATCCACTATCTTTTTTAGTCATATCAAATGACAGATTGGGCTTTTATCTCCAAGATACATTCGTGTTCAATAACGATATACATTTTGTCAGGCATCAGTCCAGTATCAGTTCCGTTGTCAGTTGTGTATAGGTCTGTTCCATACAATGGCTTAACACGGACGACCATATTTGAATTGTTCTTCAAATTCAGTCCAGTGTAATTGGCACTGTTGAGTTTCTTGAGGTTGAACCCTGCTAAAAAGGAATTTGTCCTATACATATGAGGTTTGATTGAAACGTGATTGTTTCGTGTTTCTTGAAGATGCTTGTAGTTGTCAGCAACCCCCATCGTTGGCATTTCGGGTATGACGGTATTACCAATACTCAACTGAAAGGACAAATCAATGTTTTCATAGTATCTTTGAGCAATTGATGTTGCGCTTTCCCACGAAAGGGGATGATAAAGAAGGTTATGAGGTTTCAGCACTTCTTGGAAACCACCCTTATACCCAAAATTTGAGTAAAAAGATATGAAGATGTTGTCAGCCTTACTGACATTTCTAACGATTGTTGTAAAGATGTCGGTGCTTCTACTTGTTGTTTGAGTTTGGACTGAAACACTGTTGAAGGTTATAGGCAAGGATTGCTTTTCCAAAATTTCAGCATACTCTGCGAAAAGCCCATCATCAAGTCGGTGAATATCACAAGTGATGATGGGTTGCTCGATGTTCCATAAGAACGAAGTATTCGCTACGGTAAAATCACCACTTAAATTAACGAGGGGTTCATTAGCATCACTGACCAAAGTTAGTTCAATGACAATCGGACAGTATGATAAAGGAATGAAGTTTGATACATTGAAGAAGGGACAAGAAGGTCGGTAATAAACGGTCTTTTTGTTTTTAAACCCTCCGAAATTGTCAGGTTTCGCTTGGTCAATGACATTCTGAACTGTGTTTGAAACTGGGTTCGTTGCCAACTGCGTATATGTCAAAAAATTATTTCCTTCATTGTAAAAGGTCTCACCAAAACCAAGATTGTCAGTATAGTTTCTTGAACCATCATCTTGTAAAATATCCATCATTGCTTCGTATCTATTTAAGTCAGGAATTTCAGCAATAACATTGCTTCCCGCCATTACTCGCATTCGTTGAAAAAATGATGATGGCTTATAGGCAGGTCTTAACTCTTTTGTTCCGTCATTGAAGGCATTGATGAGGGTAAAACCTATCAGAAGACTTCGCAGATTTATCCATTCGTTTGCTCCACCCGTTAGGTTAAAGCGGATGACACTGTTTGAGTTGGATGAGTAAGTAGAGACCGAAGAAGGGTAGAATGTTTTAATGCGTTTGTCTCTAATGTAGGACGCTCCACCTTTTAGTCTATACCGAAGGACATTTTCATTGAGAACATCTGTGATTTCCAATGCTTTCATACTTGTATATATTATATATATATATTTTTAAATATCCGATCTACTTAATCAAGTTATATCAAAGTTATACTTTTTAAATGTATTTTTGGTTTTCTTCCCTTTGTTTTGGGGTTTGTTTTCTATAGGTTTATTTTCGTTGTTCTTTATGTCTTTTCCGCTCTCTATGACCTTGATTTCATTGTATGTTAGATGTTTTTTCTCTTTGGTATTCTCGTTCTTCAACTTCTTCATTTCCTGTCTGTTGTTCTTCAAATATTCCCTTACGATGTCTTCCATATAATATGACTTATATAAAATAAAATTACATTATCTTGTTGATTGGTTCTGCCACATTCTTTTCTGACTTTCCCATATCTCCAAAATGGACGGCGTGAAAGCCGTGATGATACAAAGGGTTATAACTGTTCTTATTGACTGTTATATCCACGCCTCTGTCAAACATACTGACTGGGTTGCCTACTGCCCTGAACCTCGTGTTCTTACTGTCGGTGTTGTCATTGAAACTTACGGTTGGTGTTCCGTAGGTTCTGGTGGTAAATCTTGTGTTATAGTCTTGGTTCAGTTTCATCGTTGTTGCTGAACCCAAGGAATGACTGACGATTGTATCAACATTATCAATGTCTGTTATTTCTGATGAAGTTGTTTGCGGTCTTATACCGCTTTGACCTATGAACCATATGGGAAGGTATGATCGTGTCGTCCAAGATGTCTCTCGGAAAATCTTTCGTCCCCGCTATGTAAAGGGTTTTATTCTCTGGGTGGTGGTAAAGTCCTAAATCTGTTCTGTTGTTGTATGCCCTCTTTAGTCCTGTCTCGTCGTTGATATTGCTGAACTCTTCCAAGTATTTGTTTCCCTGTTGTATCTCCTTACTGATTTTTTCCAACAATTCCTTCTGTTTGTTGTTGTGTTTCTTGTTGTATTCTTTACCGTCAATCTCTTTAAAGGGATTTATCCTCTGTAGTCGTCCCTGTGTTTTCATATCCTCCATTAACTTTTTTTGAAGCATATATAATAATGTATAGATTAAAAAATATTTTCTAAAGTTATTATATCATAAAAAATGAGTAGATTTAAAAAGATATACATAGACAGCCACCACCGAACCCAGAACTCCAACAGTAGCAGTGATTTTGAAATTTACCTGCCCGAAAGTCAAGAATGCGGGAACGACACCAAACTATACATCCACGAAATCACCATACCTAATTCCATCCATCCAGTTCAAGCGGGGTTGAACAGCAACCTATACTTAAGACTGACGGATTTTTCAAACACTACGGATGTCATAGTTGAACTGTTGAGTGCTTCCTATGTCGGTGCTACATTGGCATCAAACCTTCAAACAAAGATGAACGAAGCAACAAATGGGTTTCAAGCCAACAACGACTATTTTAGTGTGTCTTACGACTATGACACCAACAAAATAACTATCACTTTAAACTATGTGGATTTTTCGTTCAAGATAATGACCGACTATGAGATGGAGTATAACACCATCCAATGGACGGGAACATCTTATGACAGAAACAACTTAAAATCCATCAATCAGGTTTTAGGAAACTACACCTCATCGTTGAACTATCCAGATTGGACAAGCGGGTATTTGACATTATTAGCGTTGAGAAATTTATACCTTACTTGTAGTGAATTGAGCGACGCTAAACAATTAGGTTCAACTGGTGCTTACAACATCATCAAGAAAATCCCGATTAATGCTCCCTTTGGTTCAGTCATTTATGATAATGAAATCATCAGCGTGGATTACATCAATGTGTCAAATAGAGTGTTGAGAACCTTACACTTCAAGTTGGTTAATTCTTATGGTAATGTGGTTGATTTGAACAATGTGAATTGTTCATTCTCCCTGACCTTCATTGAGGACGATTAGAAAGTTGTTTCTAATCAATTGAGCGTAGCGACATCGATTGAGGTAAAAAAATCATTGATTAACTCACTGGGTATTCTATATAATTCATCTTGACGATGTATTATGTAATCATTACCCCAGTCGCTCTTTTTGCCTGATGGCATCCGTTGGGCTGTTTCCTTATGTTTGTTGTTGATGATGTTTCCACAATCTTTTTTCCAGAATGGTCTTGGTTTCCAACTGGTTAGGTTCGTCCATATCCTTGTTCTTTTTCTGTATGGAAACCCGTATTTACAATAATCAAGGTCAAAGTAATCAAAGTCTTTCATAAAGTCCTGATGTTTCAACAATCCAGTCTGTGGGTTTTCTATGAACCACACGGAGGGATTGAAGTATCTGACTATTTCAATGGTCTTCTGAACGATGCTGTTGGCATAATCTATTTTTCTAACACCAGTGGTTTTGGCGATGCTGTATTCAACACAAGGGGGAGAAGCCCAAATGATTTGAAAATTGTTTCTGTTGAATTGTTGAGGATGTCGGTATTGATGTTGGCATCCTTCAAGTCCAGCGAGACAACATCATAACCAAACTCTTTGGCGACTTTCCCTACACTGCCCGTTCCAGAAAACAGTTCAAGTAATTTCATATTATAAATCTATAGATTTAAAATATGAAACTACGACAGCAACACATTGGAGTTGTTGGTTGGGTCTTTATTGATTTTGTAGTATGCTAAAGTCTCTTCTTTGGGTTGTGTGATTTTACCCGTTGTAATCCACTCAAAGTATTGTTTCCTTTTATCTTCCCACGAACCGACGGGTCTGCCTATCTGCTTCTTTTCAAAGGCTTTGTTTATTCTTTCTTTGTCTTTGTCTTTGTCGTTGGTATTTTCTTTGTTCTCTTCCTTCTTGTTGTTCAGGTTATATTCTATGTTCTTAACAGTGTTCATTATGGTTATGAGGTTCTTATTCATTTTGCTCACCTTGTTCTTCAGTTCTTCCAGTTCTGATTGCTTTACGGGGTCGTCGCTCTCAACATCCACCATACTATTATATATTATATATATAATTATTTATTTAGATATATATTTATTTAGATATTTATTTATCAATTTGCTTTCACGCAAAATCTACTCTTTACACCATTTTGGGAGAAACTTTTTAATCCATATCATTCATTGACTTTCTACCGCTACTTCTTGGAGGGCTCATTACATCGCTTATGATCTTGTTAGTGCTCTCTACTTTCTTATCTTCGGGTGTGATTTGTCTGTTCCAACTGAACGAGATACTGTGGTCTTCGCTGTCCAATTTTATATCCCCGTTGTCATCTCTACTTACATTCATCGTTTTATCGTTTTTTGTGATTTTGAAGGAGCAAGGATTACAAGAACACTTTATGCCCTTCGGATTGATTAGAATTTCGTTTCTCAATTGTAATTTACCCCTACAAATGGGACAATCAAAGGTAATGAATTTACTTGACAGTTTTTGTTCCTCGTTCAGATTGACAACAACGGGTTCTTCATCTGAAAGTTCAAAATCCTCGGGGATTGGTTGTTTTTTGATTGGGTTAGTTTTCTTTTTCGGCATCTATTTTATATTTGAGAAATTTTAAAACAATTTTAATCAGTTCCAATGTGTGCCTACAGCATCTCTTCACCCTTTTGTCGGTGATGACTCGACTGGATATATCGTGTCATCAACAACCCTATTTTCGATCTCTTCTATTGTATCAATGTAGGTTTCATACTCGTTCATCCTGATTATATATAATTAGAAAGTATCATCAACATACATTCTAATTATACTATACAGGACTTTTCTTTGCGACACGACGATTTCTACTGGGGGTGGGTAGAACGAAAATGTCGGGGGTTCAATCAAACAGACTTGTCAAAAGAAAATGCACAAACGAATTCATCTTCTATTGCTTCGTTTTGTCAGTCAGAAGGACGCAGAGTTCAAAACTAATTAACGTCTTATGCGGACTGAAAAGCAACTGTCCCATTTTCACCCGACACCCTTTCAAGGTAAAAAAGGTTTCCTTTTCAATATCATATATCGGAAATTTATTTCTAAATACCTTTAATATGATAAATATAAAGCCTTACAAACACAAAGAATATAATTGTAAGCAGTCATCCTACGGGTATATGGCTTGTCTTCCAGCAAGGATTTTACTGAACGCTCCGTCGGGAACGGGTAAAACGGTTGCTTTGACAAACTTGGTCTTGGACATCTACAAGGGATTCTTTGAGAAAATCTACATTTTTTCACCAACCATCTTCATTGATGACAACTGGACGGTTGTGAAAAAATACATTGACAAAGAAATGGACATCAAAGACACGGATGAAGACCCCATTTACTTTGACACCTTTGAGGAGAAGGACTTGAAGAACGTGATAGACACGCAGGAAGGAATAATAAAGTATATGAAGGAGAAGGATTACAAACACCTATCTGTATCATCATAGACGACTGGGCTGACAACGAAAAGGTTGTCAGGAAGAACAAGGAGTTAATCAAACTCTTCACCAAAGGTCGGCATTGGTATATCTCAACTTTTATCACATCGCAATCCTACACACAAATATCGCCAGTCGTTCGGAAGAATGCCACACAACTTTTCATCTTCAGGCTTCGTAATCAAAAAGATTTAGATGCCATTTTGGAAGAATTGAGCGGGTTGTATGACAAAGAAAACTTTAGACAAGATATACCGAGTTGCCACGAATGACAGGCACGGTTTTTTATACATAGATTTGATGGAAAGCGACAAGAAGAAAATGTTTTACAAAAACCTCAATCAAAGAATTCAAGTGGAATAATAATGCTACAAAATTATTTTATCATCTAATAATATATGGCAAAATATTATAATATAAATAGGAGCGTGGAGGCATGCGAGTTTAGAACAATAGACCCAAATAATGGACAGTTAAGGAACATCCTTGACATCGCAGGAAGTGGTGGTGGAGGGGGTGGTAGTGTTGATTTAACCAATTACTATACAAAAGCGGAAACAAACAATCTTTTCACCCCTTACTATACAAAAGTTGAAACCGATGGTTTATTTACCCCTTACTATACAAAAGTTTAAACCGATGGTTTATTCACACCTTACTATACAAAAGTTGAAACCGATGGTTTATTCACCCCTTACTATACAAAAACTGAAACCGATGGTTTATTCACCTCTTACTATACAAAGACTGAAACCGATGGTTTATTAAACAATAAATTGAATGTCAGCAATCCCGAAATAACAGGCGTTTTGAAGAGTAATGACTTTGATAGTAAAAATAATCTGTCTAACATACTGTTTAAACATAACAATGCTATTTATTTGGAATATGATTATGATTACGATACTAACGGTGGTTTAGTTTTAGGAAAACCATTGGCATTAGCATCAAGTTTAGATATACCATTGAATAGTAAATTACTTTTTCAACATACCGACAGTTAGTTATATAAATGAATCTTTAAACGCTGGAAACTTTTTGAATTTTGTAATGAAAGAACAGACAGGTCAAATTGACTTTTATGTAGGCGACCCCGCTACTGCTTCTAATTTAGTTATGACATTAGCAAATGATTTAATCACATTTCATAAGACAACATCACCCGCTATTGGTGGAGGTGTTGATGATACTAATTTAGTAAAATATACTGGTGAAGCATTACAGATAATAAAAGGCGATATAGTTATAGGTGGAGGGGCTCAATTTGGAAGTTTTGATTTAACGGTTAATGGTTCTTCTTATTTTCTTTCAAGTATAGAGTTAGTCCTTGGAGGGACAGTTGTTTTAGGAACTGGTAAAGGTTAAGTTATATCCGTTCTATCAATATAGGAAGTGGCAATACTGGTTATGATTATTGTATTTTTGCTTCTGGTGGATTACATAGGTTTTATGTTGGTGGTAGTCCGTTTCCTCAACACTTAAAATTTCAATTATCAAACACACAGGCGTATTTTAATGTTGATGTCGTATGTCATACTGAATTACACACCGATATTATCAATACAAAAAATGCTGGTAATGTTGATTTAGTCTTTAAAAGGGATATAGTAAGACTAAATAAGATGACTAAATTTGACTGTGGATGTCATATAATGACAGATGTTATAACCCTGAACGGAAGAAACCAACCTAATTGGAACTACTTGCTCAAAACCTTTGTGAATGTGTGTGGCAAGTGCTACAGGAAGCAAATAAAATTCCAATATATGGAAAACAAACTTATGGAAATGGAAAAGCAACGAGTGGAAATGATTATGGAAAACGAGGATGAAAAACACGACACATACTTTGACCTGACAGAGTTGAAGGAACATCTCAAAACCCTCCCACCCAATGAAAGACGCAAAGTGAAGGATTTTGAGAGGTTAAGAAACCTCGCCAATGGACAAGACCCCAATGAAGGAATGAGTGAAATTGATATGGTTATAAAGGAACTGGAAGAGGAGGAAAGGGAAAACAAAAACCAACCCGAACCCGAAAACTGAACGAGCCCCCAAAAACTACTTAAAGAAAAATGGACTATATATAGTAAGAGGATGCTATTTACTTATAAAAACTGCGGATGTTGTAAGAAAGAAATGACTGACATTAAGGTTTTATTGAACAACATTTTTCCGGCTGGAATTTGTGATGAGATATGTAGTTATAATCTTCACTGTTCAAAATGTAAAGACTTGAGAGAAAAGGAGTATAGATATATAACATACAATCAAGACTACTTTGAAGATAAAGAAATCAATTCAGGAGCAGAAAAACAAATATATGTCTTTAAAACAAGGATGGAAGCATCGCCAATAGATTTGTCTGATAATGTGAATGACCGACAAATGAGAAGAGAAATAGACATATTGATGAAAAGTCCTACACTGAAGAAAGGCATATTTCTTCAAGCGACTAAATCTTATGTAAAGAAAAACTTGGGACATACATATCAAATGCTTGTAGACCTTCACAATATAAAAGCAATAACGAATTCTTGGATGTTTCCTAGCTTAAACCGTTATTATGAATTTAGAAATATAGATTTCAGATTAAAAGACCTATTCAAGCTTTTCTTGCGTGAATATACTAAAGAATCATTCAAACACTATGAGCATTACATTAATCAAGATGAAATAAAAGAACACCTACAAAAAGTGATCGATACTTAAAGAAAGAATACCTATATATAGTAAGTGAAAAATGCCAATGATTGGAGTTAGTGAAGAGGAACTAAAAAGAGATAGAGAAAGATTAATGAATTTCATAAAAGAAAATCCTTATCCTGATTATAACTTTATAGAATATGACCTACTACTTAAGCAAAAACAATCTTTAGAGCAATACGCAGAGTATGGAGAGATAAACCACGACCTTATGAAAGAAATTTATGAAAACATATTTGATAAAGATTTACTCAAAAAACACGGTGAGAGGATACACCATAGAGGAGGAATGACAGCATTACAACAAAACTATTATACACTATTGTCAGTGTTGGGATACTTGATTGACCAACGAGGACTTGATAGAGACACAATCATTTTGGTGTTCTACAACATCAAAACGATTGTTTCTCAATGTTGGGATCGAATAGGTAGTGGTGATGAAAAGTGGAGACACTAAACCTAACGATTAGTTCATAATATCTTAATAAAATATATTATGATGTAATCCACCCTAGAAACCCCTTAAAGACACAACCCCTTAAAATGTAGAGGTATAATGACTGACAAAAAGCAGTGTTCTAAATGTAAAGTCTTTCAACCGTTAGACTACTACAAAAATGAATGTAAGCAGTGTAATAAATGTTTACAAAACAAACGCAGATACAGGGAACAGCACAAAGAAACTTTAAAACAATATGCTCAACAATACTACGAAAGGGAAAAGGAAGAATTAAGTGATAAAAAGAAAGAAACGTTGGAATGTCCAATTTGTGAATGTGAAGTAAGAAAATATACAATGAAACGACACGAAGAAAGCATCAAGCATCAAATGAACATTAATGGACACTATCTCATACAGTAAAACCACAACAACCTCAACATACCCTACCCTCATCCAAACCAAACATTAATCATTAATCAAACAACTCCGACGAAACATTTAGCAAGATTAACAGAAAGAAACAGTCAAACGTTTAGATTTACAACATTGAACAAAAACATAACAGCCTCCCACCTGACCTCCAACCTGTCTTGTCCCAGTTCCCCTGTTTTACCATTTTTTTATGGGTTTTCATCGATCTGCGTGGAATCTTCCCATTTCTGGGTTTCAACATGCCTCGATCTACTGTGTTTGAAGGTTTTCACCTGAGCCACCAAGATCCCCCGTTGATTGGTCACTGATTAAGCACTTGTTTATTGCGGAAATTTTTATAACACATTATTATAGCCCCTGGCAGACTTATTGACCTACCTTTGCCACATAGTAACATAGATTAGCTCAATTTTTTTTTAAAGCTCCGTTTTGAAGCTTCAGTATGTCGTGGGAAATTTTAGGGTTACCTCTCCTTTGCAGAGGCTGAAGAGGCGGTGAAGCACAAGAAAAGTGGAAACAAGGTGCAAAAGAATGGGAGAAAATGATGTTACTATCCAGGCGAAGCGGCTACATTGGCTACATCTGATATAAGAGTAAACATTTAACATCGGGGTTCGCAGTAATATACACAAATGATATGAAATTATACAAATGATAGAAGAACATATTGTATGTATGTATATATACGTATATATATATATTATATACATATTGTAGTTGTAGTTACATATATGATCTGGTTTGATGTTGAGAGTCAAGGGTATTTGTCTGACACACAGTCTTGCAAGCTAAAAGGCCTTTCAAGAGAAGAAGTACGATGCGGCACTGGAGGCTGCGGTCAGGTGATGGCAGGTGAGTGGTGAAGCTGGAATTCGGAGGCCTCCTTTATTGTTTTATCATAATTTATTAGTTTTATGCTAAATTTCAGCGAAACAACAAAAACCACTAAACTTCAGGGGAAAAATCAAAAAATGATGGGAACACCTTATTTTCCCCATGTTTCAATGGCTCGATTCCCAAATTTTCTTCATGTTACCAAAGGCATTCAGAAAAGCCTGGCGGCCAGGCCTACAAGAAGGGCCGGGAAACCTGGCAGAAGGCCACCGATGCAGGGGTATTGGGATGGTAGAGTCGAAGTCATTTGAAGATATCCTACAAAACTAAAGCTGGGTACATACATGGGGGTTTCAATAAATGGAAGTACCAGCCAATAGCTGGATGGTTTTTTTTGTGGAAAATCCTAGAAAAATGGATGAGTTAGGGGTACCACGTTTCAGGAAACCTCCATATATATATACATACATACATATTTATCCAGATATTTCTTTGGGCCAGTATTTTTTGTGGGTATTAATGTATGGTATAGTGTTGGATCCTGATTGGTCTGATTAGTAGCTCGGTTCGCAAAAAAGTGGCTAGACATGTCCAGACCTCTTTGCAGAAGCCATGATTTATTGTGGCTATTGTTGTAGACCATGTTTTTTCAAACAAATGTTTGTGTGGAAAGAAACATCTTGACATTTTTTTCTGGAAGAAATCTTGACATTTTGCCAAAAGGATGAGGTTTTCCGCAACTTTGCAAGGCACTGGACCATGCGAGGGCCAAGTTCACTAAAGTGAGGTTTGTTTTCTAGGTTCAGAATTACAGCAAACTTTTCCGGAGGTGATCCTGGAGCCAAACGAAGAAAGAGCAGCCTTTTACTTAAGCAACCTTCTCTTTCTCTTTTTCTTTCTCTTTCTCTTCCTCTTTCGCTTTCTCTTTTTCTTTCTCTTCCTCTTTCTCTCTTTCTTTATCTTTCCCTTTCTCTTCCTCTTCTTTTTCCTCTTCCTCTCCCTTTTACTCTTCCTCTTTTTTTCCCCTTCTCTTCCTCTTTTTCTCTCTCTCTCTCTCTTTCTCTATCTCTCTCTCCTTCTCTCCCTCTCTTTCTCTCTTTCTCTTTCTTAGTAGACATTTTATTAAAAACACTTGAGGTGCAAAAGGGAACGCGATCAACATGCCGAACCCCACTCACTACAAGTACAAGTACTACAAGTTCACCGGCAAAAAAAAAGTTTTAATTGGATTTCAATTGTCGCCAGTTAAAAGACTTAAATGTATGATCGTGTTTTATCTGAGGAACAGCTTTTGAACACTCAACTTTCAAGAGGTTATAGCATTCGTCTGAAGGAGGGGCCACACAAATCAGGACGGAACATTAAAGTGATAGCAAGTCATGACAAGTCCATATGTTTGATGCTTTTGGACTATATTCCAATATATTCCTCAACTTTTTCACATCGCAACGCTACATTTTCTTCGGCCAGGCCGACGTCCGAGGGCATCATGTGGCGGTCTTGTGCAGCAACGAGGCGGCGATCTCTCTTCAGAGCTGTCGCAATATGCTGGTCACATACACGCACGTATATGGGTATGTCAATACATACATGTATATATACAGTGCGTATATATATATATATATATGCGTGTTGAATAATATGTACATATCTGTGTATGTATACAAATATATCTATGTATGTATATATATATACACATATATATATATATACACATACATACATATGTATATGCATGTAGTCTGATGAAGAACTTCATAGACCCTGAACACTTGCGACCGAGTGATTTTCCCCGCGCCCTTCTTTTTTCCCTGCAGGCCAATTGTCGACGAAACATGGGAGATCTCACAGGAGCCATCAAGGCTTGTGAAGAGGGTCTCAGCCACTACACCACGTTCTGCTCTCAGTTGGTGACTGCAGTGGCCCGGTCGGATGAGCCACTCACCTTCCGTCCCAAAAAACGTGGACACGAAATAAGGCCGGAGATCCGAAAGAAGTTGGCAAACCACTTGGCAGAAGCGAAGAAAGGACCAAAGGCACCGCTTGGGTCACCCGGTGACCCGTGACTTTTATGGATTAATATGGATTAATATGGATTTATATAACGATAAATATGGGCATAGAATGAACATATGGATTAATATGGACAAAACTGAACATGGATATATCACTGATTAGTAATGGGAATAATCTGGGTAGGACCATGGTAACAATGAAGATACCATCGGTTCTGAATGGTTACTAATGGTTAGTAGTGGTTCATAATGGATGTAAGCATGTGATCTCTACCGGAAGTTGGGATATCGGGCCCCTATATGTTGAAATCTCCACTTAGTTCACTTGGTGCACGTAATTCTCACAAAAGCTAAACAATGCACGCTACGACTCAACCCTGATCGAACAACAATAATGCTAGCCGTTGTTGACTTTTACTTCCGCCTTCAGCCTGGTGTGGACCCAACTTCGCAACGGCGTACTTGTGGGCATGACGTGTTTTTCATGTCCCTGGACTTGATCATTGGTAAACCAAGGCAGTCCCTAACCACGACAAGAGAAAAAAACACGTGGTTTGGGACCGCCATCATTGGTAAACTGATAAACAAACATTCATTTTTGTTCAGGCGCATTTCGAAGAAAAGTATCCAAGTAGCGTGCTCTTCTCCTTTAAAGCAAGCTTACAATTTTCCCAGCGAACTAAACCTCCATTGAGTTCCGGGAGTTTCCAGTCACCCCGCAGGAACTAACTCCCGAGGAGGCACAGCTGAAGGAGGAGAAAGTGCAGCAGCTGAAGGAGAAAACGATGGATGAACAGTGGACATCATGGGGATGAGCTTATCAATGATGAAGAAGGATTCATAATGGTAGTGACGGCGAATAATCCATCACTAGGTAGAGCCCGTAGCTAAGTTGGTGTATAGCTAGATCAGTTTGGGTACATGTATTATTACATCATATAGCTATTATTACATCATATACATCATATAGCTATTAATAATCATATGATCTATAGATAGATAATGATCCATTATTACAACTGTAGATGGGATCATCTTCCCAAGCTTGGCCATGGGCACTAGCCTGTACTACTTAGCCCTCTACCATCATCTACCTGCTCCAAGGTCCATCCTGGTGCATTCGTTCTACGAATTTTCAATGGAGCCGGAGCATTTTTGTGATGAGTCACATTGGATAACCGATATTATCCTTGTTATTATATATAATAAGCCATAGTATGTCAATAGATATACACTTTTCTTATACCCTCCCTATAGTAACAATAGATTTCCCGACTTGGGATGCACAAAAAAGCCAGAAACCCTGGCCTGGCAGATCTGGGGATACGGCCAACAGAGTTGCGTGCAACGTATATATATATATATATTGTGTTATTATTATTATTATTACTATTTTTTATTACTACTATTGAAATTATTATCATTATTATTATTATAATTATACATATTATAATTATATATATATATGTATACACAATAATTATATACACCAACCATTTTTGTGCACACACACATATCATATAGTGATCTAATATAATGATAGTAACATGGATATTGGTCAATATGTTTTCAGTTCTTTGACAGTTCCGCACCTGGCCCACATCCAATGTTCGGGGTTGCAGTGGTATGGTTCCAACAAAAGTCAGAATTTCTGGATGTTTCAGGAAAAACATCCATGCATAGATGTAGATCAGCGATTTTCTACTGCAGCGGGCTTGAGTTGTGAGCGGGTGGCTGAGGATTGATCAATTTGGTGGTCTCCGGGCCATTGGGATTGCACCATGGAGTGACAGATGCAAGTGAATGAGTGTCCATAATCTTGGCAGCCAGGAACTCATTGAATCTAAGTGAACATCCAGCCGAGCTAGAGAGTGATGATGACCAATTAGATTGGGTGGAAACTCTTCAATATTTGCTGTAGCTTTTGGGTATTGTTAACAGTCCAAACTTTACTTGCAACATATCTAGTCATATCGTGTACAGATGCGGCATGCACCTTGCAGTAGTGCGTGAGGAAAAGAAGAAACAGCACAAAGAAGAGTGGAAAGTACTGACAGAGAAAGCTGCCGCTTGACCAGCGACCACTTTGTCCTGGTTGATGAGGGACCTTGAATGGGGATTCAATCGAACCAGTTTTAATCATCCAGAATATTTACAAATGGGGATACACTTGATAAATATTTACAAATGGGGATACACTTGATAAATATTGAACACTACATATTGACAAGTGATGGTTGGTTGTCTTAAGTTTTCTTTTTTTCAGTGAATGCTCAATTCCTAAATTCGAGTGAATTATTTTCCTTAGCTTAGATATGTAGTTTTCGTGTTCAGCAAATTGTTGAGCCGTTTTCATCCGTTTTCAATATGTGGTACTTCAGGGCAGCTGACAAGGTCGTATCCCACCTACTAGTACCGCCTCCAGGTTGTTTCTGATGGCAACATCTACCAAGACGGAAAGAGTGGACAAAAGGACTACGCAGCCTGGCTGGAACAGTGGCTGTGGACCTAGATATGTTAAAGAATGTCTTACCAGTCGTAAAGACTCATAAAGTGGATATATCATGATATATCAAAAGTTATGTGACCAAACAAAGTGGATAATAGTGGATGGAGTATACCGCCCATTGGCCCATTTCGTCCAAGTCATCGGACATGGCATAGTTTCGGCGGCATCTTTTGTACGGAGGAATACGAACCAATATTGAAGACTATCAAAGATGATCCCATATATTATAGCAACCAAAAATATGAAGAATATACGTGTTCCGATATGCATATTGCACATGATTGCAATAGATTATAATAGATTATATAGACATATAACAACCCAAGATATCAATATCCTTCGAAGATAGCAGGATCTCGCACAAAGATTGATGAAAAAGTCAGCATCGCCCAGGTAGTGCCAGGGCCTTTCATTTGTCCCATGAACGAGGCTCAGGTGCCCTGGGTGGAGGAACTGAAGACAAATCCATTTGTTTCTATTTATCCACTATAAATCCATAAATAAATATCAATAAATATATCAATAAATATATCAATAATATATCAATAATATATCAATAATATATCAATAATATATCAATAATATATCAATAAATATATCAATAACATATCAATAATATATCAATAATATATCAATAATATATCAATAAATATATCAATAAATATCAATAATATATCAATAAATATATCAATAAATATCAATAATATATCAATAATATATCAATAAATATCAATAAATATCAATAATATATCAATAATATATCAATAATATATCAATAATATATCAATAATATATCAATAATTATATCAATAATATATCAATAGATATATCAATAATATATCAATAATATATCAATAATATATCAATAAATATAAATAATATATCAATAATATATCAATAATATATCAATAAATATCAATAACATATCAATAATATATCAATAATATATCAATAATATATCAATAAATATATCAATAAATATCAATAATATATCAATAAATATATCAATAAATATCAATAAATATATCAATAATATATCAATAATATATCAATAAATATCAAAATATATCAATAATATATCAATAATATATCAATAATATATCAATAATATATCAATAATTATATCAATAATATATCAATAGATATATCAATAATATATCAATAAATATATCAATAATATATCAATAATATATCAATAATATATCAATAATATATCAATAATATATCAATAAATATATCAATAAATATCAATAATATATCAATAATATATCAATAATATATCAATAATATATCAATAATATATCAATAATTATATCAATATAATATATCAATAAATATATCAATAATATATCAATAATATATCAATAATATATCAATAATATATCAATAATATATCAATAATTATATCAATATAATATATCAATAAATATATCAATAATATATCAATAATATATCAATAATATATCAATAATATATCAATAATATATCAATAATTATATCAATAATATATCAATAATATATCAATAATATATCAATAATATATCAATAAATATATCAATAAATATCAATAAATATATCAATAATATATCAATAAATATCAATAATATATCAATACATATCAATCAATATCAATAAATATCAATAATATATCAATACATATCAATAAATATCAATAAATATCAATAATATATCAATACATATCAATCAATATCAATAAGTATCAATAATATATCAATACATATCAATCAATATCAATAAATATATGTACAATTATGATCTATTTTTCTAGATTTGATGACGTCACGGCCAGGCCATGGGCCTGGGACCGCCGCCTGAACCGAAGCCCTATTGGGAAGTGCCTGGACCGACCGACTCGCCGATAGGGGGATTGGTGACCATAGAGATAGGCGAGAAAAATGGGATATAGCAATTTTTAACCAACAATAATGGTGGTTTTATGGGAAAATCATAGGAAAACCATAGGAAAATGGTGGTTATACCCTCTGGTAATTTAACATAGCTATGGAAAATCACCATGCTATTAATGGGAAAATCCACTATTTCTATGGCCATTTTCAATAGCAAACTGTTAGTTTACCAGAGGGTATAGCAATTTTTTTAGATAGAGATTTATCAATGGTAGGGTTCAATTTAACATGATTTAACCATCCTATGAAAATGGGATATAGCAAAAAAAAGATTTATCAATGATACTCGTAGCAATTAATATAGGATTGAACCATCAATACCATATAGATGAATGGGATATTCAGATGATATAAAGATAAAGATCAATCCCATAGGGATAGAGGTACCTTATTAAAGATATCCCTATTGAACTACCATCTGGTTATTTAACATAGGCATGGAAAATCCCTTATAAATGGAGGTTTCCAGCTGTGAAAATAATCTATAAATGGGCCCTTTTCCATGGCTATGTTAAATAACCAGAGGGTATATTCCTCTTCATAGAGATAGAGTGGAGATATAGAGGAAGTATAACCAATTAATTATTGTCTATGATGGAGCGTTTGGTGCATAATATGGGGAATACGGAATACCCGGTTACCATGGACATTTTCATGAAAAACATGATGATAAACCAACAATTTTACGGGTACCGGGTACGGTATTTTGTTTGTTTATCTACCAACCAGTACATGATATGTATTGACATGTAGTGATCTACACCCACTTCAAATTGATGTGTATAATTCTACAGAATACATCAATACTACACAGCATGATGTAACCATCAACGTGGATGTTCCAAAAAGAGGATGTTCCATTCCCATCTTCCAGTGTTTGCCCTCCTCGCAGCATGTGGTGTGATTTCAGACTCAGGTGGATTCCGACGATGAGCCGCCCAGAACCACCATTGGAAACTCCGGCGTTGACATCTGGGCCATGTGGCTTTGTTTTGAGAGAAGGGGAGACCCTAAAATTGAGGGTCAAAATATCATATGTTCCATTTATCATATCATATATCATACATTGATCAGCATATTAATCATATAATCATTATTAATAATATTATTGTTATTATCATCATTTATTATTATTGTTACCGTTGTTATTAGTACTATTGTCGTTATTAGTATGTTTTACTATTATATCATTATAATTATTATGTATTATTACTATTATTATTTACTATTCTTCTTCTTCTTATTATTATTAATATTATTATTTATATATATATATATCGATCATATTATATTGGCTCTCACGGTGACAAGAGATTATCAAGATTCGCTTCACTCGGTGACACCTCTGGTGGAGACTTTCCCAGGACGGAGCAGTTGGCTCCAAATTTGTTGGGAAATCCAGAGGAAAATCCATCGAATCCAGGTACCCTTCAAACAGGTGCCTGTGGGACTCGCATCGCAAGGTCTCTACTGTGGGGGTGCGTCATTCCACCTAGCGCGATGCCAAAGTTGTGGTGGAATCTCACTGGAATGACTTGCTATTCGCTGATCATTTGCTGGCCAAATCGGTTGCATAAAATGCCAATTTTATTTGCCGCAACCGACCCTTCCCCGCAAACAGGTTTGTCCAAAAATTGGCTACCTGCAAAAATCATATTGTATATTCTCATCATTTTCGCTGTTTTTAAACGGCCCATTTGGAGATGTACACCATTTTGGGACATTCCAAAGCCCAAGGATATCTACCAGCGCATCATCCCAATGCGTAGCATCGTGGCATCTCGGAAAATATCATGGGGAATTTGAGGTTTCGTGCCATGATAAGCTTGATTAACCATTGGGGTATAATTGGTTCTTATGTGGTAACCCCAAAACCTCAAACCATCCACTATGTTTATTGGTTGTGTACCATCCACTATGTTTATTTGTTGTATATTAAAAAAAACATCTGCAGGTAGGAGTTGTTTATGGCATTGGGCTTCCCATATGACCCACAATATGTCCACTTAATGGGAACATGATGATGAACCATCCTCAAACCATTGGATTGTGGTAGAACCTATTTTGCGACAAAACCATGTATATGTTTATGAAATTTCAGATGGAACCTGAGGCTTCAATGCACCATTGCAAGTTACCATGCCAATATCTTAAGACCATTGTTTTGAAGAATGATCTATGCAACCGATGTTCATGTTTTCTTGGATAGACAATGTATTGTAGTCCTGGTAAGAATGTGGAATATGTTTTCCGGAGGGACCAAGCCTGTACAGCTACTCTTGGACCTCCAAAAGTCAATGATGTTATGTTTCATGGTCTATTTTAATGCAGTCCATGGTTGTGGTATTTTCCAAGTTTGGACACACACACACACACATTTTTCCATGTTTATTTGTAATGTACGTCGTGGCACTTCTCACTTGGTGTTGCCCTTTTTGCAGCGATTCGAACTCCCTTGGGGGCCGACCATGTGCCCTAGGGCCACCCTTCTAAATCATTAAATCCAGGTCCGTCATTGGACATGTCTGATTGTAAACATGTTTGAATTTTCGATATTGTTCAAAAGTCGCCAGACATATGATGTGGATGCTGCTCGAGGTATGCGCTGTGGGGTCAGCTTGGCACTGTGAGCTGATGTCATGGTGAAAGATGGTGGAAACTGATTCCTTCTGTGGATCACCAAATCAACATCAAACCAACAGTTCACCAACAATAATGGGAATATATCAGCAAACATGGGGATAGAATTGAAGATCATCAATTCATGCAAATCCATGGTGATTTCTCAATTGTTTGGCAGGGTTTTTGCCCAATCATTGGCAGGATTTTTTTCATCAATCATTGGCTTGTTGTGGGCCTGGGCCCCCTGGGCTTGAGCGAAGCAGCAATGACACTTTGACACTGCTAGGACCTGCTAGGGAGATAGGTCTGTTCTTGATCCATGATGATCCATGTATATACGACACACTCAATGGAAAAATGTATAACTAGTTAATATAATGCATATGCATTTATGATCATTTATGCATGCGCAGTATGTGTACACACACATATACGCATTGTATCTTAGTATGGTATTACATTTCTGTTTGAACATATCACGCAGTCTTGCATGATACCTTCACTCGAATTCGGGGAATAAGGCTCCACCTTTTGTGTCATCGCGCGTCTCAGAAGATGAGTTCAGTGCTTGCGCTTCGCGACAAGCAGTGCCTTTTCTGGCCTAGCCACCAACAAAAACCACCTGCACAATGCTTGAAGTAAAACAGTTGCGCGGCGCATCACCATTTGTCACCATGACCTTTAAAAAGGAAATTGGTCTCCTTAGATGTGAGGGAATGACATAGGTGACATGGCGGCCCCTAACAAAAAGGTCCTTAGGTCTTTCCAGATCATCCCATGGTCAGGTCATGACACGTATGGGCATGGGCCAAAATTTGGGGCCTGTTGAAATCTAAGCAGTAAAGCATTCTTATGAAACACCGTCCATTCTATGGTTCCAACATGTTCCAAATATGCGTCAGTCATTGTAATTCCTGTTGTTAAACCATGGTTTTCTTGATGGGATTCTTGTTATATAAGACTTTCCTGATGGTCTCGGGCCACCTGTTTTTGTTGCGTAAGATTTGAACTATACAATGCCAAGATACTATACGATGCTCATCTACCGTTACTGACTCATTCTATATCTATATTTTCTATACAAAATATTGAAAATATGTTTTATTCTTCCTGTTTGGATCTCTGAGGCTGGTGCTGTCCAACTTTTTCCCCATGTGTTTCCTGGCGCTGGCCTTGGAAACAGGGAAACAGCTGATGCAAGCGTGGTGCCACTGGAATAAGGCGGAAGTAATGAATGAACACTTAGAACATTTGGGAACATCTCAGAAGATCTTAGGACGTCATAGAACATCTGAGAACGTCTGAGAACTAGGAACACATGGGAACGTGCTCAAGAAGCGCTGTGTCAATCGACCATTGCTGTGGAAACACCAAGCTACTTGAGCCTGGCTTATTTGAGTCCCTAAAACCATCCAGGTACATTTTATCGCATTTTATCGCAATATCGAACGTATGCCTGCCCAAAGGTCACCTCCTACGGCCCTACGCAGTGTTCGAACTTCCCAAACTGCATCCTGGATACCACAAACGTCCTTTTGAAGAAAACAAGCACCAGATGAGCACAAATTTTACACCAGCTAGGAGCACCATTTTGAAGAAAAACAAGACCAAACAAAAGCACCATTTTCAAGGTAAAAAAAGCACCAGACTAGCACAACATTTGCACCAAAAAAATCCTTTAAACAAAATCTCAGTTTGGAACAGTTTTTTGGAGCACAACCCTAGCTAGCTACAATTTTAGTTCTCTAGGTCTGGGCCAGGCCCCTGCCCCCCTGCCCCCAGTAGGCACCAAAGCAAACCCAGTATCTTACAGTATTTTGTAGCGTATATTATTTCTTATAGTTGTGCCACAGCACCACCTTTAAACAACCTTGTGTTGTTCCTTTGTGTATGTGTGTAAGGCAACTCAAAGATGTAGAGGGGAAACTTGTCAGTACCTTCAGTCTTGGGCATGTTCATTTGGAGCCAAAGCAATTTTTGCCATATTGTAGAGCTTCGCACACCGGCGATGCCATAAGGGCTATGTATAGTAGTGTGAGCGTTGGTGTTGTTCATGTGCTCTGCGCGTGCGAGCAGGTGCAGAGCACAGTGTGATGTTCTTGTCATACCGCAGCTTGTAACCATCTTACCACACATCGTTTTGTCGCATGTTTGTGCTTGATTTTCTTCTTGTTGTTCTTGTTCTTGTTCTTGTTCTTGTTCTTGTTCTTCTTCTTCTTCTTCTTGTTGTCGTCGTCGTTGTTCTTGCACAACAGCTTATTTTCGCATTTTTGTGCACCCCTAAAAATCGTCAAATAGATGGTGTTTTCGCATTTTTTGACACTCTCGAAGCAAAAAACACCGTAAATACCGATGTTTTTTGCCGAGGTCAAAAATGGGTTTAATTTATATAATGGTTGTTAATTAGTTAATTAGTTGTAACGGACAACAGTAATAATGGCTGTTCATGATTGGGAAATGGGTTATATAGTATAAGCATATTTTGTTCATGAAAATATGTCTATTTTGGTTATTGATGGTAATAGTTGTTGATAATGGTGCCCCTAAGCATTTGCTAAGTTGGTTTCTTTTGCTTGGCTAAATAAGTTGGATTCACGGGGTTTATAGCAAAAACCGGGGGGGTGGGCACCACATTTTTTGGCGTCTTCACTTTCAAGATCTTTCAAGTAGACCGTCTACGCGGGAAAGATGGGTTTCCCACTGAATATTGCTGGGAGTGATTCCCAACATGATTGACCCAAAACATGTCGTGGCTCAAGTTATGGGTCCGAGAACTATGGGAGAAGCACCAAATCCGCTGATGAAAAATCATCACTATCACTGAACAAAATGCCCATAAAATAGTGATCAAAGTGATAGTGATGATTAATCAGATACACTATGAATCAGATATTAATCAGATACCCTATTAATGCCAATCATGCTCATTTTCACATGCACCAAGATATGTTCATCGGCAAATCCTGCATTCTCCTGGCACATCCGTTCAGGTCCAACGGCATTTGTCGGAGCCTCGCAGATGATGCAACGCTGCAACGGTATATCAAACGTAAATCCAAAGTGGGACCTGAATTTCCCTAAGTTGTTTGTTTCAGG
Organism: Cladocopium goreaui; assembly: GCA_947184155.2. Lineage (NCBI taxonomy): Eukaryota > Dinophyceae > Suessiales > Symbiodiniaceae > Cladocopium > Cladocopium goreaui. The sequence continues at coordinate 53,834 of CAMXCT020001660.1, read as the reverse complement.
TTGAGAAACTAAGCTGAGGAATTTATTATATATACACAATAATACATGTATATATATATATATACATACACAGAATCGAAAGTCATTTACAACAAGGACAACCATTAATAGTTGTACAGTGTATACGAAACTGATCGATTTCAGCTTCTTGGATCCCGCGCTCCTGGATCGATGCTGTAGAGATCCACCGTTCTTTCACAGATCCAGACTTTCCAGTGGTAAAATTAACAGCATTGACACAAGGGTATGGGTCAATACCTATAGATACATTTTTAGTGGGATGAACATCCATTTACCAGCTATTTTGGGGTTCACTAGGTACCAGGGTTTTGACCCATCCCCACAAGACTTTGACATACCGACATCATCCGACATCCAAACAGTCACTTTAAGCAATCGGATCCGTTTTGCGAAGTTTTGCGGATGATTTGTGGCTGGGGCCCTCTGCGCTTTTGCCAGATCTTTCTATTGCCTCTTGGCCACGACCAAATTTGTCGACCAGGTTGAAAAAACAATGTGGTGTGGGGATTCCCGGAAAAAATTGTAGAAGGCTATGATGGCTTAATAGATGTTTGCGAGTGTCCAAGATTTTAGGCTCTATAATATATAGATACTGTACCTTCAGACAGGCTTGAACTTCGGAAACTACCCAGAAACAAGAAATGACAGACGCGCTACTAGGAGAAAAATCTCTTCAACCCAAAACCAGTCCGGCACAACATAAGTCTCAGGAGAAGACAGAGAAGACAGTTGACATTGTCAAGATATATCAAGATATCAAGTGAACCATTCAAACATATTCTAACAGACATGGCAGTGTGTCAAAACCTATTAATACCATTTTTAGGGGAATGACCATCCATTTACCAGCTATTTTGATGTGAACAGAAGGGGGATAGGGTTTTGACCCACTGCCACATGTCATTCTATGAGAGTGTTTGTAACAGACCTTGATTTTGTGTGAAACAAACGACACTTATCATCAGCTCTTAAGAGTTGATCCATGAATGGAGAAAAAACAGTTTCACATACCAACATGCTAAAGACTACCCTGCGGTCAACTAACAATACTAACATAGCTCTAGAATATGTCACATTTAGGCCTATTAAAACGGGTGATTTTCCAGATCAAATTGTTGGTTTGCCAGAGGGTAGCGGCTGACTGCAGGGTCCCCTTGGTGAAATCCCTGCAAGGCTGGCGTTGCTTCTCTTCACGTGCAATGACTTTGGACTTTGGCGGATCCCCGAGGATGTCAAAAAAAGATCCCCAGACGCGGATACCAACAAGGCCCACGCACGTCTGACATCGTCTGACTCTACCAGGATTTGGATGCTTTAGTGCTGAAGTAAGAACATGTGGAGTGGATGTTGAGGACATCAATGGTTGGAATATCCACATTTGACTTTCCGATTTGGTTAAAATCTCTATTGATGATGAAGTCATGATTCAACCATCATTTATCAACACCCATATGTTTCAAGCTGAATCCCCCTTCAAACACCCCGGTTCTTATGCTTAAACCATCATTTTTCAGGGTTTTTCCATGGTGAAGCACCATTTTCCAATGCCAAGTGAGGCGGTCCACAACGCCGTCCACGGAGTTCACGGGGAAAGCTGAGGAGACGCCCTTCAAGGCGAGGATCTGTAGATGTAGATGAAAATCTATGATAAGATATCATAAACTTATGTATTTGTATAATAATAAATAATACATATATATATATATACATCTATATGATCTTCTACACATAATCATGTATTTGTAATATTTTGTAATGTGTATATTGAAATGATTTGTTGATACTATATATATATATATATCTAGTATTGTGCAATAGGGTCTTTTTTGTTGGTATTGTACCATATCAATCGCATATATATATATATGAGCTATATATAATACACTCAGCAAAGAGCAACCAATGGTGCACTTGCGAAAAACTCACTCCGTTGAGTCCACTGAAGCATTTTGTGGGCCATTCCGGATTCGAAAAGGGGCAAAGTTCGGGAGAAAACAGGTTTTTGTTCTTTGATTTGAATAGTATCTATATAGTTTATAATATAATATAATATAATATAATATATTATATTATATATATACACATACATTATCTATTAGTACTTCTGTATCTATTCTTTATATGGTTGTGTGGAATATCTGATTTCGCCATGTTCGATTTTCTGTTGCCTTCCATCCACGTTTGGGATGAGTGGAGAAGCGTTACCGGTACCAGCTTACCAGAGGGCGTGCATGGGATGAACCATCCAATCACCATAGATTATTTAAAAAAAAACATATGTAGAATCATATATATATATATACACATACATACACATGTTTCGCGAGAGTGGCAACAGTGGAAAAAGGTAGGTCCATGTATTGGCGCTGAGCATATGTATAATTATATACAGGGATATATATATATATAATATACAGGGATATATATATATATATATAATATAGGTGTGTATATATATATATATATAGTCAGTGCGACCAAGAGATGTCAGCCTGGCTTTGAGGTGTTTGATGGAGATCCTCCGGTTCACGAATTTGCTCCGGTCTTCATTGAAGAAACCTTGATGCTTCGGAAGGATTTGCGAATCCGAGAACTCCAACGCTGGCATCCTGACAGCGCAGAGACTGCTGGTGGCCCTGGTGTATTGATTGGTGATTTCATCACCATTGATAGGGTCTTTTAGCATCAAACGATAGGGATATGATAATCCGGGAGATAGTTGGTGGAGGATTATAGGGGGTTGGACTATCCAATATACCCTCTGGTAATTTAACATAACTATGGATAATCACCATTTTTAATGGGAAAATCAACTATAAATGGCCATTTTCAATAGCTATTTTGACATAACCAGAGGGTATTGGCTATCATAATCCACGACCGGAATCCCTATTCTCCAACCAGTACGATGGAATCACAGCGGCGGAAAAAAGCTGCGAACGCTGGGAAGATTTGCACACGAACGCAGCTTGCAATCATCTGGGTAAATTTCATCACGACCTCACTGTTCTCCCTCACTATAATCATAGTTAGGATTCGGGGAATCATCCCAAAATGGCCCAACAATTCAGGTGAGTGAAATATTTTTTTATTTACCCAGAATCATGGCTGATGGTTCCTGATGTTCATGTACTCTACAGTAAATTTGACACTGAGAAAATAGTGATGGTTTCCTCTCCAAGAGAAACTCCATTGACAAAACTCCATTACCATGCCATGTTTGTGCATTTCCAGCTTGTACCTTTATGATCAAAAAAATGTATCAAACTGGCCAAGGCCAAATTGTTTTTTTGCATCACCAGTATCCGCTTAGTGCGCATCAAAAGCACATTGTCTCCAAAATCGAACAAGTAAGCATCCCAATCATCATTTATCATGTTTATGATAGTTGAATAGGATATTTGGATAACTATTTGGAATATATATTTGGGATATGTTTGAACCTGCTGATGTTTGAACTGAAGTCCACTTTCAGGTACTTCAAGGTGCATCCACCGTATCCCGCGCCAAGGAACTTCACTGTGGAAGAGCCGGAGAAGGTGCTGGAGCTACTGGAAAAATGGATATGAGGGGATTCTCCCGCATGAATATTTGGAAGATGTGGGGAATCATTAGTTGGGGAATCAGTTGGAATTAGCCGGTTAGCCAGTCAATCTGATTTAGTATGTTCATTTGTGTTCTGTTTCCATGTTCGTTGCTTCTCTCAGGGTGTGTTGTTCAAGTTGGTTTGCAAACATCTACCCAAATGATTCACGTGTATGTCCAAAGATTTGCCCCCGCACCAAATTGATGGGGTGCAGGATGCCCGAGTTTTGGTCATAATTGCACTTCTACTGTCCATCAAATTCATGCTGGAATTCCATGTTTGACGAGGTTATTGAAGTGATTGAAGGCTTCCACGGAAATGTTCATGACAAGAAACAGATGTCTCAGACTCTCATAGTTCTGAAAAGCAATCTGTCAGGAAATGTTCCATATCCAGACTCAGATCAGTTTGATAATTTCAAACGTTTTTTTACTGGACATGTTCGAGATGTTCATGCCTATGAGTTTCATGGGTCGTTGGCAGGCAGTGTTTTACATCGTGTGTTGCGGACCAGTGCAACGATTTCTGGAGCTGCCACCACGAACGCCTGACCGGCCATACCTTTGTTCCTTGGGCGGGTGCTGGGCCCCATGCTTCATTGTCACGTTCCGCAGGACGACAACAACACATTTATTGACAATTCCAAAGGGGACATTGTTTGTGAATGTTTGTGACACATTTCAATACATGTCTTGAGATACCTATGGATTCCTATGGTATCTCCGTGGTTGGTTTATCCGTTTATCCCCCATTGCTGGTGAAATGTGGCTTCAAGACCAGGGCCTTTAGGGGACCGGCCCTTGGACGTTGGACACGGTTTTCCGCGTCAGGTTACGACTGCGACGCCAAGCTGCAACTGAGCTCGCTGGCGCAAGAGAAGTGTCAGATTCGGCGAAACTGCGAGACTTGGCGCCAGGGGACGGAAGGCCAGGGGCCAGGGCAATTTGTTGGTATGTTTTCCATGATTTTCCAGGCCTCAGAAATCATGATTTTTTGTGATTTCCTGGGATATTTTAATGGGAATATAGTGGTTAATATAGTGGTTAATATCTATTCAGCTATGATTAATGCTATCCCCGGTTCATATTAAACATCCTCCGAAGAAACCATGGTGGCTGTGAGGGATTTATATACACATATTTGGGAGCATAGATTTTTTTGGAGTATTTTCTTTCTGAACATGGGACGGGATGGGGTCACGAAAATGTCCAATTGCCAAATATTGATTGAAGTGAATTCATTTTGCATCGGGCGGCACGACGGCGTTTAGCCACAACTAAAGCCCTGAATAATCCCCTGCTACTGAACACCGGCCTAAAATCTAGTGTATATGTAAATTATATGTATACATGTATACAGTATACATATATCATATACCTAGAGACTCGAGCGGCATCAAAATTTTGATGCTGGTCTAGCAAAACAGTGTTTCATCTGATTGCCGCTGAAATTTCTGGCATGCGCCGTTCTTTGGGAAACAAATATGGTTTTAGATTTTGGTGTTGGAATGCGCCGTTTTTGCCAATGATTGCACCGTTTTTGCCCGTGATTGCGCCGTCCTTGCCCGTGCAGAATTTCCATTGCGCCGTTTTTGTGGAATTGCGCCATGTTTTCTACATTGCGCCATTCTTGTGGACTTGCGCCTGATTTTTTTGTAGGTTGGGAATGCGCCCGAAATTTTGGATACATGAGTCTCTAGGTATGTATACCACATGTATACCACATGTATACCACATGTATGTACATACTCCATACATGTTTCAATTCACCAGTCCAGCTTTTTTTTCAGGATTGTTTATCCCTTGGATTTTGGGGGTTTTCAGGATCTGCAACCACCAGGATCCGAACATCGTCAAGCTCCTGGCGCGTCGAGATTTCATGTTTTCCTCCTCAGATCTCAGGGGTTGGGATCTGAAGAACGACTCCGCACTGTTGGTGCCGGGCGTGACGCATGTGCATCACATCCCGGCACCAGAAAAACTGAAGAACAACAAGGTGGGGATGGATGAAAACTACCAGAGATGTTCATAATTAACAATTACGTATGTTAGTATGAAGCCATGAAAACGTGATTTTGTTGTCAATGTATTATGTAGAGAGACTCATATTCTTTCTTTCAGGTCAAAAGCTTTGGTGAAAGAACATGACAACCAGTGCAAACTCCGCGCGCAATTGGGTCAGGTGAAACCTTCTGATCCGCCCAAGTACTTTCTCACCTTCCAAGGGATTCGGAACAATGGTCTGGACGGGGCATCCTATGTCCGTGGCAACCTGGAAGCAATGCTCAACGTGTCCATCCGCCGACCAGAGCTCAGTGGCTGCCCGACAGGCTCGCCGAGTATGACCAGTGTCATGCTGCCATCTGACGTGTTCATTGCCATTGCCGACAAAGCACAACGCCACAAAGAAATGAGGCACCAAAAGGGTGCCATCGAAAGGGCTTCGAATTTAGTGTGCCTGCAGTAAGCCCAATGGTAAACCATAGAGGTTGAAAAAAACCCGTCTTGGGATGGAGAATGACCTCCGAATGGTTGGTGAATGGGATGGCTTGTTACTGAGTTTAACACGTTAATTACCCTAGTTCAAGCACTACAAAGCTCTGGGATTGGAAGTCTCCCTGTACTTCCAGGTGTGTGAAGGCCGTCACCAGTCCAAACACATTGGCTCCTTAAAAACCCACACATTGGTGCAAGGTGATGCCCCGTAGATAGCTAAGTTGACGACTTATAACGATTTATAACATGCTTAACTAGGGGCTTATGGATTTATGGGGTACAATATATATATGTATATATAGTCAATGGATTTATAAACTAATCTTATAACTGGGGGTTCTCACCTTGTGGTTCATCATGGGTACCACACGGTGATTTTCGGGGTGCCCCAGGCCATATTTCTCCCTCTTCGATTCGGCCTATGGCCTGGTGTTGCACGGCCATGGGCGCTGGAGCTACCGACTGATGGAGGTGTTGAATGGGGAAGCTATTCCTGTGATCTTGGCGGATGGATGGAAACTACCACTTGACACCTGGCTCAAAATGCTGGAAGATGGCAAGTCATGCCTCATACTTAAGTTGCTGAGGACAAGGCTGTTGGTCTTTTTTTGTTTGGTTGGTTCTGTCCCGTTTGGTGCTGTTTCGGACGTTTTTTTCACCCGCTGCCCGGCAAAGGACGAGTTGATTGACTGGGAGAAGATCTCTTTGCTTCGCTCAGAGAAGATGGCATGTGATCCTGCTGCGCTGATTGAAACAGGGCCTAGCTTAATTGATGGGTCTGGCGGTTTCAGGTGGGATGGGTACAACATTTCCTCGTTTCCCGAAGGTGAAATACAAAACCATAGGATCCCCCAAATCAATAGAACCAATACTAGATCAATCTAAATCATGGTTTCTGGCCAGGGGTTAGTATGAGGTGGACGGGATTATTCTTAATTTAGAAGCTTAGAGGTTCTATAGGCATATTGGGAGGTACCGTGCAATATTTGGGCGACGTTTGAAGATGTTGGGCCTTTTTTCAACTCGATATGAACCTGTTCTTGGGGATGCAGTTTCCAGCTATAAGTATTATATAATATAAATGGCCATATACTTATAAGGGTTAGATCCGAACTTCGGTTTTTTTGTCTAATCATGGTGATACCCACTCAGAACCCCAACTGCACCCCCCAGTTTACACTGCGGGTTATTTTGGGTGCAGATTGTCCAGATAAAAAGGGTTTGCCAGTGAAAATTCGGCACCAGGACTCCTAAAAGTTTGCTTGCCTTCAGGGAGCATCGATTTCGACAGTCTAATTTCCGTCCTGCATGGGTCTTGAATTGAATTCAGGTGACCTTCGTATGGATCCGAAATTAAGACCATGGCACAAAAAAATGCACCCACAATACTCATAACATCACAGAACTGTTGGTCATTTTGTGCACCCCAAATCATAAGCCATGATATGCCATGATAGCAAATTGTAAATAACTATAATGATAGTGATAGCAATAATGACAATAGTAGTCATCATGGCCATACGTGTTGGGGTACATCAAAGCCACATATATCAACAATAAGAATCATCATGTGTGGGTCTACCCATGTCTACCCCATGTCGAGACGACATGACCCACCTGCCACCAGGAGAGTTTACCTCGAGAACTCCAAGGTATCCAACAGACACGGCAACACATTCGCAACGTCTACGGCAAGTTGATGGAGACGCAGGAAGACTGATGGATGGGAATTCGTTCCCCTTAACATACCCTCTGGTAAACATACAAAAAGCTATTGAACATGGCTATTTATAGTTGATTTACCCATGAATACATTGTGATTTTCCATACATAGTTATGTTAGTTTACCAGAGGGTATATCCTATCCATTCCGATAAGATTGAACACTCCAGACCCAATATGGGCCTCTGATGCGTTTAGAAACCTTGGAACTTAGTATTGGATAGCATTGCATTGGGTATAAGTTGGAACTCACATTCATTTCCGGGTCCCTTATTGAGGGGAATCTTCTATACTGAGAGAATGGGGAGAATGGGATTGGTGAAAGCCAGGAAAAACGATTGGTTGCTTTACTTCGAGCAGCTGCCCTTTGGAAACGCAACTGGAGAGAACTGGAGAAGGGAACTTTGCGAATGTTGGCAGATGCCGCCCTGAAAAACGTGAACCGCGATCCTAGAACGATCGAATGACAGACTATGACAGACTCAACATGACTCAACTGACTTCATCTTGGGCACTGGTCACCTCTTAACAGTGCAGTGGCCGGAGGAGATGATTTGGTACGGGCAGATGATGGCAGTCAACTGCGGAACCTGGGCGAGTTCGTCAAACCGATGCCACTGGCCGCCGATGGCCTTCGTCTGTTTGGGAGGGACTGAGGAGAACACTTCTCCAAGTTCCGGCTTGCAGGATTGCCAAAGTTGAAGATATGTTGAAGATATTGCCACCGCCCTCGGAGCGGCTCACCCTGGCCTCACGGAGAGGAAAAAGGAACATTCCACGAAGTTTTCTCAGTGTATATATCATGTATTGGATGATACACTGGGGGGATGATTATCTGTCATGTTCCCATGGCGCCATGGTGGGTACTTACTATGTTTTTTCCATGACAAAAACACGAACAGAACATGTTTTTTTTTAGGATCTTGTGAGTTTACTGGATGACTGTCATCATACGTTTTTATATGTGGAGAACTGCACCCAACAAGAGAGAAAGCCTGGAGCAGCTTGGAAATTCCTGAGGTGCAGACATCAATCTCGGAAAAATCTCCGCAAGGACGAGGGAACCTTCCGAGGTCTGATTCAGGACCATCCTTCGTGGGCATTTAGGCAAAAAGACCCAGAAAAATTAACAGATATCTATTTTGGATACCATCTGGTAATTTAACATAGCGATGGAACATGGTCTATTTACAGATGATTTATGATGATCTACATTGATTTACTGTACCTATCATTAAAGAAAAATGCGGAGTTTCCACAGCTACATTAAATAACCAGTGGCTATGTGATGTTTCGATACATGTGTCACGTATCAAGTATCAAAGGATTCAACTAAATCACCCATTTATAGATTTAGTTCGATGATTTAGCTATGAACTAAAACTGGTGATTTCCATAGCCATGTTAGATCATCTTAGCAGGAAGGTATATATGATATATTATGTATGACATCAACATATTACTGACATGTCCTGTTTTTTTTTGGCCCAGGACAATGAAGAGTTGTTCGACACCTGGATGATCCTGGATGGACTTGTCGCAAGCTCAGCGCTACGCACACACCAATCCTACCACCAGGGCTTTATGTAAAATGTGTTCAATCTCTGCGTCAAATTTCGACTTGTTAGACTTGTTTTGATTCCAGATATGCCTTGTTTTCGATATTTTTGGATGTTTGTAGGGCACACCAGTTGCCTTTCTCTTTGTAATCTCTTTGTTTAAGGCTGCGCGACAGAAGTTTGCCATGTCACTGGAGGAATCCTGGGATTTTCAACCATCATTGGGTAAACACCACATCAGAAGCAACATTGACCGCCGCCAAATTTTACTGTTTGGTGGTATCGAAAAGAAAAGAATACACATATATAAACTATATAAACACATACTCCTAAACAACATATAGCATTTTCACTGGTATGCTTATCATGTGTGATAGGTACTGCGATGATCGACTTACTGACTGGTGGTACCATGGTAAGGGCAGCCCAAATTGAAGAAACTCGTCCACCAAAACTTCGCAGTTGATGGCTTTGGGACCCAAAAACATCCACGTTGTAGCTGCATCCCAATGCTTTCTTGCTAGGGGTGATGCTGGTTGGAGCACTTCTGCTCATTGACCCTAGAATACCTATATCCCCATGTTTTCACATTGAACTGGTTTATAATATCCTCATATTATATATATATATATATTCGTCTATAGAGCCATGTATAACCAGTAGATGGCAGATGGGGATATGTATATATATATATAATTATAATGATGGGATATCTATAGAACGTGATGTCTATAACTATGTCCCACATTTATATGTTATATGGTATATCCTCAACTCTTTCAGGAGCTCCAACTGTCGGATGACAACGACTTTGCCAAGCAGCAGGAACGGAACAGGTGGCAGTCAGACTGATGATGTCAACATAGATGTCAATGGATTATCAATCAACAATATATCCATTGAAGTTGATTACTTTAATGGGTTATGATTTGTTATGATTTTCTGATGGATCAATGCCATCTCCCTTTCATATGGAACACTTCCATTCTATGGTCCCAAATATGGGTTCTTTATCCCCCATATCCATCATGGTTTCTGGGGTGTTTTAATATGAATGGGGGATGTGGTTGAATGGGGGATGTGGTTATTTGATTATTTTATCGGTTTATATCAATCAACAATAAGTCGTACGGGGACTCTAATGCCTCTAATGTCTTTTTTCTTGTTCTCCTACATTGAGCCCAAGATATGATATGGGGCGCCTGCACAACGGGAGATATGTCAAATATAACAAGAGTGAGGAAATTGTGGTCATGATATTGGTTCCGAATATATCAGTTGAGCATCCATGGCTTAATATGGATTGAACAGCCATTCCAAAGGAACGCCAATAGGGCAGCAATGCCCAGAAGCCAATCTATGGTTCAGTCTTCAATTGCCACTTTCCAGTAGCTGTTGGTTGTATATCCGTGATACTCTGCAGCCATATTGTATGTATTTAAGAATTTAGTTAGATACTGCAGCCCTGACAATTTGATGGGAACTTGTATTCTTGAAATACTAGAAATGGCCAATGTGATCCCCGGGCCCGAGGTCTTAAATGCTCACCAAGTATGTGGGATTTACCCATTCACCCAATGCCATGAAGCTCTCATTGGAATGGCTATTTACCATCTATGTCTGGCAAAATTGGGGGCGGTATATTATTGGGTTTCCCGCATTAGCCATATCTGGGGGTTCTCAAGTCATGGGGGATCCCCAGTCGTCACCATGGTTGTTTCAATATTAAAAAATGATCTAATGACCGGGATGATTTGGGACCCCCATTTTGGAAACCGCCATATGTCATATTTAAACCTGGTGTATATCCCAATTGTTTAGCCATCATTTTGGCAATTTTTATGGGTGGTATAAACCATCAAAATAAGGGTGGTGTATTTTTGCTGAACAAAAAAAAACCTTACACCCTATTCACATTGTTTTGACCGGAGCATCCTGCCGGCACAGCCTTGGGGCAGCATGGGAGATTTCTCCCGGCAGGTAGTGCTGCACAAAACCACGACCTTGGCACATATGATTCAGGACATGGTGGGAGTTTTGATAGTCTGATTGGGGATTTAACAGGGGATAGAATACAAGGATACAATATGAAACAATATTGTCTATGATATAATGTGTACTGTATATGTATATATATATATAATCAACATTATTTCGTGTGTGTATATATATATATAGGGGTTTGTCTGAAAGTGGGGAACTGATCTCCCAAGATATGGCCAGTTTTCTGGGAACAGATTCAAAAGATGATGATAAACTCGCTGCACTCGCGGCTCTTGGGGTACCGTTGTTTTCAGACCAACCCAATGGAGCCAGCTGTAAAGTTATACCCAGCTGTTCATGGGTTAAGTTGTTGCGGGTTATTGACCTAACTGATGAAACTTGGGGATTACTGTCTTCTAACATCTTATAACTACCCTCTGGTTATTTAACATAGTTATGGGAAATGGCCCATTTATAGATGGTTTACCTATTAAAAATGGTGATTTTCCATGGCTATGTTAAATAACCAGAGGGTAATAACATTAATAAGCCCTAATTCACTGGATAGCCATTGAGCAGTCGTTGAGGACTGTGAAGCACCATCCAGTCGTGTTGATGGGGGATTTTCCAGCACGCCACGGAGATGATGGCACCGTTGCTGGTAGAAACAAGTCAGATTTATCCACTGATTTTCTGATGTTTGTTACGGAAAGGCTATACTGTTCCTTGTGTTTTCTCCACATCCATCGATTTGTTCAGTCAAGCCTTTCGGCTCAGCATGGTTTTGCGTATCCCGTGGTAAACAAACATGGATTGCCAGAAACAAACTCATTCCAGTCGTGGATTTACATGGATTTACCTGTTGAACATGATATATATATATATGTGATTCATGATGATTTCCATTTTTTTTTGAGGCGGATTCAATTCTGGGACAACTGGTCACAACGAATGGACAACAGCGTGGTGTCAAGCTGATTTCCAGCCACGGCGGCGCCTTCATGCGATGCACCCATGGAGGCCAGGTGATTGGCAGGTTTTTCTTCATATCAGTAGCTGAAGAACACTCCACTCAAGGATCCAATGTGATCATGTTTGATGATAGGTTGTACTTGCCAGAAATGTTGTACACACACATATATATATAGTTATATGTATATATAACTATATATATATATAACTATATATATATATAACTATATATATAACTATATATATATAACTATGTATATATATATATATAACTATGTATATATATAACTATGTATATATATATAACACTATATATAACTAATATATATATAACTATATATAAAACTATATATAACTATATATAACTATATATAACTATATATAACTATATATAACTGTATATAACTGTATATAACTATATATAACTATATATAACTATATATAACTATATATAACTATATATAACTATATATAACTATATATAACTATATATAACTATATATAACTATATATAACTATATATAACTATATATAACTATATACAACTATATATAACTATATATAACTCTATATAACTATATATATATATAACTCTATATATAACTCTATATAACTCTATATAACTATATATATATAACTATATAACTATAACTATATATAATTATGTATATATATATATGGAAATCCTCACAGATGCTGCGAATGTCCACATTCCCGCAGGCACATCATTGTGCGATTTGCCAGCTTTTCTGGACGCATTGCTGCAGTGTAAGTCATCGGGCAATGTGGACCCCCAAAAGCACCAGTAGACAGGATTCTGGGGACAACGAATGGATGAACTTACGATTCAACAAAGGGTGGTAAACCACTGGTACCATTATCAGCTGCAAAACATTATCAAACTTGCTACTGGATAGACTATCAAACCATTGTCAAACGATTATCACAATGATCCATTCTCAGCTGTAAAATGATCCATGATCGAAACATCAGATTGATAAATGATGAAACGATCAGATGATATCAGATAATTATCCATGATCAAAGCATCCAAACTGCAAAACATCATCAAAGTGATGCTGGTTTCAGCCATGCTTCAGCTGGCTGGTCAGTCAGGACGGGCCCTCCTGAGTCCTGGCCCCTGCATGAAGCGGGCAAGACGCATCGCAAGCGACACCTGGCAGGGTTTGAAGCACACGTGGGGGTAGAAGATGGTATCAAACATTAGCCAAGCATCGAGATATACCATAGAATTCAATGTAAGATAATGTAAGATCATAGAAACCACATGTATGTATAATTAGTTATAATTAGGTGAAATTATCCCAATATGGAATGTATGTATGATATAAGATCCATGACTGACATGAGGATATACCAATGTGGTTATGACATATAGCCATATGGCATGTACTTGGAGAAAAAATGATATATGTATATCATAACTATATATACGGGTATATATATATATATATTGAACAAATATTATAAGATTATACAAGCAACAATATGATAAGATGTGGGAGGCTGTGGGTTGCCGCAAAATTGCCATGAAAGTTGGGAACTAATATGATGATAAAACCATTGGGATTTCTGGACTGCAAAGTTTTCAAAGGGAACCAACCATTTCTGTTGACATGTGGCATTTGCCTTGGTTGGTTGCCAGGTGGTCATTGAAAACCTCATGGAGTTTGGGAGTTTCGGAATGAATTTCTAGTAATGTTCGTGGGCCCTGTTCCTACTTCTACAGACTTGAGATATCTATAGATATCTTGGAATGCCAAACGACCGGCCCAGAAAGAAATGGCCGGCTTGGTGGGACCCAAAATGTCGGGCATCTTCACAATGGTTGTCCCGGATTCAGCGTGGAGATTCAGGTGTTCTAATTGGGGTGGAATAGTTTACATGTGTGTGATGAAGTGATGAAGTTGCTGGAACGATTTTCAGGACTACTGTAGCTCCTTGTTCCCTTGACTTTCTTTTAATACAATGGCAAAAATTTCGGAATTTGAGGGCACTTGTCATCGAAACTAAACATGGTGATCCAAGACCAAAACATTCGACCCACATGGGGCCTGATCTTTTGAATACCACTGTTTATCTGGCTGAGACCCACTCGTGTGCGGAGCTTGTGCTCCTTGTCCATCCTGTAGCTCACGCCAAAATAGCTAGCAGTTCTCGATGAATTTCTCCCCAGACGGGATCCAAGCTTAAACCAATCCCTTAATCACCAATTTTGAAGGTCCAATCCCCCATGTTTGATGCTTAAAATCACCAAGTGTTTGATGGTTCAATTTTTTTTCATATTTTTTCTTGGTAAGATATGGTGAACCTCACCATTTTCCCACCAACTCCAGGTCCCCTATGTCCCCATCAGTCCCTTTCCCTTGGGCCTTTGAGGTCTCCTCAACCCGCGGGGCCCTGCCCCGAAGCTGGACGGCCCCGCATGGGCGCGACTGCCCTTGCCTGGGGCGGGAGCAAGGGATCCGCCAAGAGAAGGGGTGGCATGGCATCGCCTCAGTTGTGCAGTGGTTGGGCATGTTGGGCTCTGGTAAATTAACATAGACCTTGAAAATAACAGAAAAGAACATTTTTTTTGTTGTGGAAACTAATCTTCCAGCCCGTATCGAAGGTCTTTAAGTATCAAAAGATGGGGATCTAGTTGATAACTGATGATTGGATGATATGCTATCCAAGATATTGTGGATTATCACAATCCATGACCTGAGAAATCCTCTAAGCTAGCCTTTAAACTTTGGTTTGGATCTTTCATTACCTCCCATTAATGTGTCAGTTCACCCAGTTGACGTAATCTTGATGCCAAAGGCCCGTGCAACCAATTGGCAGCGGTGGTACCAAATGGTATACTACCAAAGCCGTAAAGCCAGTCGTAGCCGGTCTGAAACAGCTTGAGGGGGCTGATCAGACCAAATTCGTAATTAGAGAATATTCCAATCGGTGAATTGTCTAACAACTACCTGACATGACACCGCACACTTTCTGGTCATCTTTTCCATCTCACTGAAAGCGGTGTGATGCTCACTTCGGTTGGTGTCACCCCGAGACCGTGCGCAGCAAGGGATGACAGAGGGTTTTGAACACGGCTCAGTTTGGTCACGACTTGGTACTCGTAGATCTTGGTGGTGCAGTTGGGGTTCTTTTTAAACAAGAAAGAGTAGAAAAAACATGGGTTGGGGTTGATTCCAACTTATACCACTTAGGAGATGTGACCAACCGATAAAACAGGGGAAATATGGGAATGAACCAGCAATTTCTTCAGAATGAGGATATCACCAGTGAAGACCTTATGGGAAAGAAAACTCTTTGGGATCCGCAAAGTATGTATATATATATATCCATACACATAGACATGGTCTGAGTGGTTCTTGTGCTCCGAAAAAACAAAAATCAATACATTTAAGGCAATTTCAACACAATCAAGGAATTTCGTTACACAAAACGGTTTTATCCCCGCCATTTGACCCATGCAATGGGCCAGTGCTGCCACCCAGGCAGTTCAATTCTGGCCATGGCCTGGAGGCGATTCCTTTCCCTTTCAGCACCTGGCAGAGCGTTTCCTCTTCAGCCTGTGTCAGAGGCCATGCCATGCCAGCGGTTTTTTTCAAGGAACCCGAGCGGAAAAAACGCACATAGATATTCACATAGATATTCACATAGATATTCACATAGATATTCACATCATGTCTATTCATGTCTGTTCCATATTTTTCCTACATCTATGGCATCTATGGCGATTGATCTTTATGGATGCCATGCTGGTTGGATTACTGGCTTTTTTTGATCGACGCCAGGCCATCAGCTGAAACGGCACAGAAGGCCGCTGCGACACTGTGGGACTAATGCAGGGTTTTTCCCACAGCTCATTGGCATCACCGTATCAGTTCCCCAGTTATAATATGGCCTTTCAGAAAGGGCTACATCCCCGAAAGGCCCGGTTGTCCAAGCCATGGTTTTTGTTGCAGCTTCGAGATGTCCAAAGTCAAATGCGGCGATGCGAGCAGCAGCCGGAAGACTTTGAGGATGTGGATGCCCTGTGGGGGTGCGCACCAGAGCTGCTGTGAGTTGATGGATGGCATGCCATGGCTGCTGGGTTATCCTCCCAGCCTTTTTTTGGGGAACAGGAAGATTATGATTCATCAATATTAATCATCAAATCTAGGGACAAGCTATGGACAAAGCATGACAAGGCCATATGAATTGCTGCAATTCCAGTGAGATCTTTGACAGCATGAAATGAGTATGTGTTTTTTTTGTCATGGCTTGTGAGCCAGTCAGTATCATGTCACTGTGAGATGGGTTTCGAAAGAGGCGAAAGTTGGCTGTTTTTTATGATCCATACTTGGGTCTTCCAGTGTGATCATCCTGATTTGGAGATGTTTTTCCCCGTAAATTCATCGTGGTGGAATCACCGCGCCGCTCCTGCGGTGGTCCCATAGAATTGTTCGGAACATCACTATGCCATATATCAATAATTATAAATATATACATATACATATATATACACTATATATATACATATATATATACACTATATATACACATATATGTGTGTGTCCATGATATCCCACAATATATCCACTATATATTCCATACATGTACCATTTTTATATGGCAGCCAGACCTGGTGCTTCCAGGTACACGCGTGAGAAGTTCGTGCTCCGATCCTCCATGGCCTTCAACGCGCTGACCAGCTTTGCGCCTGCAGCTCTCCGACGAAGGATGGTGCCTCGGTGGAAGCGCGCTTCGATTTTTATGTCCAGCACGAAGCGGAACACAACGGGAGTTTAAAGATGGTTTCATCATGAACAGTTGCGGCTTTAATCATGAAAAGTTTTTTGGCTTTAATTATGAAGAATGGCTATTTTTCACCATGAACAACGGTGGAAACTTAGCCATCATTTTTCATAAAACGGTAGTCCAGAAGAATGGAAGACCATCCAAGAACCGGTGAAACCTTGGAATGGACTGGTGTGTGATATGTTCCATCCCGAGCCACATGGATTTTTACGTCGGATGGATCCCTAAAGCAACGAACTCGATGCGTTGAAACCAAAAAAAGAGCCACATGATATTTTTTTTTATGCAGCCAGATGCTAACTTGTTTTTTTTAATGGAAAGTGAGGGTTTTCCTCCCTGCAGCTGCAAAAGATGGAGGATGAGAGATGATTTAACAAACTGAAGTTTGCGATCTCGGGTTTTAAGAGGCCCGTAACTCAAGAATCAACCGTAATAATTATCTATTCCATGATGAGATGAAATGCCCAGTTGATGTGTTTGTGACTGTTTGTGTCATATGTTCCTCTCCAAATGCACGTTCACCAGGCCCACTCCCCTAATGCTTTCCAGTTTCAGGGAACATGCTCTTGTCCCAGAGGCAAGTGGAGGATCCCTAGCAATTTACTATGGGGATGTCGGACCCAATCGAGATGATTTTCCAAGGCAGCCTATCTGTATTTTTTTCCCCAGCCTTTTCACCTCATCCACAATTGTATGATATTCTGATATATTATTATGATTTATCAATGACATACTAGAGTGGGAACGTTTGCATGATACACCAGATCTGGTTTTATTTGAACATACACTTGATTGTTTGGTATACCAATTTTTGGACACACCCAAGTTGTGTATTATTATTGGTTAAGTTATGTATGTATAACATTGTAAGTCCACACTTCCTACATTATTCCCCACTATCTTCCCATTCAAATCATCCCCAATTTGAATTTTGCCTGCTGAAGTCCCTTTGTTAAATGCTTACATCATCTTAAGTCCCTATTTTGACGAATTATTTTGAATGGTTAAATCCCTATATTTTAAGGGCTTAATAAATGATGTGGGCTTCCCATCACTGGTGAAATTTCCGCCGAAAGTTGTTTTTTTTTCCCCAGGAGGGGTCCTTCAGCGTGGCCGCCATGGGTGGAGGTCCAGCCGCAGAGCTTTTCGCTGCCGTGGCCACCTGTCACCAAGGGGATCCCTCGGGAGTCGTCAGCATGGGTTATATGAAGTCATGGTCATCCATGACTGGATTTGGGAGTAGCTTCATGACTAGGAAACCTTCATATACCTGAGAATAAGAATGTTTATAAGAAGAACAACTTATAGAATTATATAATTATATAATTATATATATATGTATATATATAATAACAATATTATACCTAAGAACGAGTCTAAGGGATGTTGAAGCCCATCGTCTCAAAGGTGCTGGTTCCAAGGTTTTTCACGGCATGCATCTCAAAATGAACACTGAGAACGACACATCTGATGGTAATTAATTCAATCCAAGATTTTCGGATAAGCCATGGCTTGACCAATAGTCGAGTAAGACTAAGTTGGGGGACTCAGTGTACCTTTCAGAGTTATTGGACATTCATAAGGTTTGAAGGACACGCACTGGAAAAATTCGAACACATTCGTTGTTCATGTTCAAATGGTCCATTTAATCCATTTGGATGTGTTTTAACAAAGTGATAACACGATTGCACTGGAAAAAAACAACTCGCTGTTCCAACAAAGGGAAAAGCATCTTCCACGGAGCCGAGGTGGCCAGAGACTTGTCTGGTGGCCGGCCTGGTAAGATGGCAGTCTATGAAACTGGGGCTGATGAAGCCACGGTGGCTGGTTGATGTTGGGGTAACACGTATCATTTTTTGACGGTTTAATGGAAATTAGTAGTGAGAATTGATGAATTCGTATGTTTGGGTTATATTTAGTTATATATAGTTTCTAAGCGCTTATAAGCCAATGGTTGGTCAGTGTTTTTTTTTGGGATTTTCATGGGGACTTTTGATGCCATTTCATGATAAGAATTTGATGGTTAATGGCTGGACAGCAACAAAACTAACTATCCAAAGCTGGTCGGAAAAAGTGTCGATACGAATCATACCATATGGGGGATGAACATTTTCCACTACCGCTATTTGCATCTATTTGTGGTGAACCGAAGAGCAAAAATGGGTTTTTTTCACCAGTCTCGGCCATTTTTTTGTTCGGTTTCGGGATTGTACACTGAGTGTGGGTTGAAAAACCCGTTGGGTTTTACAAGTTCCAGTGGATGCCACAGGGTACTTGAACTGTTGCTGGTGTCAAGTACTAGTGGGGGTATGAGTCCTGATTTGACACTATTGTTGATTCAAACGATAACTAAACAATGTGGTTTGCAAAGCCTATTTGGTCGTGCTTCTAGTTTCCATCTGCAGGAAGATCGTCTGGATGTGTGATGTTTTCTGAGGGTCAGCTCTGCTGGATGGTGCTGCCTTCCGGTCAATGTTTGTCCTTCGCACGCTTATTTTCTTTTTCCGTGTGATTCAACTTACCTGGTACTTTCACCGGAAAAAGACAACTCACAATAGGAACACTCGATTTCGACATTTCAGAGCCCATTTCTTTAGCTCCACATGGAAAAAGTCATTGTGGCCCCCTGTGGTGGTAGAGATCCATGGCTTTGAACAGATCCTGTCACGTCGTGAACGGGTGCACTAGGTTTCTCTGCGTATTGCATCGACACCTGGATCTATGGAATTGACAATATCTTGAAATATCTTAAAGTTTCGAGTAATATTTATATAAACTAAACCTGATATAGAAACACACGCACATATATATATAGGAACTAACTAACCAACACTAACCATCTGAATGCATTGAAATCCTAGGCCCTTAGGCTGGACCATGGACCTTCAGCTCCCGCCCAGGAATGGGTGGAGACTTGGTCTTCCATTGTCCAGGCAGTTGCGAACGTGATGCAGGAAGAGATCGAGTATCATCATTGCCACTGGTCCAAATATCGATAGTTGTGATTCTATAATATACTTTCATATACTATAATATATTATAATATATTGTAATATTGCCACTGGTCCCAATCCATGAGGTAAACCATAGAAAATTCATGATGGTATACTGACAATCCCGAATGAACATGTGTGGTAAAATTCTCACTTGTTCCCCTTGAATCTTTGTCTGAAAATGCTGGGAAAACCATGGAACACCTGAAAGTTGATGGATTATAATAAATTAATGTTATAATCATATATCAGAATGATTGATACAGGGGATCATATATTAAAGTTAATGTTTATACAGGGGATCCTGAAAGTTGATTGATGGATTATTATAATATCACAATCAGGTTCCCCTGTAGAATTACCATTTTCGGGACATGCTCTTTTTTTTTTTCAGACACGACACATCAATCAAGAAATCCAGCGGCTTTCAAAGTTTCTAGGCAGTCGAAATAAAATGGGAACAATTCTAATCCCACTGTATGTTCCACAAAAGATCCTTGCAGTGGACTGGAAATCCTTGGTCAAACTTGGAAAGCTCAAAAAAAAGCACGGTGCAGGCTCCTCAAAATCACGACATTATAAGAGCAGCCATCAAAAAGAAACAATGCTTTGATGTTGGAAAAATGGAGGAAACCATGGTATTTACTTCCAACATGAGTGTGTTCTCTCGCACATGCACTGCAACGACAGCCGCGGACCGACCCTTGTGCATCAGCAAAGGCCATTTCTGGGATACCCCATGTTCAAACGATCAAAAGTGGTTGAAGTGTGTTGAATCAAAATACCAGTTTTCGTGGAAAGTGCATCCAGGTGATGTATCCAAGCCGCTGTCGGATGAACAGAATGCCGCAGTGCGATTCCATTCGATGGCCAATGGCAGACCAGTGTGGCACGGCCGCGGGTTTTGATGAGTAAACCTTGGCGAATGGGGCTGATGAATCGTTTACTTTTTTCCACAAACTATTTGGTGGTTAGGATTCAAAGGAGCTATGCGCATACCATGGAATCCCTGTTAAATGAGGAGCTAAGGAGCTACTAAGAGTTTCCTAAGCACATGATAGTAAATCGATTGGAATCAGGATCTGACTTTGCAGCTTCATGTCTATGACGTAAGCTTGGAGGGTATGAGGCGGTATAATGGTTTGAAGACTACTGTATCTAGATATACGTATATATATATATATAGAGACAGACAACAGAACTGAAAGAACCCTTCAAAGAGCTCAGTCCCAGTCACAGATTTTGCTAACGGTCCGGATGGTTGCTGGCAGGAACCACAAGGAACAAGCAAATAAGCCTTTATGATTTGATTTCAAAAGACATGTTTTTGGGGTCATAGACTCTCCAACCGGCTACGGCTAAGGTATGATCTCTACATCTTTTCTCATGCATCGCTCTCAGTTGTTTTTTTTTTTTGTGGGACTGGCAGATCAGCTTGCGGATTGTTGCTTGACCACGACTTTACCATGATTTTGTTTCCCAGGAGAATCCAGGACGACGTGATATTCTTCCCCCGTTTCTTACCATCTTTGGCCAATGATCGGATAGCCATCTCATGTGGCCCAGTTGCACGGCCGCCATCCCAACCATCAGAGGTCAGAACATCCCATTGCGGTATATCCCAATGACCCCAGTTGCAGATGGTTTATTCAATGGGATATAGCCCTAGCAATGGGAAAAAAAACCCCTAGCAAACTGGGATATACCCAATGAATACTTAGTTGGCTTTCTGGTTTACTTCGTGTTTTCCCAACTGCATCACGTACGATGGTCAAAATGGTCAAAATCCCAATTTGGCTGAGTACTCCCCATTGAAACCCCGTTTTTCGATGTATGCCAGTGTCTCCCAATATGTAAATATATATATATACCCATGATGGTTCGTGAAATGTATCATTTTTTGTTTGTCAAATTGCCTAGATCCCGGAAGATTCCATTGTGTGTGTGTGTCTGTGTGCCACTAAACATTTTGTTGGTTTTCTTTCGCCTCATATATCCCCGTATTGTATCCCCACAGTCACTATATGGGTGTTTCTTAAACTGAGGGATCCCCAAGTCACCATAGCTTTCAATACCAAGTCATGATCCATGACTTGAAGGATGATTTGGGGCTACCTCCATGACTTAGGACACCTCCATATCCCATGTTGTGGTTGGTTTTTTTATCCCATTTTGAGGATCTGCTCCCACTTTCCGGCGCGCACATGGCATCGCTGGAGGTCTTATTGGAATGTGGCCGTGGAGGGGGTGCTGCTCCGCTCCATTTGCTGCAGGAAGCTGGATCTCCAATTTCTGAGAGGTTTATTGGAGCACAATCTTCCATTTTTGGCATTTTACTGGATTTAACTCATTTTACCTCTAATGTATGGTATGTGTATGGAGAACAACTATGCATTTTGCTGTATACATATTTTTTTGGGTGGAGTAGTGATTTGAAAGTGCTCAAAAAGTGAAGTTGGGGCTAAGAATCCTGAGTTTCTGGTCATTCAAAAAACGAGAAATTGTACGGCAATATTTGAATCCGTGTCTGTAGGTTGAATGCCCGTGGTTCTTGGGTCAACTCATGCTTGTGTTGGCTAAATCCAATGCTTTCTCACATTAAATTTGGATGGTTGTTGTTTTTGGTGAAAGTACATGTTTGTTCGATTGAATCTCTATCACTGTGACACACACACATATATATATATACATACAATGCTAAATGTCCATTCAACATGTTTGGTCAAGTGGCCTCTCTTCGATGTTTCTTTCGGCATCAAGATTCCCATTGGGAGGTATAATTTATATTTCTATCAGGTACTTTTGACAAGTTTTCTGTTGTTATTTAATTGCCTTCGGCAAGCCCGCCGGCCATAGAGAGGTGGCCCCAAGGGAGTTTGATGTGCAGCTTCTGTGTGTAAAAGCTTCTGTGTGTAAAAGCTTCTGTGTGTAAAAGCTTCCGTGTGTATAAGCTTCTGTGTGTAGGTTCTGTGTGTAAAAGCTTCTGTGTGTAAAAGCTTCTGTATGTAAAAGCTTCTGTGTGTAAAAGCGTCTGTGTGTAAAAGCGCCTGTGTGCAAAGCGTTTGTGTGTAGAAGCTTCTGTGTAAAAGCGTCTGTGTGTAAAAGTGTCTGTGTGGAAAAGCTTCTGTGTGTAAAAGCTTCTGTGCGTACAAGCTTCTGTGTGTAAAAGCTTCTGTGTGTAAAAGCTTCTGTGCGTACAAGCTTCTGTGTGTAAAAGCGTCTGTGTGTAAAAGCTTCTGTGTGTAAAAGTGTCTGTGAGTAAAAGCTTCTGTGTGTAAAAGCTTCTGTGTGTAAAAGCCTCTGTGTGAAAAACCTTCTGTGTGTAAAAGCTTCTGTGTGTAAAAGCTTCTGCGTGTAAAAGCTTCTGTGTGTAAAAGCGTCTGTGTGTAAAAGGTTCTGTGTGTAAAAGTGTCTGTGAGTAAAAGCTTCTGTGTGTAAGAGCTTCTGTGTGTAAAAGCGTCTGTGTGTAAAAGCTTCTGTGTGTAAAAGCTTCTGTGTGCAAAAGTGTCTGTGTAAGAGCTTCTGTGTGTAAAAGTGTCTGTGTGTAAAAGCTTTTGTGTGTAGCAGCTTCGGTGTGTAAAAGCATCTGTCTGTAAAAGCGTCTGTGTGTAAAAGCGTTTGTGTGTAAAAGCTTCTGTGTGTAAAAGTGTCTGTGAGTATAAGCTTTTGAGTGTAAAAGCTTCTGTGTGCAAAAGGTTCTGTGTGTAAAAGCTTCTGTGTGTAAAAGCTTCTGCGTGTAAAAGCTTTTGTGTGTAAAAGCTTCTGTGTGTAAAAGCTTTTGTAAGTAAAAAAACACCAAAAATCCTTCACTCTGCTGGGGGAGAGCTATTTGGACGGAATCCGGGAAAGCCTCTGCGTGTAAAAGCTTCTGTGTGTAAAAGTGTGTGTGTGTGTGTAAAAGCGCCGGTGTGTAAAAGTGTCTGTGTGTAAAAGCTTTTGTGTGTAAAAGCTTCCGTGTGTAAAAGCTTCGGTGTGTAAAAGCTTCTGAGGAGTCGAAGTCGGAGTAGGCGTCGAGTAGGCGTAGGAGTGGGAGTAGGAGTGGTGGTAGTAGTGGTAGTAGTGGTGGTGGTGGTAGTAGTAGTAGTAGCTGTAGTAGTAGCAGTAGTAGTAGTAGTAGCAGCTACTGCTACTGCTGCTGCTGCTGCTACTGCTACTGCTACTGCTACTGCTACTACTACTAGTACTACTAGTACTACTAGTACTACTAGTACTACTAGTACTACTAGTACTACTAGTACTACTAGTACTACTAGTACTACTACTACTACTACTACTCCTACTCCTACTCCTACTCCTACTCCTACTCCTACTCCTACTCCTACTGCTGCTGCTGCTGCTACTGCTACTGCTACTGCTACTGCTACTGCTACTGCTACTGCTACTGCTACTGCTGCTGCTGCTACTACTACTACTACTACTACTAGTACATTTGTACAAAGTACATAGTACTAGTACATGTTGTGGGGGGAGGGGGGGGACTTTGATTCAGACGAAGCAAAAACGCGCGGCAAGAGAACAAAGGAACAAGCACAAGCCAAGAACAGAAACAAGTACAAACCAAGAACAGAAACAAGAACAACACCTTCCAATCAGACACGCCGGCAGGACGGCGGATTGGGAGTTATTCCCACCAATATAAAACCAATATTGCTTGGCAGGTAAACAGATTCCATATCCCATTAAAATTGTTCTTGGTTGGACCTTGAACTCTGGTTGCGTTATGGTTGAAGAACATGGTCAAAATCCCATGAATGTTCGCAAAACAATAGGATCCACCATCCCATACCATCCCCTGAAATTTACAATCTTTACTAACGTTATTCCAATATGGTGGCACCATGGACTTTCCCGGGAGAACATCACCTGGTTTTTACATAGCGAACGATTCTCTTTTGCAGGATCTCTGGGAGCAGAACTCTTTCGTGCCTCGCTTGGAGAAAGATTGGATTTGTGGTTTTGAATGATCCTATTTTATATCTTAATATATCTTATATTGGTTTAGAGTGATCTATGTAAATTTGTGTAATGAAATTCTATTTAATATCTTTTATTGGTTTGCTTATACTTAGATTGATTTAGAGTGATTATATATATATAAGTGTAATGAGATCCTATTGGATATCTTATTGGTTTAGAGTGATGTAGATGTGTGATGATTTGTGTAATGATATATCATGATCCAAGCATGAATGTCAAGGATTTCTGAAGATTTGGAATGATCCAATCAGGCGTCCAACCAGCAAGATAGATGCCACTAGCAAAACCTGTACGCATGTACATACTCCAGCATGTTCATTGGGCACGTCTTTGCGTATTGGACCTATAGTTCCACAAACACGCTATGGTCACAGTTTTTTAGGATATTATGGAATAGAAAAACAGGTTACCCTCTGGTAATTTAACATAACTATGGAAAATCACCATTTTTAATGGGAAAACCCACTATAAATCACCATTTTCAATAGCTACGTTAAATTACCAGAGGGTACCCATGGGTTTCTCATGGGTTTCTTCTTCATGGCTCTCATCCCAGTTCCCCAGATCTTGGTCTTGGATGCGGGTCAAGCACGAGGGCGAGGCTGTCGAGAACGGCCCTTGGTGCCCTTGGTGAATGATGGTTGTTGGTTATATAAGTTATATATATATATATCTGAGGGGTGGTTTCAAACATTTTTTATTTTCCATAATATATGCGATAATCCTTCCCATTGATTAATATTTTTCAAGATGGTTAAAACCACCAACCAGATATATATATATATACACACATTATATGTGGTTAATGTATGTATGGGGATTACAGTATACTACCCAAATCTACCCAATATAATGATATATAATGATGTATAATGGGGAATTTATGAGAATCCACTAGAGGAATCCAGTTCTGAACTAGCCAGATTCTCCGGGGAATGTGGTTGGGATATGACATGTTTGGTCTGGGATGGTCAGGGGATGTCAGCCACTGGCGAAACAGATTGGCAATAGTTGATAGCTATGATAACTTCCAGAATCACCACTTTGAGAACCCATTTAGTAAATGTTTTTGCGGAAAATCCTGGCAAGTTTTTACACAGGGCCAATGGTGATAGCTCCATGGTCTTTGCAGATTTGGGCCTTCTTGGGATCTCAGTTGGTGGCAACCTTAGGCGGGGTCACTGCGATTGGTGGAGTCTTGGGCGAGTATCTTGGTGTATGGCTGTTGGGTACTCCCGGGTCAGATGGGAACTCTACTGGCGAAAACGTGGAAAATCATAGTCCCATGTTTGAGCCCCTCAAAGAACTCAAAGAACTGTTGAATGATCTTGAGAGACCCGCAGTGTCCCGAAGGGGATGGCCGAACATGGCAGTGGTTTCCCCTATTCGCTGCCGTGAGCGCCTGCTGGATCCTGCGGCAGGTGAAGTCGGAGCTGAAGTGATACGCATCAACGGTGCAAGCCGAACGGAAACTGGGCCACAACCAGGCCATAGATCCTGTGTAACTCAGTGTATCCTTGCTGATGGGCGGCCTTTTATGAACTGGCACAAAATCAGGCTTGCTTTCGGGGAATATTCATAGCAGAAATATGTGTTGGTTGCCGAAAGAACCTTTCGGGCAGAAGGGTTGGAAGTTCATCAACGATTCGCATTGCGAAAACCCTGGCAGACCATGACATAGGGCCAGAAAACATCAGAAAACATCAGAAAACATCAGAAAACATCAGAAAACATCAGATAGTCAGATAGAGCCTTTAGTTGTTTTCTTACACCCAATATGTCGATTCTGGGATCACAGAGAAAGACTAATCCCATCCCCCTAATATCAAACACCCGCGTTCCAATGGTTCCAATTATGTGGAAATTCCCTACTAAACCGTGGTTTCCCCTTGGGGGTGTTTATTTTTTTTCGGGGGAAGGGATTATCATTTGAAACTAAAATCATGAATTTTAATAGGATTCCAGGATGTTCCCTTATAAACCATCCATTTTAGGGTACCCCCAACATGACATTGGTCTTTGGGAGAAATCGCTGCCTAGCTCCACCGGCCTCAGGATGGTGTTCTGCTGAGCCCAAGAGAGTTGTGCTCAGAAAAAGATCTGCAGAACCAACGGGTGCAGCTGGTTGAAGCACCTGTGAGTTTCATAATGGATAGATTTAAAGTGACATATTAAAGTGCTTTGAAGATTCTTTCAGTTTTTTTTAAAACCTCTATCTAATTATACAATCCAAATCATATTGTTTAAAATGAGCAAAGATCACGGAATGCGCAGGAATTGGCACCAGTAGTCTTGTGCTGGAAGATCATCACTCACTGGAACCTCAGAGGCATGGCCGTCGAACAGTTCAGTTGGTACGTGAAGGTCCAATTTTCGTCGAAATCCAATAGCAACCCCAAATTCAGATTTTTACAAAAACGTGAGTCAAATCCTATATAAAACTATAGTCAGTCGAATGTGATGAATGTGATGAATTGCTGTTCTATCTTTTTGGTGATTACCATATGTCCAATGTTGACCTCTAAAAGACTGAGCCGAATTCAGGCTACCCGCTTCTAAGCACAATTTTTTTTTGTATAGGTCAAAATTGGGTACCCCAATAATTAGATGGTCAATACTAAACATATACTAAAATCTGTGGTCCCATAGGGCTTATATAAATTTTGACCTATCCACCAATGTTTCCATGGCAATTTGTTATTCAATACCAAATTCTTTGACCTTGCAGCCGAAATCGTTGCAACCCCAGAGTCAGCAACTCGAGTCTGACCAGGCCGCAGACCCTCAATTTGAGATCGCTCCCAACGACGAGGACGAGGCGAGGAGCAGATGTGAATCTGTGTGCAAAGATGCATGGTTTAGTCTTATCATGCTTTATAATGTTTCATGGTTATGGTCAAGGTTGAATTTGTGAAAAGTATATGTCAGTTATGTGTATTTTCAAATGGAAAAATCATGGTGATCATGGTGCAATTGTTGATTTCTACACACTTCATAACTCTTCATATGTTCTTATTTTCGAGGTAAGAACAACTCTATGGATCTCAGGTTGACAAGGACGAGAATGAGACCGAGGAGAAGATCGTGCGGCCCAAGCGAGAGAAGGCACGGAAAATGTATGGTAAATGGGGAACATATATGGGAAACAATATGGGAAAACATGCATAAAAATGTGGATTTCAACTGATTGGGGTGGCATTGGTTTCAAACCACTGTGCACAGCAGTTTGTGGTGAGATGGTACAGTCGGGCGTGCTTGACATATACCTTGGATGAGCAGTATGAGGAGGGTCCGGATGGTCCATGTGGATTTTATGGATAGATGTGTAATGATGTGTATGTCTATGATTCTCTATATATAGATTTGAGTGGTTTGCACAGGTTTTCTGGATGCAGTTTCGTGTACTTGTACATGTTTATTGTCAAAGAGATGTAGACATTACGAGTAACGACTGATGACGGTGCTTCGGTGAAGAGGACCTTCGGATCAGATTATCCGAGTCCAATGGCTGTTGACGCACATCAAGATGACCTCAAGATGACCTCAAGATGACCCAGTATTGGATGATGCATTTGATATGATTGTTTATCACATTTTATCACCCAAAAATGATCCAGTCATATGTGTCGGCCAGGATTGCTTGAAGATCTCTGGTTTGTGCTATTCGCTGTTCCACGCTCCAAGCTCAGAACTGTGACAATGTTGGTACTCATAGCAATTTCATGGGGAAAGCAATCGTTTCAGGGTTACTCTGATTCTTAGAACCACCCATTAATGTTTCAATCCCCAGTTGAGCTACGTTTTTGTTTAAACATGAAGGGTTTATCGGTTTATCCACAGCTTAAACTTGTCCTGTTGCTGTGATCAAACTGAGGCCGTCTTCAACACGCCTGAGTGGGGGCACTCAAGGGGAGCTCAAATCAAAATAGCATAATTAATTAGGATATGAATGGATCAAAAGCATTCAAAAGCTATCACTGGTTTGACGAAAGGACCAACAGTTGCCACCGGTTTCACCCGGTGTTGTCGAGTTGGCAAAAGTGTTTTGTAGAGGGCAGACACCTTTCACTCCAACTACCAGACCCTTTGCGATTCCAATGCAGATTTTGCCACGGCTGAAGTACTTGTGGAATACCAACAGTGCAACAAGCGGACGGACAGTTGCCGCTCACGATTCCCACAAATGGTATCAAGACGACAAAGGTTAACTTGTCAAGTTGTCAAGCTATGCGATCTCAAAAGTTGTTCCTTCATGGGAGCGTCACATTCTCATTGAGTGTTGCATTCTCATTTACCATTTCGGTACTGTCTCACACCGGTGTTTCAGCAAATCCACCAATCGCAAATACCCACAACCATTTGAAAACCTTTTGGTCTAACCTGGCAATGCTTCCAATTGTCCGTTTAGTTTTCCCATAGTTTCCATCTCCGCCCCATGGAATAACAGTAGCCGGTTCTCCGATCTTGCCAGGTGGGAAATCAACCACGTTGCTCAGTCTTGCGTTCTGCCATGCAGAAGTTCGTCGCCGTGAGTTTTGCGCACACCTGAAATGGGTGCACCAGGCAGAACAGCATGTGCCACTTGCCACATGTGGTGCCGCCCGGCTGGTTAAGTTGTCGAGGCTACAAGGGCTTAAAAGTGTTTCGTAGAGGACAGCCACCTTTTGAGTACTGCAAGTCCCAGACCGTTTGCAAGGAAGCTTGTGAGTTAGATTAGAAAGAGTTCAAGCATGTTGCTCAGTCATTTGGCCCGCGCTGCCTGCAATGCAGATTTTGCCACGGCTGAAGTACTTGTGAAATACCAACAATGCAACAAGCGGACGGACAGTTGCTGCTCACGATTCCCACAAGTGGTATCAAGACGACGAAGGTTAACTTGTCAAGCTAAGCGATCTCAAGAGTTTCTGCTTCAACTGTGGATTCAGCCCTTGTATAAAAGACACCCGCGCGCCAGCAAGAGTTCGAGCACCTTGCTCATCTTCTGCTCGGCGATTCAGGAGATCGCTGCGCTGAGTGTTCTGCAAGCCCTCGGTGTACCGAAAGTCTAACAGGAGGATCAGCAGTTGCCACTGTTTCTCAAACAAAGTATCAGTACGTCACGGTTTACCTTGTCAAGTCACGGCTGCAGGCTGTTTGTAGTAGGGGATAGCCACCTCTTCTTTACAAGTAAGTGCTATCAGCTTTTCTGCTGCGGGCCGACTTGGCTATCCATGTCTGGCAGTTTGTTTCGGATTCCTGGTGTACCAGTTGTGGAAATGCAAAAAATAATCGGATCCTTGCAGAAACATGAAGTTCCCCTGCCAGACATTCCTCTTTCGAAGTTTGTTCTTCAGCTTTCCCTTGAGATGCACTTGGATGAACCTTTCGAGTCTTGTAGGACATCGCTTGTGAAATTTTCAGGTTCTCCCCCCAAAAATGGTGGCAACATATCATGAAAAACTTTTGGCCAACTCTCGAAAGACTTTCTCTTTCGCACCTGTCTCATGCTAGCGCTGTCCATGAATCCCCGTGCACAAATATGCAACTGTCGCTGCGTCACAGCAAAACATGCTCAGTGCACTTCCAAGCCGTAGCCGCTGCCCCTCGGCAGTGACACCAGCAGTTTCGCGTTTCCCACGCTCAATCATCGCTATCAGAAACGATCAAATCATTGGAAACTGAAATGATATGAATACATAGCACCTTTCAAGAGCCATTCCTTGTCGCTGTTCCGCCAAAATCAACAGCACAGATGTTTTGTCTTGTGTGTCCGAAGCAAGCTTCAATTAGAGATCAAAACTTGAAGTTTTGGATCCAAAAGCTGCTCCCATTTTTGTCACAGCACGAATATCGAGGAACAGTTTCAATGTTCCAATGTTTGAGTTCGGGGCTGCAGACACACAGATCATCAGAGGGAAAGTTCTTTTTGACTGGCAATACGTGGAATATCTCAAATATCTGAGAGCAGGTTCGAGGCCTTGCGCCAGTTTCTTTCCCAGTTACAGTCGATGCATGTCGATGCCATACTGGTTGCGGCACTTTCTTGCGAGTGCCAGCAACTTTGAGCCACGGTGTGCCAAAGAAATTGCGAAATTCGAATTCGACCTGAACATTCCTTCGATCAATTATTTTTGGTAGTTTTGGAGTATGACCTAGAACGACCCAGTTTTCAGAATCTCGTCTAATTCTACTATAGTTTGCCTGGTTTTGCTTCCCAGTGGCCACACTATCACCACAATTGACATTTTGAATGCGACTGAACATGGCTTGCATCATGGCTGCGTCCCAATGACATACCAGGCCATTCTCATATCCCGAGCACCAACGCATATAAATGCACACAGCTGCGCCCAAAATTACCCGCAAAACACCCGCAAAAACCCGCAAACGCCCGCAAATCCAAGAATCCAACTTGGATGCACGGCTCCATATTTTGAAAGCAAAATGTTGGCGAGAAGACAGGGCCATGCCGATGGGAAACACAGCCATGACATACCACGCCTAACTTTTTGGGGAAACGCTCAATACGACCATAAATTTGATGAAACGCCTGTGATTGTGCAAAACGACTGATTTTTTAGGAGTTGGAAGGCCCACGGATTCTGGCAGCACAGCGCGATGATGGCTTTTGCGAAATTCCTCTTGATTTGGCAGTGGCAACGGGGCTTGGGCGAAATGGCGGAATCGCAGCTTCCTCACTGGTTTAACGAAAGGACCAACAGTTGCCACCGGTTTCACCCGGTGTTGTCGAGTTGGGAAAAGTGTTTTGTGGAGGGCAGACACCTTTCACTCCAACTACCAGACCCTTTGCGATTCCAATTCAGATTTTGCCACGGCTGAAGTACTTGTGAAATACCAACAGTGCAACAAGCGGACGGACAGTTGAGGCTCACGATTCCCACAAATGGTATCAAGACGTTCTGCCATGCAGAAGTTCGTCGCCGTGAGAGTTTTGCGCACACCTGAAATGGGTGCACCAGGCAGAACAGCATGTGCCACTTGCCACATGTGGTGCCGCCCGGCTGGTTAAGTTGTCGAGGCTACAAGGGCTTAAAAGTGTTTCGTAGAGGACAGCCACCTTTTGAGTACTGCAAGTCCCAGACCGTTTGCAAGGAAGCTTGTGAGTTAGATTAGAAAGAGTTCAAGCATGTTGCTCAGTCATTTGGCCCGCGCTGCCTGCAATGCAGATTTTGCCACGGCTGAAGTACTTGTGAAGTACGAACTGCGCAAAAAGCGGACGGGTTGCCGCTCACGACTGCCACATCAAGACGACAAAGCTTAACTTGTCAAGCTATACGATCTCAAATGTGCTTGCTGCATGGGAGCGCCGCTTTTTCGTTGGTGGAACTTGGAAGCGCGGTCCAGTCATTGATTTTTGTTTGGTGACGATTTGTTTTTTTGGTGATAAAAGTGCATTAGCCCTTGTAGAGGACAATTGTCCATCACAGCAGCAAGAGTTCAAGCACCTTGCTCATCTTGTGCTCAGCAATTCAGAAGATTTCTGCGCTGAGTGTTTTGCAAGCCATGGCTGAAGTACACTATGACCTGCGGAAAGCTCAAGAGGAGGACCAACAGTTTGCGAGCACCATGCGAAGCAGACCCCTCAGATGCAAATGGAAGAAGGGTAGACCCTTCACATGCGAATGGAATGCTCCATCTCCAAAATGCACACCGCACAAAAATATTTGGCACAATTCGAACAACGCACAAAGACATAATTAGGACATCGGTTCACCAACAAAAGTGCAACATGGAAGATGCTGACTCAAATTCGGTTGCAAAATGCTTTGACCAGCGTTCATTGGTAGGGATTGTGGCTCGTAAGGATTTGTGCCAGTCTCTGCCATACATTTGCCAGAAATTGCCAAGCGCGTGTTTCAACCCGCAAAGCGTGCGAAGCACATTTTGCAGGATAGTTAGGAACCAACCTGGCGCCCTGACGGGACCCAACGCTGTCCACAAGCACCTTCTGTTTACGCTTGTGGAGCGTGCGTCAGATGGTTGTGTTTTGAATGGTGGAGACTGTAGCCCGCGCAAGAATTGTTTCACGTCCACTTTGAAGAGTGTCCGACAGGATTCAGTTCAACCCATAAGCCAAAGTCTTGGCCACATATCATTTAAGTGTCGTGACGGCTCTTTGGGAAATTTAAGATCATTTAAGGCCCAAAAGGGTGTGAAGGCGCTTCTGTTAGGCTTGGCAGCAGCTTGGCGTCTCTATGTCCCAAGACAACAAGGAACAAGTGCAGGCAGCATTGTGGCGCTGCAACGCGTGTGGTGCGTTCGTCAGATTGTTGTTTTGAATTTTGGACACTGTAGCCCGCGCAAGAATTGTTTCATGTCCACTTGTCCGACAGGATTCAGTTCGACCCACAAGCCAAAGTGTTGGCCACATCTCATTTGCTCTTTGGGAAATTTAAGATCATTTAAGAACCGGGTTCGCGCTGGCAGGATTTTTTCCTGACCCTGTGCACGAAAAAATTATCCCTCTAGGAAATTTATTCAGCCCCAGGCCCCAACTTTGGTATTTTCAAAGTTCAGGGGGGTTGTCCCGTGGAAAAATATTCAGCGACACTGGGGTCGCAACCAAAGAAAAGTGTGGAGTTTCTCGGAGCGGAGTTTGTTGGAGACTTGCAAAGGGATAAGCAGGACCTTGGCCACTGGAACTTTATCCAGAGATGTTTGCCCCCATGGTCTCAAAATTGATTCTGGATATTTTTTGTGTACCATGTACGCCTGGGGGTTGTGCCCTTTTTTGGGAATGGACATTTATTCCGAAAAAAGCTTGGCCCCATGAAACTTCATGCTTCAAAGTCGCGCGTTGGCATCAGCAACAGCAAAGTGAAACAAGAGTAGCATCGTCGCGATCCATTTTTGTTTCCGCGCCATTTCCCGGTCAATCCCCGCCATTTCCCGGTCAATCCCCGCCATTTCCCGGTCAATCCTCGCCATTTCCCGGCCAATCCCCGCCATTTCCCGGTCAATCATTTCAACAAAACCTTTTGTAAAAAATCCATTGCTTGTCTTCGTTACAAGAAAAAAGCGCAACAACAGCTCCGCACCAAAAACCGGACATCGACGGAGATTTGACACCCACGACGGGGATTTGCCATGCACGACGCCGCGAAAACAGATCGATCACTTCGACGCCGCCTGACGCAGACAATGGGCGCTCAGGGATTTAAGGCTCGAAAAGATGTGAAGGCGCTTCCACGGGAAAAGCGTCGCATAGGGGCTCTTCCCACAGCATGTCTAGGTCCGAGGCGCCTTGCAAAAACAAGGCTCCAGTGCCAGCAGCATATTGGCCCTGCGACGCGTGTGGTACAGTGTCCGACATATGGTTGGGCCCAGTTTGGCACAAGTGAGTCAGTCTTGAAACATCTGGCATTGGAATTGTAGATGCAGTACAAAGCGTACATTTTCGCAATGCGCGTGTTTGCGCCAAAGCGCGCGTTCGAAAAACAAACGGGGTATGCTGTCGCCTGTCATGCACGGCATGTCCAAAAGATACCCTTTGAGCACCTGCTTGCAGAATTGCATTCCTTGGGTCAGCAGAATTGGCTCCACGTGGAGCGATCACGGCAATGCCATGCCCGAAAGAATGAATGCCACGAG
This sequence comes from Cladocopium goreaui, assembly GCA_947184155.2. Taxonomy (NCBI): domain Eukaryota; class Dinophyceae; order Suessiales; family Symbiodiniaceae; genus Cladocopium; species Cladocopium goreaui. The sequence continues at coordinate 19,117 of CAMXCT020001660.1, read as the reverse complement.
ACGAAGTTTGATGATGTTAGATATGTTTGATTCGCAGTGACGAGTGTATCATGTTCTAAATCGAATGGACGCTGTGCCCTTGTCAGTCCCGCAAAGCGAGATGCAGGTCCTGGCTTCAAAGGCATACAAGTTTCTGCAAATCATCACTCAATCGAACTCTGCTTATGTCACACAATGGGCTTTGCAAAATGGCTAGCGGCTGGCAGGGACATTTGTTTGTGACTTGGGACCCAGGAGAGATTGACGGCTTGACGGCGCAGAATTGAAGATCAAATTGAGGCATGTTCCCCCGACGGTGGATGATGGCGGACTAACGCGGAAGGCCTCTGCCCCGACGTGTCTCGACTTCGTGCGCAACGGAAACTTGGAACCTCCATGCAGCGTGCCATTCTCAAAATCTGCATGCTGGAACTTCGGAACTTGGGCCCAGTACATTACATCTAGGCACTTGCCCGGCGGTTTTCGAGTGACTCGGGCTTGTCAATCAATGCCAATGCTCCATATACTGTGACTGTGACACTTCTGCACAATGCCCCAGTTCAGTGTTGCAGTTGTTGTGATTCAAAATGCGAAGTCTTCCTATCAGGTTCCTCCAAGTTCATAGGTACAAAAAGCCAACCCCCAAGCGTCCCTTTGCGATTTTGACCCAGCTGAAGCTTCGCTGCACCGCTGTGGATGTACCGCTTTCTTCGTCCAGCTATCGTTTTTCCATCTCTGGTAGCAATGTCAGATCTCAGCAAACTAGACTAGAGATGGCTTTGTCCAAACATGGGCCACCATTTACATCCTATTATCAACACTTTCCTTGTTGAGAAAGTGCGGTACCCGTCCGCCAGTCCGGCACAAACAGAGAGCTCGAACCGCTCCGACCGCGGCAGCAGCGATTTGCGCCGGTGTCGCTGACAGGCTTCTGAGCTCCAACATGTTAGGATAGCATCACTGAAACATGATGCAACCAGGGTTTTCTAATGTTTTCTAGCTGTTTGATCTGTTGGGGTTTCCCAAGATAGAATCAAAGCGAACATAAGCTATAATAAGTGAACCAATTTGTGTGGATTCGCATCGTTTGAAGGATTTGTGGTGATTTGCGTTCAACTTTTGCTTGGTTTCAAGTTTCAAGAGGCAGAAGTGATTTGGATGGATCATCCACATATTTCTTACTGATATTTGGGAGGCGGCCTGACTTTTTGGACCATTCACTTGCGTTCGTGTCAAGATTGAGGCAGAAACTTGAAACCAAAGGCTGACGGTAACCGAAAGGTTCTGGGAGGTTTGAGCCTCGTGGATCTTTTTCCCCACAACTTTGTGTGGGGTTCTTGTTTTTGATTCTGTATCCTGGGTGCCTCCTCCCGCCTCCTCCTCCCGCCTCCTGTCACACACCATCTTTCACACACAACTTTGTCACATACAACTTTGTCACACACCATCTTTCACACACAACTTTGTCACACACCATCTTTCACACACAACTTTGTCACACACTATCTTTCACACACAACTTTGTCACACACCATCTTTCACATACAACTTTGTCACGCACTATCTTTCACATACAACTTTGTCACACACCACCTTTCACATACAACTTTGTCACACACTATCTTTCACACACAACTTTGTCACACACCATCTTTCACACACAACTTTGTCACACACCATCTTTCACATACAACTTTGTCACAAACCATCTTTCACACACAACTTTGTCAACCACCATCTTTCCCATACAACTTTGTCACACACCATCTTTCACATACAACTTTGTCACACACCATCTTTCACATACAACTTTGTCACACAATATCTTTCACACACAACTTTGTTACACACCATCTTTCACACACAACTTTGTCACACACCATCTTTCACATACAACTTTGTCACACACCATCTTTCACACACAACTTTGTCAACCACCATCTTTCCCATACAACTTTGTCACACGCCATCTTTCACACCCACCTTTGTCACACACCATCTTTCACATACAACTTTGTCACAAACCATCTTTCACATATCACATCTACCGTCGTTTTGCGTGGCAGGCGTGGCACTGATGGCACTGGGTGGCGCGCTTGGTCTTGGTTTAGTCGCCCGTGACGCCGCGGCACTTTGCGTGGCAGATGTGGCACAAACTCACATCTACCATCGTTTTGCAAGGCAGGCGTGGCACAGATGGCACTGGGTGGCGCGCTTGGTCTTGGTTTAGTCGCCCTTTGCGTGGCAGGTGCGGCACAAACTCACATCTACCGTCGTTTTGCGTGGCAGGTGTGGCACAAACTCACATCTACCATCGTTTTGCGTGGCAGGCATGGCACAAACTCACATCTACCATCGTTTTGCGTCGTTTTGCGTGGCAGCCGTGGCACTGATGGCACTGGGTGGCGCGCTTGGTCTTGTTTTAGTCGCCCGTGACGCCGCGGCACTTTGCGTGGCAGGCGCGGCACAAACTCACATCTACCGTCGTCTTGCGTGGCAGGCGTGGCACAAACTCACATCTACCATCGTTTTGCGTGGCAGCCGTGGCACTGATGGCACTGGGTGGCGCGCTTGGTCTTGTTTTAGTCGCCCGTGACGCCGCGGCACTTTGCGTGGCAGGCGCGGCACAAACTCACATCTACCGTCGTCTTGCGTGGCAGGCGTGGCACAAACTCACATCTACCATCGTTTTGCGTGGCAGGCGTGTTACAAACTCACATCTACCATCGTTTTGCGTGGCAGGCGTGGCACTGATGGCACTGGGTGGCGTGCTTGGTCTTGGTTTAGTCGCCCGTGACGCCGCGGCACTTTGCGTGGCAGGCGCGGCACAAACTCACATCTACCGTTGTTTTGCGTGGCAGGCGTGGCACAAACTCACATCTACCATCGTTTTGCGTGGCAGGCGTGGCGCAAACTCACATCTACCATCGTTTTGCGTGGCAGCCGTGGCACTGATGGCGCTGGGTGGCGCGCTTGGTCTTGGTTTAGTCGCCCGTGACGCCGCGGCACTTTGCGTGGCAGGCGGCACAAACTCACATCTACCGTCGTCTTGCGTGGCAGGCGTGGCACAAACTCACATCTACCATCGTTTTGCGTGGCAGGCGTGGCACTGATGGCACTGGGTGGCGCGCTTGGTCTTGGTTTAGTGGCGGCACTTTGCGTGGCAGGCGCGGCACAAACTCACATCTACCGTCGTCTTGCGTGGGCAGGCGTGGCACAAACTCACATCTACCATCGTTTTGCGTGGCAGGCGTGGCACAAACTCACATCTACCATTGTTTTGCGTGGCAGGCGTGGCACTGATGGCACTGGGTGGCGTGCTTGGTCTTGGTTTAGTCGCCCGTCACGCCGCGGCACTTTGCGTGGCAGGCGCGGCACAAACTCACATCTACCGTCGTTTTGCGTGGCAGGCGTGGCACAAACTCACATCTACCATCTTTTTGCGTGGCAGGCGTGGCGCTGATGGCACTGGGTGCCCCGCGTGGTCGCCCGTGACGCCGCGGCACTTTGCGTGGCAGGCGCGGCACAAACTCACATCTACCGTCGTCTTGCGTGGGCAGGCGTGGCACAAACTCACATCTACCATCGTTTTGCGTGGCAGGCGTGGCACTGATGGCACTGGGTGGCGCGCTTGGTCTTGGTTTAGTGGCGGCACTTTGCGTGGCAGGCGCGGCACAAACTCACATCTACCGTCGTTTTGCGTGGTAGGCGTGGCGCAAACTCACATCTACCATCGTTTTGCGTGGCAGGCATGGCACAAACTCACATCTACCATCGTTTTGCGTGGCAGGCGTGGCACTGATGGCACTGGGTGGCGTGCTTGGTCTTGGTTTAGTCGCCCGTGACGCTGCGGCACTTTGCGTGGCAGGCGCGGCACAAACTCACATCTACCGTCGTTTTGCGTGGCAGGCGTGGCACAAACTCACATCTACCATCGTTCTGCGTGGCAGGCGTGGCACTGATGGCACTGGGTGGCGCGCTTGGTCTTGGTTTAGTCGCCCGTGACGCCGCGGCACTTTGCGTGGCAGGCGCGGCACAAACTCACATCTTTTCTACCAGTCGTTTTTGCGTGGCAGGCGGGCATTTTCAACTCACATTCTACATCGTTTTGCGTGGCAGGGGTGGCACTGATGGCACTGGGTGGCGCGCTTGGTCTTGGTTTCGTCGCCCGTGACGCGGCGGCACTTTGCGTGGAAGGCGCGGCACAAACTCATCTGCCGTCGTTTTGCGTGGCAGGCGTGGCACAAACTCACATCTACCATCGTTTTGCGTGGCAGGCGTGGCACAGATGGCACTGGGTGGCGCGCTTGGTCTTGGTTTAGTCGCCCGTGACGCCGCGGCACTTTGCGTGGCAGGCGCGGCACAAACTTGGCAGGCGTGGCACAAACTCACATCTACCATCGTTTTGCGTGGCAGGCGTGGCACAAACTCACATCTACCATCGTTTTGCGTGGCAGGCGTGGCACTGATGGCACTGGGTGGCGTGCTTGGTCTTGGTTTAGTCGCCCGTGACGCCGCGGCACTTTGCGTGGCAGGCGCGGCACAAACTCACATCTACCGTCGTTTTGCGTGGCAGGCGTGGCACAAACTCACATCTACCGTCGTTTTGCGTGGCAGGCGTGGCACAGATGGCACTGGGTGGCACTGGGTGGCACTGGGTGGCGCGCTTGGTCTTGGTTTAGTCGCCCGTGACGCCGCGGCACTTTGCGTGGCAGGCGCGGCACAAACTCACATCTACCGTCGTTTTGCGTGGCAGGCGTGGCACAAACTCACATGTACCATCGTTTTGCGTGGCAGATGATGTTTGCTACTCGGGTCGCTCCGGCATACCGAATCAATGACATAGTCAGTCAAGTTCGATTTCAAGTTCGATTTTTGGTATTTGCACACGTTTTGTTAATAAGCTTAGCGCAGTCAAAGATGTGGTCAAATTTGTGGTTGGTTGACATGTTTGAAAAAAAACTGCACAGTTAGCGTCATAACCATGGTGCTTGCCACTGTGACTGTGTCGTGACTTGACAGGCATGCGCTCTGCACTTGTCTTCCATAGTTGCATTGACAACCAGCTACATTCGTGTTCTACACTTTTGCGGCCAGGTACCTTTCCTCTATGTCATCATCGTCGGATTCGTGGCTGTAGGACAGGCGCGGTTGTCACGTAGCACATCTCGTTGCACCACATGGAGCACAGAAGATCATGGAACACCTCATTCAGCCCATTCCAGGTCCGCAGTGCTGCCGCATGCAGAGCAGATGACATTGCAGCGCTGGCAAAAAAATGTCTGCACTGTCGCGCACTCACGTCACTTTCACACACGCCATCTTTCACACGCATTATCGTCACACACATACACGTACATACATTACATACATTACATACATTACGTACATACATACATACATGCATGCATACATACATACATACATGCATGCATGCATGCATGCATACATACATGCATGCATACATGCATACATGCATACATGCATACATGCATACATGCATACATGCATACATGATAATTACAGGCATAAATGCTTCCTGATACATACATTTACAATGCATTAACTGCATACATACATACATACATACATACATACATACATACATACATACATACATTACATTAATACATACATACATACATACATACATACATACATACATACATACATACATACATACATACATACATCATTCATACATACATACGTACATACGTACATACGTACATACGTACATACGTACATACGTACATACGTACATACGTACGTACGTACATACGTACATACGTACATACGTACATACGTACATACGTACATACGTACATACGTACATACGTACATACGTACACGCATACTATCTTTTCACATACCTTCTTGCTTTGTCACACACCGTCTTTCACATTCCACTTTGTCACACACAACTGTTTTACCTTGTCGATCCTTCACCACCTCCTTTGTCTTTCCTTCCTTCCCCGTCCCCGCTACAACCTTTGAAGCTCAGTATTGGAAGAAGTTGGCTTGTGGGGTTATCCGGTCCTTTAATTCGTTGACGCAGTGCTGAATCCTTTGGATTTGGGGCTTCCTGTTCCGAGGCTGATTTCCAACGGAACATGGGACCTTTGGAGCTTCTGTGCCCAAGCGTGAGAGGTTCCCTGTGCCGGTGCTTCGGGCTGTTCTGTTGGGAATTTGGAGATGTTAAAACCTTTGGAAACCATACTGCTTTCATCTGCTTTCCTGTTGGCAGTTTATGTAGGGATATCCAGCCGTGCACCAAAGTGATGGGTTTCGATGTTTTTTTTTAAGAATAAAAGCAGCAAACGGGCAAACGGTACTTTGTTCTTATTTGGGTATGGGCCCAAACTTGGCAAACATTAATATGAATGGGTGATGAACATATGTAGAAGAAGCCCAGCCCAGAGTCCAAAACTTTGACATATCATGTAACATAATGTAATACGTTATATTAATCTATAACACACCTATTTTTTTTCACGGGTTTCAGACTACGACCGAGACCCTTCCCAGAGGTCCCCACCAAGAGGCAGATGCGGCTGCACCTTTTCACTCCAAGTTGGGCTCGGTCTTGAGCCAGTCGGTTGATTGGCCCTTGAGCCAGATTGCAACAGTCGGAGGACGTCTCAACGACTGTGAAAAACTTTAAAAAGACCTTAGTGGGGGTGCAGTGGTACTCTGTGCAGATTTCCCAACCGCACTCCCCCTTCCTGCTTGCAGGAATCCAGGTTCCCCAACACCAAAAACAACAATTTCAAGGGTGGCCACGTTTTCTCCGGGAACTCGCCCTTCCCCCAGCCAGAAGGGCGAAGACCCTCGTGTGCCATGGTCCCAGGCTGGTGTTGGTTCCCCCTTCATCCAAGGGTCGCGTGGAGTTCCACTTCGGGTTGACTCCAAAAATTGAAAAACTACAGCCCTAACTTCGTAGTTTTTTTTTTTGAATTCCCTCGCTCACCAGCGCCGCACTCGAAGAGCGCCCAACGGTGTTCTTTGGGTCCAGCAGCTGATGATCTTTTCCCTGTACTGATCTTTTCCACCGGCAGCTAATGATTTTTTCCCTGGGTCTTGATGATCTTTTTCTCAAGCCACCGATGTTTTTTCTCTGGCGATCTATTCCTTTTTAGGTGAGTTCTTCACCACATCCCTTGGGTCATGTTTGACAAAGAAAACGGTGTATCCCACCCACTTGTCTTCGACCCACTTGGTCTCCCAGTCGAAATACAAGATTATTTTTCGCTCATTGCTGTCCAGGGTATTCCACAAAATGTGACCCTGTAAGGATCCAACTGGTCGACCTTTTTCGGTAAAGTGGGGTGATCCGGATGAAACGAATTCTGTCTCCACTTGTAATGGATTCTTGTGATGATTCGTCCATATTCCCCAGGGACTGGAACTTCCCACATGTCGATGGCCTGTCCCTGTTCTTCAAAGCCTTTTGCGGCCGGTGGCTTCGTCATCCATGCTGTATCATCTCCTGAGATGATGTATTCCACCTCACGCATGACCACCTCTGGCATGTAGACTGTCCATTTCAGGACGTCGAATTAAATCTTGTCCCGGACGAATTCTTGGTCGTTGGGCCGGTGGAGGAGTCTCCGGTTCTGCTGGCCTTCTCGGTGTTTGGGAAGACTCAGTGTCCTCATCCGGATGCTCCTTGTACCAATGTTACCATTCAGCTTCCGTGTGCTTGTTCTTCTTCTTCTTTTTCTTTTTCGGCTCCCACTTGTCACCCCATGCGCCATCCCACCAATACCAGTCTCCTCCATCCACTTCATAATAGGCCGCTGCCTTAGGAGCTGCCTTAGAGGAGGAGGCTTGGGCCGGTTCCGCAGGTATTTCCGTTGGCCCTGCAGGTTTTTCCTTTCCATAGACTGATCTCATCCGTGTAAGGTAATCAGCAATTTTTTCTCCTTCTCTCTGTTCCTTCCATTTTCCCCATTCTTCCTCATCGGTGGGAAAATTTTCTTCTTTCTTGAGAGTTGGCATCGGTGGTCTTTTCGGTGGCGGTCTCCCAGGGGCTTTCATACCTTCTGGTAGCGGAGCTATTGGTCCCTTTGCGACCCTCCCCGATTCTTGCGATTCGGCTGCAGAAGGGCCTGGGCTTTTTTCACCCTCCGATCGCCTTATTGTCGGTTCCGTTTCCCTGTGCGGCGACCTAGATCGCCCTGTTTCACCCCGTCTCCGACGGTCTCTTCTTTTTTCCTTTTTTTCACGGGCTCGGTCCGCATCCCTCTCTTCGGTTTTTCTTCTTTTTTTCTAATCGATGATCTTCTCCCGGACGTGTTTCTTCTTCCTGAGGCTCATCTTCTTCCCCACGTACATCTTTTCTTTGATATTTCGGGGCCAACTTCACCATCAGTTCAGCTTGTTCCACCATTTGTCGATTGAACTGAGGTACCATCAGGAGCATCAAGTGGCCCATAAGCCATCGGAAGACTTCCCACACCAAGATGACCATCATGGCATAAAGTATGCCGAAAAACTGACACCTTGCGAAGCATCTTCACCGTCCATAGCTGTCACTGGTGCAGCAAGGCAGACGAGGACGCTTTTGAGCCCAAAACTTTTGGAAAAAATAAATTGTTGCGGACAACCCCAATTCCCTAACGGAAAAATACTGAAATACCGTTGGTTGCGGAGCTATCCCCCTTGAGGTTTCAGGATGAATTTTTCCCTTAACTATCACATCCGAATTCCCCAAAAACCCCATTCCCCGAGTTGCAACCAGATCCCTCGGCTCTGTGGAACCCGACCTTGGTACAACTTCGGCAGCTCGATGGTCTTTTCGCATGGACCTGACGCAATCCAAGTCCCAATTTTTCTCTTGTCCATCCCCAAGACCATCCGGTTCTTCTTTTCCCGAACTGTGCACTTGGGCAACATGACCGTGGTGATCTTGTACCCGCAAAACTTTCAAAATTGGTGGATTTTCATCCCAAAAATGAACCCTTTTTGGTTTTGAGTTACCCCTTTTGAATTTATCCCCCCGTTTTAGGATACTCCTAGGTTCTTCTTCTACAGGGTGTTCAACTTGTCCAGGAATGTTCTTCTTCTCCAAAAACGGTAAGACCGACTCCAACTGGAACCGATCCTTGACCACGGATTCAGTGACGCGATACGCATCAGCCAGTACTTGCACCAGCCTCCCAATGGCAGTCCATAAGGATCAAATAACATAAAATTTTATATAATACATAATTTTTATGTATTTAAATAAAAATTATATATATATAAAAATTATATATATATATAAAATAAAAATTATGTATTTATATAAAATTCAAAAATAAAATTTTATATATTAATATATAATTTTTATTTTATATATATATATATATATAAAAATTATATATATATAAAATAAAAAATATTTTAAAAAATATATAAAAATAATTTTTATATATTTTTGTTGTTTTTGATGTAAACTGAACTGATCAGTTTTCATATTGCATGAACGTTTTTTCAAACAAATTGTGTGCTATAAAAAGGAAAAATACAACTAAAATCATTCATTTCCGCCGCATTAATTGAAGGGATTTAGGGGCCGGCTGCTAGGACTTGCAAATGAGCCTGTGTATACGTGCCTCCATCCCAACAAGATGTTAGTGTCCTCATCCAGTGAGGGTAACCCACAGGGCAATCACTATATCAATTATAGTGAGTGTGCTTTGCAGAGCATTGAATCCTGGTGCTCTGCAGCGTGAGGGACGCAACAGTCATGAATTGATTGTGGTGCATCGAACGCGTTCATTGTCTTGTAAGATTATATGAAAGCTTATTCATGACTCAAATGGTAATTCTAAATTTGCAATGTTTTTTTGGAACCTGCATGGTTGGTTTCGACAAAGCTGTTTTGCTCGATCGCTTTGTTGTATATATTGCGCTGCCTATGTCAATGCAGCTGGCATTGGTGCAATTTTTTTTCAACTGGATGTGGAATAGTGCAGAAGAAGATCACGAAATACCAGTTGAACACATAGAGTTGCTTAGGGATTGGGCCAGACGGACTTTGAAAAATATCGGAAGAACCAGGGCTTTGGCATCGATTGAAGACCTGTACATCACAGCAGACATGACATGCCGCATCTGGGACGAAAAACGTGGTTACCCACATTCAGAAGATGTTTTGCCACGCCCGGCCGACGTGACATCGATTGCCGCTTGGAAGATCCAATCTTGGCGTTCTTTGCATCATAATGACAGAGGTTTCCTTGACAGCACGAGCTGTGCAGAGGCAGCATTGATGAAGATGCGTACGTACTGTTTGGAACAACGTGATGGCTCAGAGACCGCACCAGATGAGTTTTTTTTTTGGAAGATCTCTTGTTCTTGGTTGACGCTTTCAATTCAGTGAAGTAGAAAATCGAATTGGGAACAATAGCACCACAATTCAACCTCCAACGTTGTTTGACTGACGAAAAAGTACAGTATCATGTGCATTGCAAACTTGAGTGTGTGCATCCCGTAGTTGTGTGATATCAGCCAGTTGTGATATCAGCTGCAGTTCGATTTGTTTCATGGCCACACGTTTTTTTGGTTTCCGTAGCCATTTCTCCTGTTAGATTTGGATGCAAATAAATTCAAATACAGTTTGAACAAATACTGAAACCTTTCAAAATATATCAATTGTCCTTCTTCAATTTCCAGAAACATCCAGCAAATCAAAAAACATGTTTTATTCTTGACAATGATCTATAGGGGAAATAGTGAATATTCGTTTCATTTTTGTTTGATGAAACACGATCGAGGAAAATGTAGCACCATCAAAGTTTCCACTGGTCGATCATGCAAATTTCAAAGCCATGCAAATTTCAAAGCATTACTTTTGGCAATGGCAGTTTTTGGAAGCAAGCCGAATTTGACGACCACCATGCAAGAGCTGTTGGAACCAATTTTGGCCATTGACAGGCAGATCTAAAGCCTGCAAGAGCACATCAATCAGTTCAATTTAGCCTGCAAGAGCACATCAGGCAGTTCAATCGTGTTCCTTATTGACCACGTGGACTCGTGAACTCGTGACGATGCCGCTCAGACTTCAGAGTGTGAGTGAGGCACATCGCGCCTCACTCACCTTCTGCGGTTTCTGATCCAGGCTCTATATATTGTTGAATTTTCAATAAAAAGGGTATATAGTATACTCAAAAAGTCGACTTTTTGAGGAATTTCAAATTTAAATTCTTACAAGCACGCGGACAGCCATGTGGTATCATAGGATATTTCCTCACGTACCACATTGCTGTCCGCGTGCTTGTAAGAATTTAAATGGTATTGTTGCCAGGCATCCGGAAGTGGATCCTTTTGCCATGCTAGGGCTTCGACAAGCTCGACGTGCATGTGGTATGTGAGGAAATATCCTATGAGGCCTCATTGTATATTCTCTCCAGAACTTGGAGGAAATATCCTATGAGGCCTGGGTTGGGTAGATCCTTGAGTCCCCCCAGGAGGTTGGGTGGTTGGGGAGACCCACTTGGAGCCATATCCAAGTGGGGTCGTGCATCATCGCATGATGGCGACAACAGGGCTTTGACACGCCCGCTGGAACGATGCTGTTTTTTTTCTGCCCAGATGCCCGCAGGCCTCCACCGGTTTATGCCGCGGCCGGGCCGCTCGGGTGAGAGCCAGTCGAATGTTTGGGCTACGCACTGCAAGACTTCAAGAGCATCGTCATCACGTCCATCTGACAATTAGCTTAACTCAAAGCCGTCAGCTGGACCGTCCAGCTGACGGCATTGGGAGGTGAATGATCAACATCTTCGACATTTTGCGTTTTTTCGGCCAGGGCCTCATTGTATATTCTTTCCAGAACTTGGAGGAAATATCCTATGAGGCCTGGGTTGGGTAGATCCTTGAGTCCCCCCAGGAGGTTGGGTGGTTGGGGAGACCCACTTGGAACCATATCCAAGTGGGATCCTGAGGTGCGAAAGTCGCCTCGCTCTGCGCATCATGCTTGATGCGAAGCAAGAACTTCGGAAGCGGCCACATATCCTTTAGAGGTACTGCCACCGCGCGCGTCCTCGATTGGTAGTGGAAGTCCGTCGTCCATCTGACAGCTTGCTTAACTCAAAGCCGTCAGCTGGATCGTCCAGCTGACGGCATTGGGAGGTGAACGATCAACATCTTCGACATCCCTCAATTCTGGTGGTTTGCACCATACAACTGATCGACCTTTCAGCGAACGATCTTTCAGCTGTATGACACCGACCATGTATCTGGTCCTTTTTGTGTTTTTCCGGCTAGGGCCTCATTGTATATTCTCTCCAGAACTTGGAGGAAATATCCTATGAGGCGTGGGTTGGGTAGATCCTTGAGTCCCCCCAGGAGGTTGGGTGGTTGGGGAGACCCACTTGGAGCCATATCCAAGTGGGGTCGTGCATCATCGCATGATGGCGACAACATGCTTCGACAAGCTCGACGATACGCTGCTTGTTTGTTATTTTCGTCCTTGCTGCAGGCATCCGGAAGTGGATCCGTTTGCCATGCTACTTGCGCTTCGACAAGCTGGTCGATACGCTTTTTTTCGAAGGTGCCATGCTGACAGCTTGCTTAACTCAAAGCCGTCAGCTGGACCGTCCAGCTGACGGCATTGGGAGGTGAACGAGGGGACAACATCTTCGACAAGCACCTGGTGAGCATTGGATGTTTTTAAAATTTACCAATTCCTCTGTAAATTGATGCAGGACATATATCCACAATCAGGAGTTCCGGGGCCTGTGAGGCCCAGAGGTTCCGGAACTCCTGTTTGTGCAGCATGTCTAAAATTTACCAATTCCTCTGTAAATTGATGCAGGACATATCCACAATCAGGAGTTCCTGGGCCTGTGAGGCCAAAGGCCCGCAGGGCCAATGTTGTGGTGCATCGACCAGCGCTTATAATATCTGGAAAACAAATTCTATTGCTCTTTGCAACGTCCGTTTCAGTTAAGCAGCTGCAAGGTTCCATATGCATGTAATGAGAGCGTTTACTGCATGTAGCGTATAGTTTTTCAAGGCAGAAAGAAAACTAATTGTTCTTTATAGTCAGCCATGTCGAACGCAGAAACACCGTCGCCAGTGCACAAACTTATTGACCTTGTTGCTCGTCTTCATTATCGTTTGCAGCACCTCAAAGTGCAGCTTCAGATACTCGAACAGAAACAAAACATCATTGCTGACGAAATACGAGGCATCAAACGCAAGTGGGACACCCTAGCAGCCGATTCAGATGAACTTGCCTGGAACCAGCTGTCGAATGAGACTCGAAACCCAGAGGATGGAACGGTTGAGACTCGAAACCCAGAGGGTTCTGTGGATTTGTCACCGACTGCTGAGCTAGGCGACACATGGGCAAATGATGCCGATGGATAATATATATCTCTCCAATCTCAGCGACATGTTGCTATCTAACTTGTTGCGCAAGACTGAAAAAGCCATCGCGTGCACACAGAATTGAATTGCGAAGTTGCTGCATGGAGCATTCTGCTGCCCCGCATGTTGTTGAAGCAATCGATCTACACCATTTAGGAAAGCAGTGAGGAATCAAATGCATGATTTCAATCAGGCGTTTTGTAGTTCAAAGATGCACTTTTTACAATATCATGTATCTTAAAAAAGATAAATAAAACAAAGAGAGACAGAGATACATAACATAAATGATTGAGGTGCAATCATTTCGGATTTCCCATATATGTTTGTGAGGCATGCATCACACGCGCAGCATGTTTGCTCGTGCACCCACTAGCATCAACTCAACTTTCTTTCTTAGCGTACATATGGCGGATGATAGAATGAGATCACGATCACGATCTCCCCAGCCGGAAACTTGGGGAGGAAAAAAAAGGGCAGATTGGCACAGACCAATTATCATTCAGTGCAGCCTCGAACCCATGCAGAAGTATCACAGAGTTTCTCCGCATTTTGAATGCTTGCGCGATTCCAACAGCATGAATCTGAGCCCGCCAGACAAAAAGTCTCTCTATACATTCTGGAAGTACATATATGGTGGCTGGACTTGGAAAACAAAGGTAGCAGACATTGCCGAAGAGATTTGCGACCATATGAAGAGGACTTTTGGTCTTACATTCAGGACTTTTGAAATCACTTTGACCTTCCTAGGACGCCAAGGTGCGTTTGAAGTTGGAGACACAGAGCAAAGTATTGAAGATGTGCTCGAAACAAATTTCCCCGGATGGAGATCCAAGCAGTTCTATGAAAACTTGGCTCACAAAGATCATGACAATGAGTACGCGGCTTTTGTCCTCGAAATGGCATGCCACCCGAATTGGTGTCCTGAGCTACCATTTGGGAACGTCAGTCGCCCAGATCCACCATCTGCATACCTACATTGGACACCAGAGGATGAGACTAAGATGCAAAAGAATAAGGATCTGTGGAAGAAGCGAGCCACGGCGGCAGAGGCAGAAGCGTCAAGCGCCAAAATGGCCGGCGAAGTAGCCAACATGCACTTCAAATGATGTGTACAAAGAACTTGTCTCATATGTGATCGATTTCGGCAAAATTAAACCAGTCCGCAGTCCACATATCATTCTGGATGTCTTTTGGTTTCCGACGCTGCTTTGCTTCGAACTATTATTTTGACCTTTGTGTTTCAGCATCGGGACCATTGAACGATTATAATTTCCTTCTACGTTCAAAAATGAACCATGTCCAAAACTGACATAAATATATATATACTTACATTCCGGAATAATATTTCGCTGTCAATTGCATGTCGCAGCATCATTTTTGCCGTCCAGCATTAACTTGCTTCTCCGAAAGGGTTAATTGGGCAAGCAGCGACCGTAAAGCTGCTAATGCATTTCGCATGGCAGAGATATATTTATTCCATGCTGTTGACGTAACCTATAATTCCGAAACCGCTTGAACGCAAGCCATGCCGCCTGCCAATGCTAGCCAACATCGATCTGATCAAGAAATAGAAGAAAAAGCTCTTCGCGTGGCAAATCGGCTACGACCGGCAAATTTGGAATTGGTGAAGGCACTTATATCATCAACAGGGTGCATGAGGGACGAAGATTCTCCAGGCAGGCCAATCCCTATGAACGAGATTAGGCCCATTCAAATTCTGTTCATGATGGAAGCTCTTGCCGACACTGAATCTCCAGCTGACTTCGCACGCTATTGGGCCCAGTTGACTCGTGGGACACTGATTGAAGACACTGTGAGGAACTTGCAAGAAGATGTTCAAGATGCATTGCAACCAGAGATCCCTCCACCGGTCGAGAGCACCGTCCATACTATTGACTTCATAAGAATTGCATACAATTCCAGAAGCGTGCTATGGGTGAAGGAGACAACACCGCAAGGCTGGATAACTTGGAAGACCCCAGAAAGATTCTTCAGCAGCATCCACAACGACTATGCCTCAGCTCAGAGGACTGCCAACGATTGGAGAAGATGGTATGGCATCGACGAGATCTCTGGAGATGGCAGCACCTTGCCTCAGCTTAAGTTATTCTTTCTGCTACATGTGTGTGAACCATACTCTGTCATTCCTGGCCACACTGATAAATATGAGGTCGATCAGCCAACCGCCAAGCTCAATCCTCGTCTGCTTCAGCATCGATCGCTCCCTATTGAGACTCTGAGTGATTTTGGTGTAGGCTGCCACTAGATGATACTGAGCGGGTTCCCATAGGTTAGTTTGGCTGCCTGTTTTGGAGATGTTAACTCTATATCTCCCGCCTGGCAAATGTACCATATACCAGCGACAAGAGCCGCGTTCTTCCTGGCAAAAAAATGACATGCATCACATCGATCTGTATTGTTTCTTGCAACCAGCTGGGCGTTGAACATTTCAGTGTGACCAAAAGTGGGTTTGTCAACAAATTTCTATTCAATATACTTGGGGGAAAAAACCCGACGCCTTCCTGATGAAGACTGCTGCAGCCATTAGGTAAAGCTGCTACCAGCTGGGGTTGAACATGTCAGTGTCACCAAAAGTGGTTTTGTCAACAAATTTCTCTTCAATATACTTGGGGGGAAAAACCCGACGCCTTCCTGATGAAGATTGCTACAGCCATCAGGTAAAGCTGCTACAAGCTGGGCGTTGAACATTTCTTTTGTCCAGATCCTTGCAAATTTTGGTTCAGTACTTGGGGAAAAAACTCGACGCCTTCCTGATGAAGACTGCTACAGCCATCAGGTAAAGCTGCTACCAGCTGGGCGTTGAACATTTCTTTTGTCCAGATCCTTGCAAATTTTGATTCAGTACTTGGGGGAAAAAACTCGACGCCTTCCTGATGAAGACTGCTACAGCCATCAGGTAAAGCTGCTACCAGCTGGGCGTTGAACATTTCAGTGTCACCAAAACTGGTTTTGTCCAAATCTTTGCAAATTTTGATTCAATACTTGGGGGGAAAAATCGACGCCTTCCTGATGAAGACTGCTACAGCCATCAGGTAAAGCTGCTACCAGCTGGTTCTTTTGTCCAGATCCTTGCAAATTTTGGTTCAGTACTTGGGGGAAAAAACTCGACGCCTTCCTGATGAAGACTGCTACAGCCATCAGGTAAAGCTGCTACCAGCTGGGCGTTGAGCATTTCTTTTGTCCAGATCCTTGCAAATTTTGGTTCGGTACTTGGGGGAAAAAACTCGACGCCTTCCTGATGAAGACTGCTACAGCCATCGGGTAAAGCTGCTACCAGCTGGGCGTTGAACATTTCAGTGTCACCAAAACTGGTTTTGTCCAAATCTTTGCAAATTTTGGTTCAGTACTTGGGGAAAAACTCGACGCCTTCCTGATGAAGACTGCTACAGCCATCAGGTAAAGCTGCTACCAGCTGGGCGTTGAACATTTCAGTGTCACCAAAAGTGGTTGTGTCCAGATCTTTGCAAGTTTTGGTTCAGTACTTGGGGAAAAAAACTCGACGCCTTCCTGATGAAGACTGCTACAGCCATCAGGTCAAGCTGCTACCAGCTGGGCGTTGAACATTTCAGTGTCACCAAAACTGGTTTTGTCCAAATCTTTGCAAATTTTGGTTCAGTACTTGGGGAAAAAACTCGACGCCTTCCTGATGAAGACTGCTACAGCCATCAGGTAAAGCTGCAAATTTTGGTTCAGTACTTGGGGGAAAAACTCGACGCCTTCCTGATGAAGACTGCTACAGCCATCAGGTAAAGCGTTGTGTTAAAGCGTACCCCAGCGGGGCTGTTTGTTTGAACATTTCAGTGTCACCAAAAGTGGTTGTGTCCAGATCTTTGCAAGTTTTGGTTCAGTACTTGGGGAAAAAAACTCGACGCCTTCCTGATGAAGACTGGTACAGCCATCAGGTCAAGCTGCTACTAGCTGGGCGTTGAACATTTCAGTGTCACCAAAACTGGTTTTGTCCAAATCTTTGCAAATTTTGGTTCAGTACTTGGGGAAAAAACTCGACGCCTTCCTGATGAAGACTGCTTTGGGCGGGATTTCCCTAGTTGCTCAGTCCTGGGGCCTGGCTACAGCCATCAGGTTTGGGTGTAAAAAAAGCTGCTACCAGCTGGGCGTTGAACATTTCAGTGTCACCAAAAGTGGTTGAAAATTTTGGTTCAGTACTTGGGGAAAAAAACTCGACGCCTTCCTGATGAAGACTGCTACAGCCATCAGGTAAAGCTGCTACCAGCTGGGCGTTGAACATTTCTTTTGTCCAGATCCTTGCAAATTTTGGTTCAGCACTTGGGGAAAAAACTCGACGCCTTCCTGATGAAGGGGGGGGGGGGGAAACTGCAAGCATTCAGGGTAGGTAAAGCCGTAACAAGCTGGGCGTTTTGAATTTTTGTTGATTTTGGAAAATTACAGTGTCACCAAAAGTGGTGTTGTCAACAAATTTCTGTTCAATACTTGGGGGAAAAAAACGCGACGCCTTCCTGATGTCGACTGCTACAGCCGAGTCAGGCATTCCACACCTAGAACATCTTTCAATTTCCTTGTTTTGCATTCGCAGGCTTTGTGTTAAGGATGTTAGTTGCTGGTGTCCTTTGTTTCTCGACAAATTGGTGATCATGGCCTCGGAACGTTCGCGCACTGGTCCAAGCTCCCGACGCGCCCAACCATATCAGGAAAGGACTTCTACATGGACTACGGCCGAAGCCCCTTGGTTTGCTGGCCGTCGCGGGACCACCTCAGAGGCAACTCCACCGCCAGACCGACCAGTGTTTGCCATTGTGGACTATATGAGCCTCCGGGACTTTGCCGTGGATTTCGAGGAGCTCACTCCGTCCAACTTTGAGAATGCTACACTTCAAGAGCTGGAGGCCATTTTTACCTTCACACAACAATACTCGGCGGAAGTCGCCCATCAGATGCCAGTGGGCAACATACGATTTGGCGTTTGCCATAACCTATGGCGGCAATTCAATCTTCGGGTGGCCACTTCGGACGTTGAACTACGTTATCAAGATCTTGATGGGGACACCTTTCAAGTCTCGAATGACACCACGATTGTTGAGCTGTTAGACACGTATAGACCTGAGTGGCGCATTAGGCAGTCCGACTTCTTGTCCAGTGCCACGTTTGTTGGGGCCACCCAGCCCTTCCTTTTACGTCTTTCGTGTCACAAGTATCGTCCAGGAATAATCTTGCCGTAGGATATACAGTGGTTTTCCAGATGCTTCCTGCATCAGCCCAGACATTTTCCGAATCAGCCCAGGTGAAGAGGCACCAAATATTTAACAAACTAATACTGGCTTACCCAGGAGCCGATCTGCGGCCAAGCGGCTGGACACTGATGAAAACTCAATGAAAAAGAAAGATCGCGACACATGTCAGAACTTGTCATACATGCACGCTTCTTCTATCCATGTTTTCCACCATATATGCAGCGAAGTGCGAAGTGCTCAAGTTCAAGGATATATCTAGATATTGATACATCACGAAGTGGCAGCCATGGCCAGCGAAATGCATTCTGAACCATCGCACAGGAGCAGATCACCCATTCGTTGCTTTCCTTCTAGAGATGACAGAGAATTCGCTTGTCGCCCTGTCTTTCTCATTGTGAGTTTGAGACCCATGGGAACTCTCGGCGGCGAAGCCGCACGATTCAACCCAATTGAAAGTGTCCAAATGAGTTGTTCCGACGAAGCCGAGCTGAATGCAGTGTATACTTACTCCAAATACATTGCCATCGATCAGATGAATACAACCAAAGTGA
>CAMXCT020001659.1:0-139349 GCA_947184155.2 Cladocopium goreaui | reverse complement strand
CCTACAAATGTCGCTTTTGGCTGCAGAGGTACAATACATACCTGAACTACGGAGTGAGCTATTCAACTGTTTGGTTTACCCAGAATTATGGATATCACGTCTTGATAGATGACACCTTTCGCAAACATGCAATCATGTATGGTGAGGTCGTGTTGAGGTCGAGGATAATATATATTTTCAGATCACACAGCACTGGGGAACATACTGGATCCATCCCGTTCAATTCGGTGTTAAGATGTGTTAAGTGAAGGTTCCACCCAAAACAAGCAGGTCTACCAAGCAACAAATTCATGGGTCTACCAAGCAACAAATTCATGGGATGTTGACCAGCGAGAACGTCCAAAACAAAAAATGGCAACAATTGCTGGCATCCGAAAATGTAAAACATTTTTCCAAAAATAACCATACGTGGGAGAAAAAATCGCATGTTTTTCAAATTTGTCCATTTCGTGTCCGACTTGCTTTCCATGGTTGTTCCCAGTTTTACCATCGCCTTTTCCTATGGTTGTTCCCCGTTTTTTCATCGCTTTTCCCATGTGTTTTCCAGTGTTTTTCCATGGTTTTCCAATATTTCCTATATTTTTCCTATATTTTCCCCGAGTTTTCCGAGTCTTTCCGAATTTCCCATGTTTTTCCCATGTTTTTTCCATGAACTCCCCACGGCCCCAGCGCTTTTCCCACGTTTCCCTCCCGCCCGCCTCGGGCGACAGCGACCCCTCGGGCCGATCCGCGGCCGCCGCGCCGGCGGCGGCGGCGGAGGCCAGTTCTTCCGGCACCGGGAGCTGCGAATGCCTAAAGGCCGTCGCGGTGTGCACCTTGGGTGGTAGATATAACTCCAATTTCACTCGGGTTTATGGCAGATATATATCTATAGTATTCTAGAGTATTCATGGGGTTTATAAACCATTATAAACCAACAAACATACCCTCTGGTAAACTAAGAGTTTGCTATGGAAAATCTAATTTCACTACAATGTGGTGCCCCCCAAATGTTATAAATTGGTTTATAAACCCCATTAACTAATATTAACTATAGATATATCACCTATAAACCATAGTTACTGGAGTTATAAACCAACTGAACGCTATCTTGGGGGCCTCACATTGTAGGGTTTATGCAAGGTGGTGCCCCCGTTCGATAGCATTCAGTTGGTGAACATAACTCCAATAACTACAGGATGGGGCCCCCGTTGGATAGCGTAAAAAGTTGGTTTATAAATGGCTGAATTAACTATGGTTTATGGTAGATATAACGAACTAGATAACTATGGTATTCATGGGGTTTATAAACCAACTTATAACTAGGGGGGCCCCATCCTGTAGGGTTTATGGTAGTTATAAGTTATAACCATAGTTAGATGGGCTTATAAACCAACTTATAACGTTTGGGGGCCCCACAATTGCATGATTATTTAAGCAAGGTGGAGCCTGAGGGAGCTAAATCGCGACTGGGGGGGCACCACCGACTGCAGGATGGGTTAAACATGGTTAAACACTATCACATCCCATAAAATCACCATAAAATCTATATGAATCCAATCAAGAGTCCTGGGCGATTCCTGGGCTATTAATGGGATATTATATATATATATATATGTGATATCTATATATATATATGATATCTATATAATATATATATATATATGATATCTACATAATATGTATATATATATATAGATATTAATTTTACAGTGATTTTATTGGGATTTGATAGTGTTTTAATGGAATTAGAATGGGAGAATGGACCATTAATGGCAATATAGTGGATTTGATTGGATCGTAATGGGATTAGAATGGACTATTGATGTGAAAATCCGCTGTAAATGGAGGTTGAAATGAGAAAATCCACTAGAAATCACGAAGTTAGTGAGTTTACCGGCCAAAAATTGTTATTCTAATGATGCTTCAATGGGATTTCAATGGTATGTTAAATAACTAAGTGCTCACAGTTTGGCATTTTGGTGAAAACGTAGAAATGGTAAATCATGGTAATTCAAACTGTTGGATTGCCGAATTGTTGACCCGCAAAAGGTTTCAGATTCTGTGCCAGTGGACTGGTTACAAAATCCGATAAACCAAACAGACGGTTACGAAAGCCAAAGAAAATAATGGGATGTTTACCATGCGCCTGTCGGCACCAGCCACTAAGCAGCAGTTTTTGATGTTTCCATAGCTATCACTATATATTGAATAGTAAAACAAGGTAAAATAATGACAAATACTGAACGTAAATATACATATGGCAGCATGTTGGTGATACTAAATGTTTCTGTAATTGACATTGCCAAATATATAGTGTGTCAAAACACCATGTTTCTGCAATTTGACCGCCAATGATCGCCATTCATCCTGCAGTTGTTTTTATATGTTGTTGTTTTTCCTTTATCTACAGTAGTTACCCAAGAAATACCCTGCACATCCCTGCACTCGTTTTCCCCATTCCTGTTTCGGTTGATGTGCCCTAGTTCTTCGTTCATATCTTCATATTGGGATAACAAAAATCCCAGGTGAACAAAAATTCAAAGCCTTACCAAGTTTCAGGTTCCATGTTCACCCCCAAACCGCTTGGATGTTAATGTAAATCTGTACTTTCTATTTACATCTATCTGGGTAAATTATAATAATTCACTAACCTGAATCTTGCGGCCATTTGGGGATGATTTCCCTTACTAACTATGATTTCCAGTGAGGGAGAACAGTGAGGTCGTCATAATTTACCCAGATCTATCTACCATCCGGCAATCAAAGGTCGCTGGAAAATCTCATTATATCCCAGTAGAATCCCACCACATCCCATGACATCCCATGACATTAAAACCCCAAAAATCCCCATGGAAAATCCCCATGACATCCCATGGTTTTAATGTCAACCCTGGATCAAAATCAACCCCGTTTGCGGCAGTTTAATTGGCAAGGTACCATTTAAGTATCAAATCACTACTGGAGGAGTACTCCCTAATTACCCTCTGGAAAACTAACATAGCTATTGAAAATAGCCCATTGATAGTTGATTTACCTATTTTAAATGGTGATTTTCCATAGTTTTTTGTATGTTTACCAGAGGGTAATAAACCATGGGGTTGACATTAACGGTTTCCCCGTCGATCTGCCGGAGCAGCTCGGAGGCTTTCATCACCGCCTCTGCCACCCTCTGTGCCGCGGCTGGCGCTGCCGTGCTCGTGGCCGGCGGTGGGGGCACCTGCGGTGGGGGCTTCGAAAAAAACCAGGGGAAAATCCTGGTTTTAATGGAGTTTCACGGAAAAACCAAAGAAAAAATCACGAAAGAGTATGGATTTCATGGGATCTGAATGTCTTTGTTGATGGAATAAAAGCGTTATGGTTTTTTTTTTGGTTTTGTTTTTCTTTGTTTTTGATGTGCTATTAGTTTTCCTTAATTTTCCAATAGTTTTCCCTGATTTTCCATTAGTTTTCCTTAATTTTCCAACCCAATCATAAACACCCTTTTGGGTGATGTCGAAAAAAACACCCACGTTTGGTAACATTGGAGATGGTTTATTATTGGGAATTACGACAATTTTCAGGGATAACGAATCATTACAGAATATGAGGATTATGTGGAAGAATGGCGAACTAGATGGAATCTCTAAATTACCTGGTATAAATGTTGATTTTAAGTTGGGGATTTTCATTTTAAGTGTGATTCTTTGGGGATGTAACTACAAAAGAATGCCATTTAGATGCGGATTTAACCATTCAACATCGAGATTAAATGGGAACGCATGGGATTTTATGATGATTCACAGGGAATTAACCAGCAAAAAATGTGATATGCGTATGGGTTAACCAGCCCAATGATTCGTTCACAAGGATAAATAAGTAATGGTTATTTTTCTTAAATAACCGGGCTATATACGAAATATTGAAAGGGCTATATATACCTAAATGGAACACTGATGGAACTATTTGAAGGGATGATGTAAGAACTGGGTTAGTCATGATACCCATACACGTTAGCATCATCAGAAGCAGGTCCTGGTTGGTGGTTGACCTACCCCGCTGAAAAATACGAGTTCGTCGGTTAGGATGATTATTCCCAACATATGGAAAGTCTAAGTATAAGCCCCATTAGTATCCCATTAGTGACTGGTTGGTGGTTTCAACCCCTCTGAAAAATATGAAAGTCAGTTGGGATTATTATTCCCAACATATGGAAAGTCATAAAACTCATGTTCCAAACCACCAACCAGGGTCAGTAGGCTCTATACTTACGTTACTTTATCTAAGTGGCTTGGTACATTCGTCAGTGGTTCATCTCAGTAGATAGATACGTGGCTCACCCGAGAAAGGATAGAAAAGTAACCCAAAAAGATAGGAACAAAACTTGCAACTATTTACACTATTGCAGTGAGGTTTGTTTTCGTCCTATTTTTTGTGGACTTTTTCCCCCGAAATACAGCTCAGCAACTCTAACAATGTAAGACTAGGTCATAATCCCCTTAACATTCCATTCACAATCCATTAATATCACATTAGTATCCCACTATAGGCCCTATCAATTAGTGGCAACATTCATTATCATGAATATCCCATTAGTATCCATTAAACTTCCATTATAAGCCCCAACCATCAAAGTCTAAGTATAAGCCCCATTAGTATCCCATTAGTGACTGGTTGGTGGTTTCAACCCCTCTGAAAAATATGAAAGTCAGTTGGGATTATTATTCCCAACATATGGAAAGTCATAAAACTCATGTTCCAAACCACCAACCAGGTGATTGGAAATCTCATTAACATTCCATGATTTTCCCTATTCGTGTTGGTAAAGATACCCTCACTCCATCGACACCCCATTAGAATGGTAATGTTCCATAAACCTTGGGTTGGAGAGTTTAATGGAATTTGAGATGTTTAAAGGGGGATGTTTTGAGATTTCCGTATTGCCCTCTGGTAAACTAACAGTTTGCTATGGAAAATCACCATGCTTTTAATGGGTAAATCCACTATTTCGACTGGGCCATTTTCAATAGCTTTTTGTATGTTTACCAGAGGGTAATTCTGGATGAATCACCATTGTCCTATGGTTTTCCTATGGATTTCCATATTAGTTTTTCCCTCTTAGCTTTTCCATGTTTTGCCCCCACTAAATCCATAGGACAACTCTCCAACTTACCGTTCTTTACCCATCACTCCATCGACGTCGACACGGCACCGTACTGGTGAAGGCCAAATGCACCGGGGCCGGCCTGGCGAGCCAACAATCATGGAGAGATGTTGGAAAGTCTGACAATTCGATGTTCAAAGAAATTCAAAGAACATAAGATTGAACATGACAAAAGAAATAGTTATATCTTAGGAAATTATCTGATAGTACAAAGAAATTATTTGTGTTTGGAAAGTCTGACAATCAATTCTATAACTATTATATAGTCACTTAATATAGTTATATTCACATGAGAAAAATAGAGCGTTAGGATTAATTAGTCACTTAAGATGTGAATGTTGATAGGAACATCACAGATACAATGGGGATAGAATAGCTACATGAGCAACAAAAATTACACGGACTAGTTGGAGGTTCATGATGTCAGGTAACAGCCAAACCATCAGGATTGATGGTTTGGAGAAAAAAAACAAGTAGCAAATGATCAAGAACCTAGGGTAATAACTGCAGTACCCTCTGGTTATTTGTTACAGTTCGCCATGGTTAAGCCATGGCCCTAATCGAAATAGATAAATAGATGGTTTACGTTCTTATTAGCATGGCGATTTTCCATGGCGAACTGTTAGTCATAACCAGGGTGTAGTATTCCAACAGGCTTACTTCGTATGCTTGTTACTTACGATTCATGGGATGCACTTTCAATTTCTTTGGGGAAAACCACGAGGAATTTGGATGTTTATCTACCCACCAACAAGTGATGTTAAGGATGAACATTTCAAAAAATGCTGTTTTTTTCATAATGGATGTGAGCCACTGAAAATTGTGTGAGGTTGTATGAACAGAAACTTGGATTTCGATTCGAATAAAATGGAACCCACAGCCCAGCCAACAAACAAGTGATGTCGTGGCTTAAATGGGGATTTCAGCAACAGAAAAGCGGATTCGAGAACCAAAGGCGGATAGATGAGAACCAATGCAACTGATTGGATTAATCACAGACCCACTATCATCATAAACATGGTTTGATTAAGCGCGTTTATAGCAAGATAAGCAGGATTTCAACCAATAAAATGAGTCCCAAAAAGCAATGATACGCTTAAGAATCTAGGTGGAAGCAACTATTTAAAAAAAAAAAAAAACATAATATGAGAACCAGCAGGGAAACAAAAAACAGACATGTAGGCCATCAGAAAGGTGACAAGTGATGGCACCAACAGAAGTGAAAACATCAGTCACAAACAGTTGATACAATTCTATACCCCTAATCATAAAATTGAACACTCCTGATATAAATGGTCCCAAATATATATGTGTAAATCCCCTGCCAAACCATAGAATTTTTCTGGGGTTGCCCTCAATGGATTGGTTTAAGTTTTTTTTTAAGGGGGAACCATGTTTTTACCCACTAAAATGCAGGGGGTTCCTGAAAATGCTCCCATCACCCAAGTCAACACGAAAAGCGAGTGACGAAAAAATCCTTGTCGAAAGTCCTAGGCTTTTGACTAAAACCATCTTCCAAGATCCATGACGAGGAAAATAATCCTATCCCCTCAATATGGAACGCCTTAAACACCAAGTAACGGCCTCCAAAATGAAGAGATCCCATATAATCTGAGACTATGGTTTCTTCTGTTTCCTGGGGAGGGTACCCTCCTCTGGTAATCAAAGATGCTGTGCGGGAAAATTCCCGAAAATTCATACAGTAGATGAATTTCCCAGACAACAATTCCATTCTTGCTTGATTACCAAACAGGAATATGTGGGTGTGTCTGAAAATGTGGTAGACCCCCATTTTCATAGGGGAAAATGATGATGAATCCGCAGTAATTTACCTCTGGTAATGACTAACAGTTTGCTATTGAACATACCCCAGTCGAAATAGTTGATTTATATACCTATTCAAAATGGTGATGTTCTATAGTTTTTTGTATGTTTATCAGATGGTAGTAGCCTATTTCCAGAGAAACTCATTTGAGGATGTCGCTTCTCCCCCTCTGGGCGTCCCAAACGTTGTGAGGTCTACAGCCTCGACCTAGTCATGCGATGATCCCCTACTTTGGGCAGGCCGGAGGTAATTGTCATGGGGTATAACATGGTATAACCATGGCTACCCTCTGGTAATTTAACATATATAACTATGGAAAATCACCATTTTTAATGGGAAAATCCACTATAAATGGCCATTTTCAATAGCTACGTTAAATTACCAGAGGGTATAAACCCCCATCAGTTGGGATATAAACCCCGCTCTAAACGTTTGTTTTTTTAGTATCCACTTATACCTGAACCACACTTCCAAATGAAAATATCCCTCTTCGTGTTTTTTACATGTGATAAATCATGTTGTATAAATCAATATCGAACCCCCAGACAACAGGGTTCGAAAATCATGGCAAGCTGGAAAAAAACCGAACTAAATGGAGATTTTATGAGTTTTTAATGGTAAAATGATCAATATAAATGAAAGGGGGGTTCCATTGCCACGTTTGATTATCAGAGGGTACTAAACCAAGTTGGTCAACAGGGGGCGCTACATGGCACCCACCCTGCAAAATGTCACAGCAATCATGCAGCGATAATGTGTAGGCCGGGTAACGCAACAAAATCATGAGATCATCAGCAACAGGGTTCAGGATTGAACCCACCAAACGTGGCGTTTTGTTTTACGTGCCATTCAAAAATCTTGACTTTTAGTTGGCCACTCGATGCTGGCCTATAAAAAATGCACCCAACAAAATGAGCCTTCAAATGCTTTCAACACGTGTCAGCCTATCCAATCGACCCCAATCCACTTTTTAAATGCACTTGATATGGATGCGTTCCTACGAATGGACCCAACTCCGTGGTTCCTTGGATCTGTTTTTTTTGCATCCAACCCCATTTGGACGCATACACTTGAGAAACGTTCAAAAACTTCAAAGCTTCTGTCATCCCTTTATCGCCTGTTGCTTAAGAATAAAACCATGGCCAATCAGCCAGATACCCTGCCAAAAAAAAATCTTAGCTGGTGAACGTAGATAATCCCGTTGATACACAAATTCTAAGGAATGAGTTTCTACCCAACCAGCCGATTGACCTTAGAAACGGTCCCCGCTGGCCCTCGGGGCACCTTGGCCGGGTGGGTCTCCGTGGCCCAGCGCGCTTCGGATCCCGAACTTCGCGAGGCCGCCTGTCGAAACGGCGGCAGGTGAAGCTGGACATCCAGCAACTTGGTGATGTCTGGTTGAGAGTTGGCCAATAAATGTTAATAATAATGGAATTACCATGGTTAATACTAATAATTACTGTTAATGGTTAATAATAGCGATTCTTACTACTAATACGAATTATCCATTTAGAGTGAATTAATGGTGTTTTCCATGGTTTTATAAGAGTTAACAATGGTTGATAATGGTGATTAATGATAGTTAATGGATATTAATGGTGATTAATCATTGCCAATCTTAGATACACAAAAAATGACAAATCCTCAGCTGGTGAACGTAGATAATCCCATACCAAAAGACTAAAGGACTAGTTTGTACCCATCCAGTTCGCTAACCTAGTTGTTAACATGGAACTCTAATTCAATGGTGTTTGGAACATGACCTTTGGACACAGGATATAGTACCAGTTTAAAGTTCCATGTTTCTTTTTCTCGGGGTGTAGGTCAATGGGTCATCGACATGAAAGAATCAAAACAACATCTTTTTAGCCGACGATTCACCAACAAGATGTGGGCTAATCCTGCGTAATCTTAGCTACTGAAGCCCCTGAAAAAAAGGGAAGTGAGCCCCACGGAAGGTTAGGACACATGGGAATGACATATGCAGGAATAGAGCCAGCATATAACTGGCGATTTGCAGAACCAACTTGACTAACAGCAAAACTGTTGACAACCAATCGAAATCAGCCTAGAACCAAACTGGGAATCATGATGAATCATGACAAAACACCAAGCTGGGTGGAGAACCGGCTGCTTTTGGATGGTTTTCGGAACGGGGATAGCTGGGCTGTGACATCAGCTAAGGTTTTTCAGTTCATCATGCAGCGTCAACGGTGGAACTCCACCATGATCCATGTACAGCACCGGTGAGTTGTCGCATGTGCTGTGTACAAATCAAACCCATCTGAACAGTGTTCAAGACCCTCTGTCATTCCATTGGTATCCCGGTATCCCCATTGTGGGCTTTCACAATCCCAACGGTAGTAAACCATTAGTGTATAACCCCCTATATTAAGTAGAATCGACCATCATTTATCAACTACATCCCCTTGTTTGATTGTTAAAGCCCCTTTGCAGTAAATGATGGTTACAACCCCAAGTATTGTTCTCACATTGTCATTTCAATACCAAAGGTGTCCTTTCTTGTGGTTAAAACTACCATGCTTCGTGGTTGAATGCCAACATCTGGATAAATCGTAATAATTCAGAAAGCGGAATTTAGGCCAGTTTTGGATATCTACCCAAATCATCCCAAATCCTAACCATCATTCCAATGACATCCACATTACTGTACATTCCATTACATCCAATATCCCATTATATTCCCCATTAAATATCATTAAATCATATCTCAACATGTTGCTGGTTAGATCCCCATATTCCCAGATGAACCCTTGATATCCCAACAATATCCCAAATATACGGTGTATACATATATATATATATACACGCGTATAGTCGTGTTTTTCCATAATATCCGGTGTATCACTCCCAGGTGTCCATTAGAAGGAAATTAACATTCTGATTTCATATAAATACCGATCAACGTCCTCCTATGCCAGTAGCCAGAAAGGAATGCGGAGGCCAAACATTTTGGAAAAACGCCAGCCGAGCTGTCCACATCTCCAGCAGATCAGCCATTCCAGGCTCCAAGATTCTGACATAACTCATTTCTTACTGGTGCGTGCTAAACGTAGGGAATGGATGGGTTGCTGGGGGTTGCTGGAATGATTATTGATTGTTATTGATTGTTATTGTGGATCATTCCCTCATTCCCTACTAAGCACCAGTAAGATTTTCAGCATCAGCGGCTGATTCTCTCCTTCCTTGCCATCAACAGCGCGAATCTCCGCCCTTCACCAGCTCTTTGAATCTGGACATCTTGAAACCATAAGACTGCGGACTGCGGGCTACCGATATGGGAATTATTTTTTCGAGTTTTATTTTATGTAAACTATGTCGGTTAACTATTGGGATCTGCTTGAAAAATTGCCTATGAATACTACTAGTCTACTAGTTATCTACTAGTTATTAGTTTTTCTGATTTTTCTGATGCATAGTTGTAGAATCATAGTTTTTCTATTTTTCAATACTACCAGTTTTACTACCAGTTTTGCGGGTTAGTGAAATCGTTGGGGTATGTGTTAAAACCCCAACTCCCCTTCTGTTCACCTCAACATTGGCTGGGATTAGTTGGGATGTTCTGAATCTCCCCTGCAGAATTTTATGCAAAATCATCTGGTTGGTGGTTGACCTACCCCTCTGAAAAATCTTACTCAGTTGGGATGATGACATTCCCAACTGGATGGAAAGTCATAAAATTCATGTTCCAAACCACCAACCAGTTTTCACTGTTACCTTGGGTTTGTTTGCTTTACGAACCGCAGAAAATAGAAAAACAATAGCTCCCAAAAAACATGTCTATAGTGAATTTTCCGCTGGGAAGTTCGCAAAAAAACATCATAGATTCAGCAAATCCAAGATAGCTCATATGTTCCCAGCTATAAACCTCCCATTTATGGTGGATTTTCCATGGTTCTCCTATATTTTTCCAAGATTTTTCCTGCTCGAATTCCCCGCATCTGTCGGAACCTGCCTGTCCAGTGAGGTCCAAAAGCACGAAGGGTCCCACCATCAGCCCCGCTGATCCACCATTGGGCAACGTCACGCTGTGCTTCACGCTGAGGTTACGCCAGGTCGATCCTGCCGATTTCTCGCAGAAAAATGTGTGAGATCATTGGATTCGTATTTGATCTATATGGGGTTCTTCACCGGCTTATATGAATTTCCATGTGGTATGGTTATAAATGTGTTAATATAGAGATTAGCAGGTGTTTCCTACAAAGTGAGGCCCCAACCGTTTACAAAAGCTAAGTTGACGCACACAACTTGGTTAACTCGGGTTTATGGGAACTTTAACGAATTAGTTTATGGGGTGAAACTAAACCAACTTATAACTGACTCGGCCACCTTGTGTGGGATTCATGTGGGGTTGTTATGGAGTTGTTTTCTGATTATGGAGAATTGTCCGGTTGTTTTGGGGTGTGGGGGTGCCTTTTGATGCTATGGGATTATTTTGGGATCATATGCTATTTATGGAATTATGTTGATGTTATTATGGGGGTTGTGGTTGGATGATTACTATAAAAGCTCCATAGTTTCCTGCACAAGGTATACCCCCCATCATTCCTGCACCACTTACCTCAAAATCATAAGATTGTATGAGACTATTGCGGGTTCTTCATTTTGGGTATTTTTTGGGGGGTAGCAAGGAGGAGAGCTTAATCCACTGGTGTGTACTCATCTTGATCTTGGGCTTGGTGTTTCTACACTTAGCCTCCTAGTATGGTTAATGGTAAGTAAAACCCATCAATAATGCTTAAGGGGATTAAGCATCATATTAACCATCATATTAACCATCATATTAACCATCATATTAACCTATATATCAACCATGGTGACTAATATTAATACTGGTTATTATGTGGCTTAGTAATCTCATCCCCCCGAACCCAGATGATTAGATCCAATACTCAGGTCGGCAAGGCCTATGGCTCATGATGACACTAGCAATCTGCGACAGATTCTTAGATGTTAAAGCTACTCTCTGGTAATCAAACATGGTTTGCCAGAAAATCCTCATTTCGTTCCAGGATTTTCCTATTGAAACTTCCATTCATAGTGGATTTTCCTATGTATTCCCACGATTTTCCCATAGTTTCTCCGATTTTCAGACACCTCCATATCTTTGATGGGGATTTCCCGGCCCGCCATTGCCGGAAAAACCCTACCGTAATCAAACATGGCTGGGAAATACCCCTACAAATGGAGCTTTTAATCGGAAAATAATCCATAAACATCCAGGAAGATGGGAGTTCTCTATTGCCATGTTTGATTGCCGGGAGGTACATCACGCTACATCCTTGAAATTCTTCAAACACAAAGTTGTTTGTTGCATAAGACTGTGGCCAAGTTCAGGGCGCCTCAAAATTCAATGGCCATTTCAGGATCCTAAATTGGAGGTAGCTACCATATATAAGGCCTATTTTTTAGGCCTATGTAAGGGAATATCCCCACAAAATATGGCCTTATATGGTACAGTACCTCCATTTTAGGATCCTGGAGATCTCCCATTGAACTGTTTGGATCAGAGATTATCAGAGTACAATCTGACTGGTGGTTTCAGCACATCAAGAAAACAGTCCGACCGGGTCTCATCCTCCCATTTTATGGTTAAACATGTCAGCAAACTTGAAACCACCAATGAAATCATAATGGAATATGACAATCAACGTTCAAATGATAATCTCCACTATATTGGGTAATATAACTGAACCTCTTATAACCTATCCTATAACTAACATCTAATAACTAACTATAAAAGGGTAGTTGTTATATAAGATAACCTAGGTTCGTTATATAAACTCCTACTGTGGTTAAACACAATAATAAACCATTCTAAATTCAGCATAAATGGGTGGTATAAACTATCAAAAATGGGATGGTTTATTGTTTTAACAACATTATGGGTAATATAAGATACCCTCTGGCAATTTGTTACATATAGCTATTGAAAATGGCCCATTTATATAGTTCGTTGATTTACCGAATTTAAAGATTGTGACTTTCCATAGCCATAGCTATATTAGTTTACCAGAGGGTAGTGGCCATTTCAGGTACCACAACTGGAGGTACTGTGTACTATATAAAGCCATCGAAATTGAGATGATTATCCCAGAACCGTAATATAACATAACCTAGCCATAACATCCAGTAACCGGACCTACCCTAACATCTAATAACTAACTATAAGAGGGTAGTTGTACTGTATAAGATAACCTAGGTTCGTTATATTATATAAGATAACCTACCCTATAACTAACATCAACCACCATTTATCAACGAGGACCCAGTCAACATCCGTCAACATCCGTCGGCCCCCCGGGCACCATCTGCTGAGCCGGCCATGGAGAAATCCACCGGGATCTCAGCGACGTTGGACCCGGCTCCCCACCATAAAGTTATATGTAACATATGAGATATATGAGATATATAGATATATGTACGTTATCATAGGTATATGTTGTATGTATGTTATATTTTTAATGTTCATTATATATGCATACATAATATGTTATATTTGTTCTTAATATACGCTAGACATGATGTGATTTTCACCAGATCTCTTTGGGAAAACCCAACGGTTCAACGATCCCTTTGGTTCCTTTGATAGGCTATGGCTATGGCTATGGCTGTGTTTTGTTGGAAACTTTCCACAAGAATACCCGGCCTGGTAAACATACCAAAAACGATGGAAAATCACTAGGGGGTTTTCCATTGCGATGTTTGATTACCGGAGAGTAAATCACCATTATCCCAGAAAAACGTCCATCGTATTCCCTCGAATTCCATCATTTTTGCTCGCTAAATCCTATTGTTGCTGTTTCAGCCACCATAACGTCACCATAAATCCCATGATATTCCCATGGTAATCCCTATTAAACCACCATCTTAGAATGAGTTCTCCATGATTTTCCCTTGTGGTAATTAACCATCCCCCAGTCATCACCATTTTTTTTGGTGGTATGGAAATCCCATTCCCAGTCAGGGTGGTTTATGGTTTTTGTTCTACCCACATTATTGTCCTCATTAAATCCCAATTTGTCCCATGATTTTCTCATGTGTTTTCCCCATGATTTACAAACATAGACTTGGGCAATCATCCGGTGGATGTGAACGGCCATCTCACATGCCGACATGAATTCAGTTCAGTTAGAACTACCATGAATTCTCCGTGATTCTCTCCAGTTGTCCCTGTTTTTCCCTCTGATGTCAATCCCGGATTAATGGGGGTACCATTTATGTATCATATTGTGACTATTTGGAGGGTACCCCCCCCAAAAAAAAACAAACATTGTTTATCAGTAGCGAACTGGAACATGGCCCAGTCGAAATAGTTGTTTTACCTATTACCCGGCCTGGTAAACTAACATAACTATTGAAAATGGCCATAGAAATAGTGGATTTGCCCGTTGAAAATGGTGATTTTCCATAGTTATGTAACAGTTTACCAGAGGGTATATCCACTAACATCCCTGTTTTTTGTTGATTAAACCTCTATAATCACCATTAAATCCCACGAACATCATGAACCATTAATACCAGAGGGTAAAAATTGTGATTTTCCAGTTTTCTATGTAACAAATTACCAGATCGCCATGGCACCGCTGCCGTCCCAGAAATGTTCACCACAGTGAAGCCGTACGCGCTCACCGGGCGACCTGTTTTTCCATGGGGAAAACCATGGGAAAATCCACAAATGGAGGAGTTGTCATTAAGAAAACCATGGGAAAATCTAGGAAACTCCCAGGGAAAGTGAAGGTTTTAGTAGGAAGAACCATGGAAACATGGAGGAGTTTTAAGTGGAAAAAACCATGGGAAAATCAATGGGAAATCCCCGAAGTAATCGCCAAGTTGACGCACAGTTCACTTGGTGAATTCTATAGTTTTCTGGGTGGAATAGCTATAGAATAACTATAGACTTAGAGTTAATGGGGTGAAACTAAACCAACAAACACAAGTGAGGGGGGCCTCTCCTGGTACAAACATCATGAAATGACAATTAATTCGCGATTAAAACATTCATCCTGCTTTGCAGTTGTAAGGTGAGGAACTCGAGTGAAACTAGACAAAAATTAATCCGGTCCTAAGTGATTCAAAACATGAAACATGAACGAGATCTAAGCCATTGACATGAAGTGTTTTGTGGGCATTTCTAATTACTACATGACCCAACCTAACACTGGATGCTCTACCACTTTTAGAGTGTGAAAATCTGCAAATGGGGATTTCTAGGATTTCTATATGGGCAGATGCAATGAAAAATTAGATTATCACAGGGCAGATGCAAAGAATTTGTGCGATTCAAGTGGCAAAATCAAAAGGCTGCTACCAAGGACCCAGAAGACTTTGTGAGTACCATTGCTGGCTATCTCTTGCAACTTTATATGCAAAAAAGACATACCCTCTGGTAATTTAACATGGCTATTGAAAATGGCCCAGTCGAAATAGTGGATTTTCCCATTAATAGCATGGTGATTTTCCATAGTTATGTAACAGTTTACCAGAGGCTATCTCTTGCAACTTTATATGCAAAAAAAACATAAAGAGACACCCTGTTCCAATAGGAAGGTGTCGAAAACAGAAGAATTGCTTGCTGTGCATCCTGGGTAGCGCAGGTATCGACACAAAAAATATGGAGTCTGATCACCTCCAAGTCATAGGGTGGGAAAAAAAACATGTTTGAAACACTATGATATCACCCTATGACTTGGAGGTACTCAGTTTTCAGCATGGGAGATGGTGCAACAACAACTAATGGTGCATAGGGAGATGCTGAGTACCCAGTGATACTCAGCATCTCCCTATGATATCACCATGGGCGCCATGCCATGCGCCATGCGCCATGCGCCATGCAGGGTGTCCCAGGGACAGCCTGTCCGTGGTTTTTTGTAAACCCCATAACTGAGGATGTGCCTACATTAAGGCCAACATATATATATATATAAAAGTGGCATATAATATGGTGATATATATATATATAATATTATAATTATATATATATATGTATATATATATTATCCACTTACAAGTGGAACTGCTGGCTCATCTTTTGCCATATGAAAATTGACATACTTGTAATACCAAAGGGTCAGGCACACTAAAATTTATGATCCCCCTCAATCCATTGCTTCATCGTCACTTTCCCTACATCAATCATGGCCGTATTTTCCAGCCATGTTTGATTACCGGAGGGTATCCCATCTTAAAACACTCCCATCAACATACCCTCTGGTAAACTGTTACATAACTATGGAAAATCACCATTTTCAATGGGAAAATCCACTATAAATGGCCATTTTCAATAGCTATGTTAAATTACCAGAGGGTAAATGACCACCACTCTCAAACATCCCCAATTTTCCTGACCCCCAATGCCTGGGGCCAGCTTCAGAACGATGTTTTGCCCTGCATCTAGGTGACATCTAGTATCCTCAGGGAGGCTGATTCCAAGCTGGCAGGCCGCCAAAAACCTGTCCTTGAAAAAATGGATGGATTGAAATCATCACTGATGGAAACATATGGAAATGACCATAGAAATAGTGGATGTTCCCATTAAGAATTGTGGTTTTCCATAGGTATGTTAGATAAATATGATCTGGTTGGTGGTGCAATTTCACCATCTTGAAAAATGATGGACTTCGTCAATGGGTTTCGGATGACATCCCATATATGAAATGGAAAATAATCCATTCATGTTTGAAACCACCAATCAGAATGGATTGAAAATGATTTCCTTTAATCTGCATGGATTGGGGGGCCAGTTGGGTTAAGGAAATATCCACAAGAAATCACGCTGTTTTTGCCACTAAAGGGGAGCCCGGGGAGCCCATAGGGGGAATCTTTTACAATGTGTCTTTCTAAAGCCACGTGGAAAATTTATGAAAACCATCCCCCAATATGATCCACTGTAGGTATATCCAACTGTGGGCGATGGCAGAACGAATATGTGGACAGATGTGGACAGGGAACTTTTCGTAGCCCTTGGAAGTGATGAAAATGATGTGGGAAATCTCTATAAAATCATTCTTTGAGACTGCTCATTGCCGAGAGAACGTGCAGATCACAAAATTCATGGTCAATCTTTGATAGACCACAAAAAATATGTTGCTCCTTGTGGTTAGTTATATATGTTCCTTTTATAGCAAGAAACAAGGGGATTACGCAAACTACTAATCCAAGATTGGGGATGATATACCCTCTGGTAAATAAACATAGACCCTGAAAATCACCAATGTTTAATGGAAACTAGTCTTCCAACCCCTATCTGCCAGGGTCTATGTTTATTTACCAGAGGGTATATGGCCCATGTTTCTCAATTTTTTATATCAAGGGATCTCATGGGCTCGAACAATTCTCCAAGCGAACTCAAGCGGTGAGTTTCACCAAGCGCTTAGGGTTCCGGATGGCTCGGCTCCCAATGGGAACTGGACGGACTCCGGCTCCCTGGTGATACTCATTTTTGACACGTGGAAAACGATCCAAAGTATCTTAGGAAGTCGATTCACCAAGTTCAGTTGATTCATGTTGATTCATGTTGATTCAAGTTGATTCATGTTGATTCATTCTCCATGTCACGTCTTTTTACCTAATCTCCGCCATTTCTGCACATGGTTTCTTTCTCAAGAGCCCCATTTTCGATGGGCAATTCAGATTGTTGTACATCTTCGGTGCTTAAAACCAATTTGCATAGTTACTTGAAATAAGATGAAATAAGCACATGCCCCCTCCCTGAAAATAAGGTACCGCTACGACAAATGTTTCCTTTTCCGTTTGATGCAACGGATGTGGCGTCGCGACAGCGCAAAATCGGCGGTGAGGTGACCTGCTCCAATAAAGGCAATAGCCTATCGTAATTTAACATAGCTATGGTCAATGGCCATTCCAGGATCCAATTGATTGGAGGTACCTACATGTACCTACCACATATAAGGCCTGTGTAAGAGAATATATCTGGTTGGTGGTTGACCTACCCCTCTGCAAAATATGAAAGTCAAATGGGATTATGAATTTCCCAACTGAATTGAAAAATAAAATTCATGTTCCAAACCACCAACCAGCTATGGAAATGGAAATTGAATTACCGTCTGGTAAACTAACAAAGCGAACTGGAAAATCACCATCGTTTAATAAGTAAATCAACTATTTCTATGGTCCATTTTCAATAGCTTTGTTAAATTACCAGAGGGTACCCATTCAATTGATTTGAATTGGTGATTCTCCATAGCTACGTTCGTTTACCAAAGGGTATGTGCCCTGCTTGGGGGCCTGATTTGGATAGTTGCAGGCGGCCATACTGTAGCACAGCAGGTGGCTTTGGTGATTTCTCAGATTTTTGGTTGAAAATTGAATATCCATTTGTTGGTGATTTATCATATATTTATCATTAATATTTATCATACATTTATCATTGAATCACCAGCCAAATGGTGGCTATTTGTTTGCGCATTTGTTGAAAATCCTAAGAACGTCAAAGATTCCTACAAAGTGATGCCCCTCAATTTTTTGCTTGTTGGTTTATAACCCCTCTAACTATAGATATACCTCAGAATTCTATCTAACTACCATAACATAAATCATTAATCATATTAATCCCAAGAGTTATACTAGTTATAAACCAACTTAGCTATCACATGCTATCACGCTTCATGCATAAATAAATCCAGGATTATTTTTTCTTGGTCAAATTCCAATCTCCTAAGGTTTCCATAGCAACTTCGCCAGCACTGTTCGCAACGAAAGTGTCCGACTTTCCATCCACACAGGGCGCCACATCACCAGAGTTGCTCAGCACTTCGGGACCGCCTAACCGTGCCTGGCCGAGGCCATCGAGGTGCAAAAAAGAGGCACAAAATCCTGCACCAGTTGGCAACCGTTAACTATGAAACATTGTAAATCATGGGATTATAAGGGGATAAACCAACTGGTGCAGGATTTCTTCCACCGTATGTAGCGATATGATGTGAAATTTGTGATTTCTCGACTTTTTCCGAGGTTGGTATAGAAAAAAATGTGAATAACTCAGAATTTGATTGATGTGATGTAAATGTTTTGTTGTTTACCAGGCGTGGATGTTGATTGTTTACACATTTTGTTGATCAAATTCCTATGTTCCCCCTGAATACCCACCCTGTCGAACCCTTGGTTTAGTCTTGCATCCACGTGGGTGAATTAAAGAAATTCAACACCCTCAAGAGTTCTGCAAATTTGGCCATCATTTCTAGTGACATTGGCCAGCGACGTCGTGATAATTTTATCCAGATTCATGGGGAAGCAAGATATTGAAAAATCAAAAGCGAGGATATCTGGTTGGTGGTATACGTACCCCTCTGAAATATATGAGTCAATGGGAAGGATGACATCCCATATAGTATGGAAAATAAAAGCCATGTTCCAAACCACCAACCAGATATGATCGGTTTTCAACTGTTTTTTCTTGATGATTATTGCTGAATATATTATTTTTTGGGGGATCATTACCGTCTGGTAAACTAACAGTTTGCTATCGAAAATTGCCATAGAAATAGCTGATTTACCCATTCAAAATGGTGATTTTCCAGTTCGCTATGTTAAATTACCAGAGGGTATCAGTTTTTTTGGGTTGCACCAGTCTGAAACCCTGTTTGTTTGCACAATTTTGCACATTTCTTGAAAATCCAAAGAACGTCAAAGATCCCTACAAAGTGATGCCCCTCAATTTTTTGCTTGTTGGTTTATAACCCCTCTAACTATAGATATACCTCAGCATTCTATCTAACTAGCATAACATAAATCATTAATCCCAAGAGTTATACTAGTTATAAACCAACTATGGTAAACATTCACATAACTATGGAAAATCACCATTATTCATGGGAAAATCCACTATTTCTATGGTCATTTTCAATAGCAAACTGTTGACATAACCAGAGGGTAAGCAACATAAATCATTAATCATATTAATCCCAACAGTTGTACTAGTTATAAACCAACTTAGCTATCACACTTCATACAAAGTTTGGGAATCATTAAGCAACATCAACGTTCCCGGAAGACCAAAGAAAGATCCCTCCATGACCTGCAGCAGCGTCTGTTGATCCGTAAGGTCCAAGGTTTGGGAGAGCTCGTCGTAGAGGTACCTGGGGATTTTTCCAACGGATTTCACCAGAAAAAAGTGGGATTTGAGCAGCAAACAACTGGATTTGAACAGCAAAACGTTGATTATAGTGGATTTGAGCAGCAATAATTTGGTGATGTTATGGAAAATTGGGATGTTACCATCCAAATTTTGGAGTTGACCATCATTTCTGGGGATCTGAATGATTCATTTTTGTCAGAGTTTACATGAACTTCTTTGGGATCTGAAGTTACCCCAGTAAAGCAACGGAGGTATGGAAACCGATTTCATTAGATCTTAGGAAATGATCTGAAAATATATAAAAACGGTGGACTTACATCGATGTTCATTTACTGGAAGATAGATGCGTTTGGCGTTTCTAGGAGTGGCGGTCTGATTGTTTTAGTCAGATTTGGGGGATCCCAAAATTACAAATCCTAATGAAACTGGCCGTCCAAAATCATCAAAATCCCAAGCATAATCCACTTGCAGGCTGGGCCCCTCTGAAAAATGATGGACTTCGTCAGTTGGGATGATGAAATTCCCAATATATGGAAAGTCATGAAATTCCATGGTTCCAAACCACCAACCAGATTATTATTAAGCATTACTAAGCATTGTTAAGCACTATTAGCCATGATTACCCTCTGGCAAACAAACATAATTAGCTATTAAAAATGGTCCAGTCGAAATAGTTGATTTACCCATTAACTTTCCATGGTGATTTTCCATCGTTTTTTCTAGGTTTATCAGAGGATATCCATTACTCATCCGGTGGGTGATCCAGTCACCATGTTTCATCAACGGGCCGTAAACTGGGACGCGCTTTCCCTGGTGGTTTTACTGTCAAGTTTAGAAGGTGGAAAACCCATAGGTTTAATAGGATTTAATGGTGGTTTAATGGAATTTACCTTGGGGAAAACATACAAAAAGATGTGGAAAACCCAGGGTTTTCTGAAAGGAAAATAAATAATCTACAAATGGTGGGTAAACTCCACATTTTTTCCGCTGTTCGCATCTAAAACCATCCAATATTTCTCTGGTTGAAGGTTGAGCAAGAGCATCCTCAAGAATATCAAGTAATCAATCCAAACGGAATGAAAATACCCTCTGGTAATTTAACATAGCGAACTGGAAAATCACCATGCTATTCATGGGAAAGTCCACTTAATAAATCACCATTTTCAAGTTCGCAAACTGTTGACATAACCAGGAAAATAAATCACCTATTGAGTGACTCATGGGATTTACCCAACCTGGTTATGTCAACAGT
Organism: Cladocopium goreaui; assembly: GCA_947184155.2. Classification (NCBI taxonomy): domain Eukaryota; class Dinophyceae; order Suessiales; family Symbiodiniaceae; genus Cladocopium; species Cladocopium goreaui. Next base: position 118,033 of record CAMXCT020001659.1, on the reverse strand, counting down.
TTGCAAACTTGAAGCCATGGCCCAGTCGAAATAGTGAGTTTTCCCATCAAAAATGGGTGGATCTTTCCAGTTCGCTACGTTAGTTTACCAGAGGGTAGTGGAATTTAATTGGGATGTAACTATTCAACTTGATATAACTATCCGTCTGGACAACTAACATAGCGAACTGGAAAATCACCATCTTTAAGTTCGGTAAATCATCCAACTAAATGGCCACATGTAACATATGCAACAAATTACCAGACGTTAATTGGCACTATATCCAGCAGACCCATCCCGCGTTTGATAAGACATGGCCATAGCGGTTTCGATTGGCGGTTTCGAATCCAGAATCTTGGATTGACTATCGATTGTGAAGCCTGGAATTGCCTTGTTTGGTTGAGCCAATCCATGAAATCTATTGGCTGTAACTTCACCAGTGCAGGTTTGACACATCGTTCTGCTCTTGAAGTCTTGAGCCGTGCTTGTTCATCTTTTGCGTTCCATTGTGTTCCAGCCATGACATTTCTGCTCGTATAGGCCCTGGACAATATGGCGTTCAATTTTGCATGCCGCCATCTTGCTGGTGCCAAGTGAGTTTCGGTTTTCAGTTGATTCGATCACCATCTTTCACTGAAAAATCGTTTTTTTCCCGCAAACTCAGATATATACTGGTTGGTGGTTGACCTACCCCTCTGACAAATATGAAAGTCAGATTGGATCATCATCCCAACTATTGGGGAAAATAAAACATGTTCCAAACCACCACTCAGTATAGTATCAAATGATGAAATCAGTTTCTATGATTTTCCCTTGGTATCCCTTGGTAACCACCAAAGTTCTTTTTTCCCAACGTCCAAGATACAGATCATCAAGCTCCAAGGTCCCTTCGGACAAGGAGAAGCGGTAGAACTCGAAGTCCACCTCGCTTGCCATGGTGAACCTGTGGTCCCCCACAGAAATAGTGGATTTACCCATGAAAATTGTGATTTTCCATAGTTATGTAACAGTTTACCAGAGGGTAAAGCAACAACAACGAAAGATCAACGAAAGGGTTATGTACAGTAAAATAATGTAAAATACCATAACAAATCTATCCAACGTTGGGGAAACAATGATCAATCGAGTGGCTGGTTCCGTGGGAAATTTGAGAATGAAACCGGGTGTCTCCATGTGTCTCCCATGAAACTGGATAGAGCCTGTGAATTTATTCCTTCGAACTCTTCTGGCAAAGTGAGCTTGGTGGTTGAACTACCCCCAAACCGTGAGGAAACATCCGCCCCATTGATGGTAGGACCTCCTGGCACTGAAGCCAACCCCCCCAGGAGTGTCAAATGAAGCCACCCTGTCGCATGTTGCCACAAAAGATCAAGATGGATCTAGGATCTGTAAACCCAACATGTTCAAGCTCATCAGTTGATATATCAACTGACACTCATATATGTTTGCCACATCGTTCAGATATTGATTGGTGAAACATGGTGAAACTATCTTCCAAAAATCCAAAAAATGATGGCACCTGAAAACTCTTCAAGCTCTCCGGCGGGTCAATTGGAGAAACAACGCAAAAGTCTCCGAAGATACTTGGTGGCTCATCCCACTTAGTGGTTTATATCCCACTTATAATTTGGGAGAAGTAGGGCTAATCCACTGAAGAAACTGGGATATAAGCCACTTGCGATTCGTGGGATGAGCCACCAAGTAACCGAGTTCGGAAGCATAGATCTGTTGGTGTATTTGCCTCGATCCCTACCATCAATCATGACAAGTCCAGTTGAATAGCTTCAAAATGTGCTCATTGTTCTTGCTGATCGTATATCACTAATTGAATTATAACATGGTGTAACATTGACATGTACCTATGTAATTATTGTTAACTCAATAAGGATATGGCATTACAAATATCATATAATACACCATTATCATCCATTATCATTGACATTATATTAATACCCTCTGGTAAACTAACGTAACTATGGAAAATCACCATTTTTAATGGGAAAATCCACTATTTCTATGGTCAATTTCAATAGCTATGTTTGACATAACCAGAGGGTACTCCCGGTATTGTTCTTGCTCATCGCATATCATTGACATACACCATTTTTTAGCGTCGCCCTCAATGCCACCGAAGGACCAGAGATACTCGATGCTCCTCGACACGTGGGAAACGACGTTGAATCATGCTGAATCCCCGATGGATTTTGGTGACTTTCTGATGGAACAATGGTGATTAATGGTGATTAATGGTGATTAATGATGGTGATACCCTCTAGTAATCTGTTACAGTTTGCGAACTGGAAGCCATGGCCCAGTCGAAATAGTTGATTTACCCAGCTATAAAATGGTGATGTTCTATAGCAAACTATTAAATTACCAGAGGGTAAGTCCCTTTTTCTTTGGCCAAGATGCAAATTGCAAGGAGGTCACAACTGTTCTTCACTAACCCAGCCGGTTTTTGGTGAGCTAATCTAAGAATCTACGCCGGACGGGTTTGTAGGAACCAAATTTTAGCCATGGATATACAGCCATCCGATCTTCACCATGGACTTATCCAAAGTGGAGAACTTCTGATAACTTCACCTGGGTGGATTGTTGCTCCGCTAAGTTAGTTTAGCTAAACCACCCCTGCAAAAAACAAGAATCTATATGGATCTGTAACGGCAACCCAGACAAAAATCCAGACATTATCAATTACCAATCATTATCTGGCCATCTGGCTGATCTTAAATCTCATATTCCCCCTTGTTCCCTTATTCTTTACCAAAGTGGATCACAATAAAGCCAACTTCAAGCCTCGTCAACTCGGAGAAGAGCGCCCGGCTGCAACTTGGCACTTCCTAACCTTGGCAAAGCAACTTGAAGACCCTGGAGAATCTGTTTCGCAACTTGGAGTCAGAAAATTTGGGTTTAAAGTGGAATGAAACTGGGGTTTTGAATGTTTCAGCAACGCGTATGTGGGGAATTCACCATAAAAATTGTCAACAAAAATTTTACATGGACTTGTAATGGGCATATCATGCGTGAATGGCTCAAGGGGATACGTGCTGAAAAACCACTCGTTTTGACCATCATGAAATGTGGGGGAATCGTTGTACAAATCTCATGGGGATCCTGCAAGCAGCCATGATTACTGGGCCATCTCTTGGGAAAATTGATTCCTCATTGGTTTGCTTGGTCGCCTGGTTGGTGCTTTCAACATACCCCTCTGAAAAATGGAGTTCGTCAGTTGGGGGTACTATTTCCAACTGAATGGAAAAATAATCCATTCATGTTCCAAACCACCAAACAGTCGCATATGTGGGGACAATGGAAACAATAACTCATTGTCGATCAGAACCCCAAATACTGCAGTTTTTCCAAAAGAAATATGGGGGATATCGTGTGCGGATATCACATGGGCATCATGGGGAAACCAGGCAACAGTATATAGTAGGCATAAGTACCTGAAGAATTGGATGATTTGCAGGTTCAACCATGAATAGAAGGCACAACAGGGGAAATTCATAACAGCACAATAATACGGGGGGCCAAACACACATAGGACATATGGTAATATGGGAATACATGGGCAAACAATATTGCCAGAATAGATTTCGGGGATATCCTATCGTGATAACATTGCAGGTGAATGATGATTAGATATATGAAATAGGTATATCATGGTATATTGGTATATAATTCAATGGGATATATATATATATATATCAACCCTCAATTGTTAAGATTCTTACGCAATGCTGAGGTTTTCTCCTTCAGGTCACTTCAAAAAAAACATCACCAACGACCATACAAGGTGAGGCCTCCCCTCAACAAGTTGGTTTATACAGCCCTTACCCTCTGGTTATGTCAAAATAGCTATGGAAAATCACCATTTTTCATGGGAAATTCCACTATTTCGACTGGGCCATTTTCAATAGCAAACTGTATGTTTACCAGAGGGTAATTATAGCTATCCCCCAGAAACCATCTTTAAGCAAGTGAACTGAGTCAACTTAGGCAAGTAAATCCTGGTTGGTGGTTGCAACCTACCCCTCTGAAAAATGATGGACTTCGTCAGTTGGGATGATTTTCCATTCCCAACTGTTTCTGGAAAGTCATGTCATCCATTCCATGGTTCCAGTCACCACCAACCAGAATCCCATGAAATCCCCATTTTCCTATGGTTTTCCTATGAAATCACCATTTTCCCATGGTTGTCCCATGATCTCACCCCGTTTGCCCCGTAAAATCACCCGAACTTAGAGCCTTTCCACCCAGTTGCTCCACGAATGACGTTCCCAGCTCGCCGGAAACGTTCGGACCGGCGACGGTTCCAAGTCCCTGACGGCGTGTCCCATTTTGGACTCGCTACTTGTTGGTGAACAGTTCACTGCAATCTCACTTGGGTCAACGTGGTAGGTATACCCTCTGGTAAACTAACATAGCTATTGAAAATGGCCATAGAAATAGTGGATTTACCCATTAAAAATGGTGATTTTCCATAGCTATGTTAGTTTACCAGAGGGTATCTATATAGTACCAACTTGCAACTGGGGCACCAGAAAAATCAAAGCATCAAAAACGCGAAACAAATATCAACAAAGAACTCATCAACCATTCACCCGATCCGCTTCTCCAGGTGTGTCAACAAATGGAGGTTTCCTAGTATGGGGGTACCCCAAGTTAACATCCATTTTAATAGGATTGTCATAATGTGGGTAAAACATGGTAAGACATGGTAAAACAACAATAAACCATCCCCCAAATGATAAATAGGTGGTATGGAAATACCATTCCCAGTCATGGGTGGCAAAAATTGCATTGTTTTACCCACATTATGATTCTATGGTAATCTCCATTTTTGCTGGTTAAATCACCATTTTCCTATGGTTGTCCTATGGTTTTGATCCATTTTGGTTTCACCCCCGTTTTAAGAAACCACCAGGTTTCACCCCCACAGCGGTTTCTGCACCTTGTTGTCCACCACCACTGACTCTGCTAGCAGCCCACAGCTGACCAAAAGACATGAAAAGAAGCGTCCCCCTTCGGCAGGGAACCTCCGGCACCGTGATTGCTGGCAATGTTTCAACAGTAAATCAACGTATATCATATTATATATATGTATATATTTGGAAAACCCAATAACTTTTGGATGTTCCTTGAGAAACTAAATTACGATAGCTAAGTTGATGCACATAGTTTGCTTAATTGTTGGGTTTATGGGGCATACATATATATATATATGTGTGTAAATACATATATAGAGTTATATCAGTTATATCATTAGGTGAAACTAAACCAACTACAGTAATCACAACGGGTGGCCCAAAACCGCACGTTAATGATGTGAGCGGAGCTGATGGAATGGAGATCTGCGATGGGCAGAGAGTCGGGAGGTCCTAGGGATGGAGGGATGGGAGGGATGGAGAAGGTTTTGGAGTAGAACACACATTAAATCACATTACAATAAATATGTCATTAAAACCATTAAATGAATATGGTTTCTTTATATTATAAATCACATGAAACCCATTAAATAAATATGGTTTCTTATAATCATTAAATGATTGTCAAGTCACCATCTGATTGGTAGTGCAATTTCACCATCTTGAAAAATGATGGAGTTCGTCAATGGGTTTCGGATGACATCCCATATATGAAATGGAAAATAAAAAATGTTTGAAACCACCAACCAGCACTAAAATCCTAAAATCTACTGAGGAATTGCAATTCTATGAGGAAGTGGTGATATAAGCATAGCAACTTGGGGCCCTTTAAAATCCCAACTTATGAGGCTTTAAAATCTCAGGCTTGTGACCATTTTTTCACCTTAACTGCACTTCCAAGGAGGGTCTAGAGACCTTAACTCTTTTTGCCAAGAAACGCCATTGGACCTGATGAAGAACTCCACTGTTGAAGTGGAGCGGCTTGAGCCACTATTGACAGGAGGAATGTTGGACTTGGCTGGTAGTTGGGTGTGCATCCTAGTCGTAGGTCGTAGGTGGTTAGTGAACATGGTGGAATGACACTTAATTTTGAAACTGGATAAACCCAGGAAACTAAAAAAAAAACGGGCACCAACAACATCAAGTAACAAACGTTAAAAATGTCCTTCTTCCTTAATATCATTCTGCAAGATTTGGACATCCCTTCCTGCTGACCATACAGCCCTGCGCTGACATATTCACCTTGCAGTTTGCCCTCTTAAATCTATCTTGAAATCACGCCAATCCCTCGTTTTGTAATATGGTTTGCCCCAGTTGCAACGCAAATTACATATCATGCATAAAGAAAAAATTGGGTTCGTTATGGTTCGTTCCATATCATTCCCCCATCCATTACCATAATCTATGAAGCGGCTGTAGTCAGACCTCCTAACGACTATCAATGGTCCAAACATGTCACCAGTGATGTGGGGTGCCGGTTGCCGCTGTCCAACCATGTTCGTATTTGATGTCGTCATTGCCAATCGTACCCTACGAAAACATGATTTCTTAGCTGGTTAGTTGATAATCCCATTGATACCAAAAGACTAAAGGATTAAAGTACCCATCCAAGGTTAAGCTAAATGTTTGGCACATCTTCAAGATGCCCGCAAGCGTTGTTCATCCACAAACATGCCGCCAATACCGCAGAGGTGGTTTGCTCTCCTTAGGGTATCGCTGTGACGTCGCTCCCATTGAACCCATGGCTAACATGCTACACATGCTGCCAGACATGCCGGAAAAGTCATGCCCTGTGGCAATCAAACATGGCAATAATGGTTCTGTTTTTTTCGTTTTAACGACCGTTTTCCGAATTTGCGTCCGAAAAAACAAACGACGTCAATGAGCACATGTCTGCTGGTTCAACACCAAGATTTCAGCAGCAGAAAAGTTAACGTTTGAAAATCTATGTATATATACATATATATATATATGTGTGTGTGTATTTATTTATTTATGTATTTATTTGTTGTATATATATATATTAAATATATATAATTATATATATACAGTATATATATGTATTATATATATGTGTGTGATTAAACATGTAAAACTGCGAACATGTGCAACACGTCTGGAGGGTACCAACATTTTTTCATCAGCCACTGCTACCGGCCTAATCCACCACCTCTGCCATCTTATGCCGAGACACGTGTTCGGGCGAGCCAATGGCTGGCCTGCACTTGATGGGTTTAAGTCAACGGTGATTTGTCCTGGTTCATAACCTTCGCTATCTGGTTGGTGGTTTCAACCCCTCTGAAAAATATGAGTTCGTCAGTTGGGATGATTATTCCACTCCCAAAAAAAATATGGAAAGTCATTCAAAATTCCATGGTTCCAGTCACCACCAACCAGTTTTTTCCTGTAGGCCAAGTAGCAAAAATGACAGGATTTCATGGTTTTGTGATGGGATTTTTGATTCACCCTCTGGTGTCATCAACCTTCGCCGGGACATCCGAAGGAACGAAACGGTTTTCGTATTTTTTTTTCATGGCCACGTTTGATTTTTTCAGGGGTTTTTTACCCATGGCTATATTCTAAGCCTGGTAAGAATTGGTTTTTAACAATAATATTGTTGGTTGGGCCGTTAACCAAAAAAAACTTATAATATGTTAATCCCATCTAATCCCAATCATGTTCAATTCTGGTTTTAGTTTATAGCTCAAAATAGCTATGGTTCGGTTGTTTTATCATTGCAATGGGGAATAGTGTTGGTCAGCCTCGAAAACCCTGAAGATGAGTAATACATGCCACCATTTACAGATATTTACAGTACGCCGGAAAATCTAAGCGCCAAATAAAATGTCCATGGAGGGATCATTCAGCAACGTAGGTGCTAGAGGGTGCAACCGCCCACATCTGCATCGTTGCATCGGCTGTGCCTCCCCAAAAGCACTGGTGCTTTTAATACGTCCGCTGACCTACGCAAAAACTGCAGGGTTTCATCCCCGTGGGTGAAGGACAATTTCATTGGGTAAACCATGGTAAGCCCAACAGTTTTCATTCTATCATTGGATTGGCTGAATAAAAAACTGTTGCCTTCTTCAAATCGTTGTAAGGGAACCTTTCCTCCCAAATCACATCACAATTTCAGGCCAAGTGTGTTGCCGTTTTCACTGCGGTGAGCGCTGCAAAGTCCAGATCAGATGATTACTCTCGGCCCAAGGGCTATGGCCGTATATGGTTGTAGCATGTTGTGGCCACCCCTTGCCTGCATGTGCGAGTTGAAGGAAGCTGCGGCAAAAACTGTTGTGATGGCCACATGAAATCAAGATTAACGGTTTTCATGTATCTTCCCCCCTCATCATAGCAGAACACTTGCTAACCAGTTGGAAAAACCAAACGTCACGTGCGAAGTAAGATGCTACAAACAACTCGCTTGTTTCATGTCCTCAAAACATGCCATTGTGCTGCTACAAGAAACGCCATGATTGGGGGGAAACCTCACCACCACTCGCCAATGTAGCACAACAAACGTGCAAGGTGTGAACCCAGCAGTGCTACCTGGCATCGCAACTCTTCAAGGTTGGCAAACGCAAGGCTGGCAAGGACGCAGCGCGATCCATGGCACACTAAACTGTTGGGTCCGTCGGCGACAGACGCGATCGATGACGCTAGATGACGTTAGTCAACACGTTGGGTCACAAGTCCGTTAGCTCTCTTGATTAATTCGGACCTTGATGCGGCACTTGGCAGTTTGAGGGAAGGATGCCTCCAACCGTTGCTTAAAAATTGTCAATCCTATGACGCCTGCAATGTGGCGGGAAAATAGAAACATGATTGTGGAATTGTGATTGTTGCCGATTTTGTTTCTGCAATCACTTGGTCCACTGGTTTGCTTGCGGCAGAACAGACATACAATCCCCTCCAACATGTTCGAAAGCAATCACATTTTCAGGCAACAAAACAAAGCGCACTTCGGTCGCGGTTCCGGACGCACTGATTTTCAATGAACAAAAGCACGCCCCCCATAAAAAAAAAAAAAACCCAAAAGCGCGGACAAGTGTTGAACATTTCAAGTCACCTCGGGCCCTCACATGCCAATCCTTATCGGCAACCCGAGGCAAGCATCAAATTAGCACGCGGTAGCAATTCTTGGCCCACACATGTTTTCTCCGGGATGTTTCTTTCCCTATTGGGGGGCGTTTCGGTGGAGTGAAACGAAGGACGGTGATTATATGTGGGCAGTCTCCAGATGTGTGTGTGTGTGGGAGAAGTCCAAGGGATCCAATTCCAAACAAGGGGCAGGAAAATGTGTATTTCCCCACCTGCCAGGTGAGGGTTGTTAGATTTTATCAGCGCTATTCTCCTCCTCCTCCTCCTCCGCCTCCGCATCCTCCTCCGCCATCTCCTCCTCGCAGTCCAGATCCCAGTGGGCACTGCCGGACCTCCACCGCGAGCTCAAGATCCCAGTGGGCACTGCCGGACCTCCACCGCGAGCTCAAGATCCCAGTGGGCACTGCCGGACCTTCCAGGTTGCAGTGGGCACTGCCGGACCTCAACCGCGACTTCCAGATCGCAGTGGGCACTGCCGGACCTCAACCGCGACTTCCAGATCGCAGTGGGCACTGCCGGACCTCAACCGCGACTTCCAGATCGCAGTGGGCACTGCCGGACCTCAACCGCGACTTCCAGATCGCAATGGGCACTGCCGGACCTCAACCGCGACTTCCAGATCGCAATGGGCACTGCCGGACCTCAACGGGAAGAATGTGAGAAAAGATGTCAGATAGAATGTCAGAAGATATGCCAGATAGAATGCCAGAAAGAATGTCAGAAGATATGTCTGATAGAATGTCAGAAGATATGCCAGAAAGAATGTCAGAAGATATGTCAGATGGAATGTCAGAAGATATGCCAGATAAAATGCCAGATAAAATGCCATGAGATATGCCAGATAGAATGCCAGAAGATATGCCGGATAGAATGCCAGAAGATATACCAGATAGAATGCCAGAAGATATGCCAGATAGAATGCCAGAAGGTATGCCAAATAGAATGCCAGATAAAATGTCAGATAGAATACCACAAAATATGCCAGATAGAATCCCAGAAGATTTGCCAGATAATATGCCAGAAGATATGCCAGATAGAATGTCAGATAGAATGCCAGAAGATTTGCCAGATAGAATGCCAGAAGATTTGCCAGATAGAATGCCAGATAGATATGCCAGAAGATATGCCAGATAGAATGCCAGAAGATTTACCAGATAGAATGCCAGAAGATATGCCAGAATATATGCCAGAAGATATGCCAGATAGAATGCCAAATAGAATGTCAGAAGATATGTCAGATAGAATGCCAGAAGATTTGCCAGTAAGAAAATGTATAAATGCCATGGTGGGGATCATTCGAAGCGAAGTAATTTTCATTATTTTTTCCAATGATTGTAGATTATGTTTGACGTCTTTGGAAATGACTTGAAATCCGGGTATCGAAAAAAAAAACTAGAAATTCAGATCTGGGTGAATAAAAAATTGAAATCTGCGGGGACGGGGCGGAAAAGTGTATTGTAATATTACATTTTCTGGGTTCTGGGGTGGAAAAATAATATTACAATTTTCTGGGCCACCCTAACAATTGGAACATATTACATTTTTCTGGTGGCAAATTCCTCAAACCCACGGAATGATAAATGCAAGTTAGGAAAGTGTAAGGTGACAAACATCGGAAAATACCACCACATCCAACACATTGGCCTAGCAATTTTGTATTCACCCCGCTTCGCGTGGGGTGGCCGCCCACACCGCAGGTTTATTTCGGTCCGTGAGAATGGCTAAAAGTGGTTTTCCCCCGTGGGGGCTCCCCAAGCTAAGAATTTTAACTTTCCCCCCCGTGGGGGCTCCCCAAGCTAGGGAATTTTCACTTTTCCCCCCCGTGGGGGCTCCCCAAGCTTGGGGGCTCCGCAAGCTAGGGAATTTTCACTTTTCCTAGGGAATTTTCACTTTTCCCCTCCGTGGGGGCTTCCCAAGCTAGGGAATTTTCACTTTTCCCCGCCGTGACAGCTTCCCAAGCTATGGAATTTTCACTTTTCCCTCCCTTGGAGGCTCTCCAAGCTGCGGAATCTCAAATAGCTAGACAACGACGCCTAGATAGTCCCCCAAATCCCGTGTTCTTTGAATGTGTTTCCATGTTTTTGCAATGGTTTCCTTCAAAGCACGGTACTTTACACTTTTGTCGCCATAAAACCGGTCGAAAACATCATGTTCGACAATGCTTCCAATTCCCTTATCTCCCCAACCGTTGAAAATACCGCTATTTACAGTGTTTTCTTCAATTTTTCCATGTTCCAATGCCGGTAGCCAACTCCAACATATATATAAGAAATCCTTCCAAAACATTGTTTTTGACAGTGTTTTTCCAATGTTTCCAGTCAAACAGACGGTAATTTACACGTTTTTTGCCATAAAGGCAGTAAATCCTTCCAAAACATTGCTTTTGACAGTGTTTTTGTAATGTTTCCAGTCAAGCATACGGTAATTTACACATTTTTTGCTATAACGTCAGTCCAAAACACTTGTTTTTGCAGTGTTTTCAATGCTCTGGCATCCAAAAACCTGCAAAATCTTGCTATGTACAATGTTTTTTTCATTTTTGGCCGTTTTTCCATTGCCGGAAAGCTACCAAAATGACCCAAAATTCCATTTCAATACCCTCTTGCGCTCAGACACCCAAAAATCCTCGAAAAATGTCGAAAACACCACCGTATTCTGGTCTCGGTGCGAAACCGTTTTTGCCCCCCCCCCCAGCTAAAGCTGATATAGCGACTGCTATATTAACAAATGTCATTGAGCATTTAGTGTTGCTGTTTTGCCCCCCAATAAGCACGCCTTCACCGCCAAAGCGGTGTGGGCGGATTTAATTTAATCCCCTTCTGGAAATGGAAAAAAAATCGCACACACTCTCATGTGCAGCGACAAGCGTTCATATTCACATATGTTCATACAGTCCCACAATAATCCTGCAAACATATCCAAACAACATCAAACAACACTTGATTTGGCCAAAAATACCAATGTCCTTTTCTGCCACTCACTTTCTTTTCGCGTCTGTTCCCATCAAAATCAACAGTTAACATTATTAAATCAATCAAATTGGACTGTTTTTACATCGTTTGACATCATGTCGATTCATCTATTATCAAGTGGCTCAACAATGCCGGCGAAATGCGAAATATAACATTGTTGCGTTTGGATGTTTTTTGTTTGTTGTTTTTGGCTTGTTGTTTTTGTGCCATTCGACCTGTGCCAAGATTTTGGGACACCCAGCCAAACCCAGCATAAATTTCCGTGCGGGTGGTTTTACAGGACGGTATTTTGACCATTGAAGGTCACAATCCCTTGCGCCTTTCAGCAAAAATTGCCTTTTGAAAGGCTGATAAAATTGTTTAAACTCATGATTTGTTTTTTGGAAAACCGCGTTTTATTACCAAAGATTTGGAGCCCTTTGTCGGTCAACTTCATTTTGTACTCTCACATGTTCACTTGCTTTCAGAGTTACTTGGCAGTCATCACTGCTGTGCCTTGAGCGCCACTGCAACTGCCGCGCATACGCCATGAGATCTTTGTGGATCTGGCCTTTCTTTCATACTGCTCGGTGGAATCTTATGTTTGATTTTCTTCCACGTGCAATCGGTGCCACCAATGTGCACCCACAGGCTGCCTTTCGGCCACGTCTTCTTTTGCAACGTACCAAATCCAAAAGAAGATCTTGCTAACGTAGCGATGTCTGGTGCCCAAGCTTCACAGATCCTGGAGGCAGTCACACGTGCCGCTGATGCAGCTGCTCAAGCAGCATTAGCGCTGAAGGAGTCCAACGAGCAAGCAAGAGCGCAGAAAGGTGGTTTTTCAGAAGCTAGCAAGGTTGTGAAGTGTCCTACAAGCTTTGGTAGTGCAAACTCAGCTGAAGATCAATCGAACTGGCTTGACTTTGCTTTCTTTTTCAAGCAATGGCTGGCTTACGCTGAACCTGGATTTGAAACAGACCTCAAACATATTGAGGATCACTTGAATGTTCCTGTATCATACACTGCAAGTGCTGAAGGTGTTGCATCTGAAGCGCGTTCAAAGAAGCTGTATGCGATCCTTTCAGGTCTTTTGCAACAACGACCTTTGAAGCTGTTGAAGCAAGTGCCCAGCAGCAATGGCATGGAGGTGTGGAGGCAATTATGCAGCTTGTACACACCTAAGACGAAAAGCAGAGCCCTGGGAATCCTCAGTGCTCTCATGACTCATCCAGCTTTCACACGTGAGAAAACGTTGCTGGAACAAGTGCAAGGACTGGAACGCATAGCCGATGAATACCGCAAAAGCAGTGGTGCTGAAGTAGCTGATGACATACTTCTTACAACGTTGGTCAAATGTTTGCCACGACAGCTGCAACAACATGTGCAGTTGAACATGACAGAGACTTCAACGTTTGCGGAGATCAAGGAGATGGTCGTAGCGTTTGAAAGACTGAGCACAACATGGGGCAAAAAGAAGGTCTACTCAGAGCTTGGCGCAGTCACCTCCTACAACACTGACTCTGGAGGCTCAGCGCCAATGGAAATCAACCAGGTTTCACAAGGCAAATCAAAAGGCAAAGGCCAAAAGGGAAAATCGCCACAGAAAGGCAAAGGCAAACACAAGGGCAAATCGAAAGACGCCAAAGGCAAAGGCAAATCACAGCAGAGTGGCAAAGGTTATGGCTCACACTCCAAAGGAGTTGGCAAGACACAGGCAAAACCGACTGATGTCAACCGTTGCAACTATTGCGGTGCATTTGGTCATTGGAAGAAAAATTGCAGAAAGTTTCAAGCTGACAAAGCTTCTGGTGTTGTTAGGCAGCTTGAAGGTGATGACAACCACTCACAGCGTGTTGCATCGAGCCCCAGCAGCACTGGTACAGCTCAGCAATCTCCAAGTGCAACTTCTTCCAGGTCCACAACAGGCAATGTGAATCGTGTTGCCTTCAGTGATTCAGCCGTGATCATCGAGGATCTCACAGAGTTCAGCAACAATGGCTCCAATTCAGGCTTAGTTCGTGCAATTCAACCGTTTGAACCCAAGTTGTTTGACATGGCATGCACTGATGATGATGCAAACTGGACATGTGAACCTGGCTACAAAGAGCCCAATCACTTTCACCACGTGCGCATGATGACCATGACAGGTTCAACCCAGACTGACATCATTCTTGATTCAGGTGCCGACACCAGTGCACTGCCCCTAGCTTACTCAAATGTTGGTGAATCATGCAGTCATGAAACTGTTGCACAAGACTACATCGATGCTCAAGGTGGCAAATTGGATATCAGAGACACCAGACTTGCCACAGTTGATCTAGGAAACGGCGTTGCTTTGCGTGAGCGTTTCATCATCGCCAACATCAGTTGCCCGCTCTTAGCATTGGGCCACATCATTCGAGCTGGTTGGGAGCTTCAGCACACAGATTCTGGCATTTGTTTGGTGAAACGTGACAGGTTTGTCAATGCGCACTTCAAACGCAATTCACTGTGTGTTCAAGGTTGCATTCGAATGATTTCAGAAGATGATGTACTCAGTCCCAAAAGCTCGACACCATCAGTTTCTGCTGTACGTGCAATTCATCTTGAACGAGTTTTGCGTAGGTTGCTGCCAGGGTGGAACAGGATAAACCCGCAGGTCTATGCACTGACCACGCGCAGAGCCAAGTTTGTTGACACAACACTGTGCCCAGCAGAAGAGATGATGTGGTTGAGAACAACGCTTGTTTTCAGAAATGGTCAAGGATGGGAATTTTTAGAGTTTTCAGAGCCTGTTAGTGACATGGATGACATGGAAGGTGACATTTATGATCCTGAAAGCGTTGTCGAAGTTTTGACACTTGCGCATGTTCACAGCGTCCCCAGTGAAGAGCTTGGTTTCAGGATCACTGAGGATGACAGCCGACCAATTTTTGATGATGACATTGATGTGGATGATTCAGAAGAGCCACAGCAAGCACAGCCTGTTGAGGAAACCCCAGCCGATGTTCCTGAGGCTGAACCTTTGGATGAAGATCGTGTGATTCCATACTTTGATGAATCTACAATCACAATTGATGGCATCACCTACGCTCATGACACTCCTTTGCGTGGTCTCAGGGCTGGCTGCACGTCACTTGGACATTCAAAACGTAGTTCAAAGAAAAATTGCATGAAACGCATGATTGAGTTTGTGAAAACACGTGAGCTCATGGAAGCACAGGCTGTTGAGGCCAAACTAAAACAGGATGTGGAACGTCATGCAGTGCCACAGCACAAACCTGTGGAACCCTCAGCAGCAGTTCGAGATGCTCACAACTTGACACATGAACCATATGAGACATGGTGCTCTTTGTGTGTTGCCCATCGAGCAAAACAAGATGGCCATAGACCACAGACTCATGAAGCTGCAAGCCACAGTGTGATATCATTTGATTTCTTCTTTGGCAGTCGAATGAAAGATGAAACCGACAAGTTGACAGTTTTGGTGCTCAGTGACCGTGACACTGGACTTTGTTTGGCACTTCCAACACTGCAGAAAGGTGGCAAAAGCCTTAGCTACCTGGTTACAGAGATGTGTCGATTCATTGTGCATTGTGGTCACTCTGAAGTTGGTTTAAGTTGTGATGGAGAGCCCAGCACTCTAGCTCTTCTTGAAGCTGTCAAACGAGTTTGCATGGGTTTGAACATTGTTGTACATGCAGAACCTGCACCTACAGGCGACCATCAGGCCAATGGAGCTGCAGAATCGATGGTTGGCGTTTTGAGGTCAAAGGCCAACTTGCTTGTCTCTCAGATCGAAGAAGCTACTGGTTGCAAGGGCCCCATTTTTGGATGCATGCACCCAGTCTATGCATGGGCACTCATTCACAGCGCTTGGTTGCACAATCATTTTCCGGTGAAACGTGCCATGACAAGCTATGAGAGGACGACTGGAAGGTTCTATTCTGGAAAGGTTGCGCTGTACGGTGAAACAGTTTTTGGATATTTGAAAACCAGTTTGAAAGGTTTGCCACAATGGACCAAAGGTATCTGGCTTAGCAAGACTATGTCCAACGATTGCCACATCATTGGCACACCAACTGGAATTTTCACAACACGCTGCATTCGAAGACTTCCTGATTCTTTTCAACTTGAACTGCTTGGTGAAATCACTGCATCACCATCCATGGGGGCTTAACTTTTTATGGTAGGCTGGATCTCAGATTGGCAAAGAAAGTAGTTTCTCGCTGATAGTCTTCTTGGTCGCTACTTGGGGCGTGCCCTGTTACATATGGAATATCCCCGGCCCAAGCTACCAACATGAAGGAATATCACGGGAATATAACCTAATTTCTGGTAAACTAAAGGTTTACATAACTTTGGAAAACCCCCCTTTCTAATGGGTAAATCAACTATTTCTATGGACATTTTCCATAGCTATGTTAAGTTACCAGAGGGTATCAATGATGGGAATGGGATTTAAGGCCACAGATTACCAGCCGCCTCACCCCTTCTGATGGATTCACCCCTACCGATGGTGAATTCCTCGGGGTTTTTTTGCGCCAAATGTCCCCTATCTGATCATCTCATCGTGTTTGCTGTTAGCATCCCAAAATTTCACAACGATGGCTGGTTAGTTCATGGCCCAATCCATCACATTCATGGCGAAATCCCCAGTGTTGCTATTTTGGGTTGAATGTTCCCAAAAGAATCTCCTCGGTGATCCCCAGTGCAGCCCAGGCGGCTGTTCCGTGCTCAACCCTAGACCCTTGGCTGCCTGCAGGGGGACGCGCTTGTTCCAACGCCCTTATCTTATGTTTTAAAAAAAAATCCAATTGGGGAGATCATTGAAGTTTTAATCATTGTGACATGATTTGTCCCTAAATGATGTGTTGAATGTTTAAATGGATGTGCAACCATGGTTTTCATGACAGATCTTGGGTACGTCATGGCGAATCTTGATTTAAATAAAGGGCACCCTGAAACGAGATGATCGAGAAAGATGTAGGGTAACTAAACATGTACAACATTCTCTTAATATACATGTTACATGCATATATATATATATAATACATGTTCAATCTTTGCGGGTTGCTATGCGTTTCATAGTCATACAATGCCATACAAATAGCTAGTGGATGGTATGGGAAAACCGCCTCGACGAGCTTCGTGAGGCCCGGCTCCTTCGCAGACGGCAATTATCCCATGGTTTTCTCGTGGGGTATAGCCGATATAGCCTCCGGTGTCATCAAACATAAATGAAAATCCACTGTTAAGGTGTTAATGAGAAAATCAAGTATGAAATGAATATCAATAAATGATGGAAAATTGTCATTGCCATGTTTGATTACCAGAGGTAGCCACCAAAAATGGGTCGTTTTTGAAGTTCGTGCCATAAAACTTCTACAAATGATGATCAATGACAAATTTAGGGATATTCATCGATATTCGGAGTGGACAGTGTAGAAAATTTCTTTGGCACAAGGCCTTGTACCCTCCGGTTGCGCTGAAAAATGGGTCTGGTTTCACTGGATTCACTAGTTAGATCCAAATCTACCTAGCTGTGCTGAGTTATGTGAACCCCAACTTGGCGATTCCGGGGCACCGCCTTGGACTGGTTTGTCTGAACATCGGCATTCAGAATGATTAAACAGCATTCTCCAGCCTCATGATGGTGAGGCTAAGGCTTCGAATCCATTCGAAATGTGCGTCCGAACGAAACTTGAGATGAACATCCATTATCTTCCAACTCTGCACTTCAATTTGTTTCGGCCAGTTCATAAATGGTCAGTAACCATGGTGTGACTGATAATCCAACTTCTAACAATCTTCTTATATGGATCATTTTCCACTCAACTGGGACACACACGATATACATTCAAGTGCCCTTCATTTTCAGCAATCCTGCGCTTAAGTCTGTTTCACTCTCAACCCCTCGTGGGCCGAGGTGTTCTTTACATAGCACCTGCGCCCTCCCAGTGGGAACAGGACGCATAGAGCGGCGCAACAAAACCAGGTTCAAACTTTGCCAGCAAAGTCCATGGATGATAGATGCCACGAAATTCCAGGTCCGGTCACCACTGCAGACCATACCCGGTAAACTAACAGAGCTATTGAAAATTGCAATTTATGGTTGATTTACCACGATTTACTTAATAAAAATTGGATAAAATATGGATTTTCCATAGTTATGTTAGTTTATCAGATATTTCGAGGCTCCATTTCAGGGATTCTCTTCTTCAAGCCACCAGTGAGAAAAGGGCATCTATGGTGATCATCATGTTCTTAATCTAAGACGGCTAAGAACTCCTTGGCAGCAAGTCAAGAAATACGTAGCAGGACACAAAAACATCAAACGGGCGAAAAGAAACACGCTTCAGGAACCCTTGCAGATCAGGGGTTGGTAACTGTCCCATTTTGGGAATATTGGACATCACCTTATAGTAGCCATTATAGACCATATACCTAATGGTTGGGTGATGTTCAATGGGGACATTTAATGACCCTTGCAGATCCTTGCAGCACTTCGTGAAACAAAAAATGGGAGAATTCTGGACCACATGGACTTAGCAGAGCGGTTTACCATGACTCTTCCCAGCATGTGAGTGGCAGGGTGGGAGCGAACATTCCAACATGGTCTGCTTCACTTGTTGTGGTGCTATGTGGGGGCTATTCGCCATTGCTACCAGGCTTCATGGCCAATCTATGCCAATCTTAGATCCCGGCAAAAAAAAAAATCTCAGCTGGTTAGTAGATAATCCCATTGATACCAAAAGACTAAAGGACTAGTTTCTACCCATCCAATATTGACCTAGGTTTTTCTGACCTGTTTTTCGCCACAGCCATCAGGGTCAATCTGCCATCCATGGATTGAAGAAACCAAAACGGCCCTCCACGCCAATTCGGGGATCGTTTTGCCACAAAACTCCGAAGATTTTCCAGCCCAAACTGGAAATCGGCCACGCGTAAAAGGAAAGAAGTCCAAACTGTACAACTTTGCGCCGTCGCAGCGGCCAAGGATGTTTCTGCCTTTGGAACTCCCAAAAAATCATATATTTCAAAAAAACATGCGCTTCCAAAAGATGCCTATAGTGAGAAT
Source organism: Cladocopium goreaui (assembly GCA_947184155.2). Lineage (NCBI taxonomy): Eukaryota > Dinophyceae > Suessiales > Symbiodiniaceae > Cladocopium > Cladocopium goreaui. The sequence continues at coordinate 99,017 of CAMXCT020001659.1, read as the reverse complement.
CAATAGCACCAACTCATTCGGGTCTTCTGGTTGTTTGAACAACCCGTTTCACAACAACGACCTATTTCAGTTCATGAACAGGCTCCGAACGCAAAAGCATCGACCCAAAATCGACCTGCCGCTCCGCAACAACACTTACCGTTGAAGGGAGCTGCCAGGTGTGTAAAAAAACACATCACTTCGACCTGTCGGACCTGGCGGCCAGGCTTGTCCGCTCAATTCCTGTCCTTGAGTTGCTGTAACCTTAGTTGATGATGTGGGATACCCTCTGGTAATTTGTTACGTAGCTATTGAAAATATGCATTTATAGTGAGTTTTCCCATTAAAAATGGTGATTTTCCATAGCTATGTTAAATTACCAGAGGGTATGTGGGGGATGTGGCTCTGTCTGGAGAATCGTCCGGATCAAGTTGAGCACCGCTTCAAGTGGAGTCTCAGCCCTGGGGGAAAATAAATAGGCTTCATTTCCAGCCGGTCTAAGGTGATAAACCCTAATTTGGGATGGGTTATTGATGGGTTTACCGGTGTACCACATTACTTCATATGATGTTGTTTGAGGGGATCGGTTTCAAGTTTCTGAGAGGGTCTAGTTCTAGCATGTATCAAATACATTGCCAACCTTAGCTGCCCGGCAAAAAAAAAAACATCGCAGCAGAATGGTTTATATACCTCAAGCATCCCCAAGCAACCCGGAAGAAAAACCGCAATTAAACTACCAAGATTTACCCAGCATATACCTGGATAAAGTTATCTGGTTGGTGGTATACCTACCCATCTGAAAAATATGAGTTCGTCAGTTGGGATGATGACATTCTCAATTAATATGGAAAGTCATAAAATTCCATGGTTCCAAACCACCCAGCAGTTAAGTAATTTCACTGGTTCTGAAGGGGCTCGGCCACTGGTTCTGATTCCGTGATTTCCCCCCACGACAATTCACATCATTCCAGCGACATCTCGACGTGAGGTCGATATCGACCAGCCCGAAGCCACACTGCATGTCCAGCCATCAATGGCTATTTCAGGTACCCAAACTGGAGATACTGTACCAGATAAATCCATATAAAACATTATAAAGTTAATAAAACCATATATTTCAGGTGAGATTCCCTGAAAATTCACCCTAGGCGTAAAAAAAAAGGATGTTAAGTATGTTAAGTCCACTAATCCCGGGGCTCACCCAATGCCCAGCGGCTACCAAAGGATGGCTGGTAGAAAATCGGACCGCCGACAAACTGTGTGGAAGTGATGCCTACCCCGCATCCCATCCCAGGTGTCCGTCCCACAGCCGCTGGGGGGGCTTCCAAGTGCTGAGAGTTATTCTTAAGTTATGAAAGTGTTGGATTTATTTGGACTTATTCTACATATGTATGTGCATATATATATATATATATATGCAGTATATTATATATAGTTACTAGTTGACATTAATCAATGGGGTTTACAAACCAACAGGCAATTTCCTGCAAAACTGGGGCACCACTCATTGACAATCCTAGGTGGATTTCGGACACCTTCCGGGCCCTTCAAACAGGGCAATGGAGAATCCCTTATCAGCGAGGTTTTAAGATGTACAAAATGGGGAACTTATAAAATGGTGGTTTTTGTATTGCCATCTCTCATAGAGGGCATCTATTTTGGGAGCAATGTGGCTGCACCGTCACAAATAAGGCCACCCACTTGGGTGGTTGAGGGACCTCCATGGAGTCGAAGTAGTTCTGAGCCCTCTCTCTACACATGTGTATATATATATATAAGCTTATATTGTGATCATCATTTTGACCATTCGAGATTCACAAATTCACACAATCTCAGCGTATTGTATTCTACTCTCATCTCATGATTAGTATACTAATGTGGGTAAAACTGGCTGCCATGTTTACCATCCCCCAGAACAATCACCATTTTCAAAAAGGTTGTGTGAAAATCCCATTCCCAGTCATGGATGGTTACGGTAAACATGGCATTGTTTTAACAACATAAGTCCGTTTATAGATTGGTTTATAAACCCTATGAACTATCGTTTTACACCTACCATAAACCATAGAATTCAGCCACTTATACCATAGATAGCATAAACCATAAACCATTCCCTAACCAAAGTTGAGCAACTATACCAGCTATTCCCAGTCATGCATGGTAAAAATTGCATTGTTTTTATAGATGGCAAAAACCATATAAACCATTCCCTTTTACCCCCTTTACTTCGAAACCACTGGAATCACACGAGATTCACCCAAGCCCAGGACCCACGCCTCCTGAGGTCCACCACGCATCCTCCAAAGCGCTTCCAATCCTTGCGCCCAAAGAAGATCCAGATTGGTAGAATTTTTGAATATCTATATATATATATATCGATATATATATATATATACCGACAGCAAATACTACCGCTTAACTATAATATATATATATATATATATGTATCCCTCTGTCAGATGTATATATCCAATCATCATCAATCCCAATGAAAATTATTCTCAAGATTGTCAATCCTTCTGGGATAAGGATCATGTTTTGGACCTGTCCAGCGATCTCATCCAAAGACTCATCGGATAATCCCTTCAAGTGCCATTCAATCCGGAAAACAACACACGTAAATCATTCTGAAATTCCTTCAACATGTTTCTTCTATGGCAACCATCTGGAAATTCTATGTTCCTATAGGTGATGGAAATTCTATGTTCCATCTGGAAGTTCTATATATAATCTTCTATAAGTCTATATTCCATATAATTTATACCATGCTTTTCTACGGCAACCAAGAGTCATCGGCCGCATGGTCAGCTCTTCTTCCTCCGTCTGGCTGCGAAACGCGGTCGCGGCGCCGGAACCGCTCTCCAACTCGCAGCTGCGCCTTACGGCATCAACATCGGTGTCAAGGGATGGGTTTTTCCCATGGAAACAGTGAGGAAACAGTGAGGAAACCATGGTATTTCCTATGGATTTTATGGGAAAATCTACAGGAAACCATGGTATTTCCCATGGAATATAGAGGAAACCATGGTATTTCCCATGGTTTTTATGGGAAAATCTATACCGGAAACCACGGTATTTCCCATGAAGATCATGGGGGGGTTCCTGTTAAAGTTTCCCTCAAGCCAACCCAATGACTGTGAGGTTGATGTGATGTTCTATGGATGTTAAAGGCTGGCACCACGTGGCAAGTGAACAAATTAGCCGCGAATATCGCCAAACAAATCATCCGGGACCATGGTTGACCTAGATTCCTAGATATGTCATGAAAGTGACAACAATAACTGGTTGGTGGTATACCTACCCCTCTTAAAAATATAAGTTCGTCAGTTGGGATTATGAAATGCCCAACTGAATGGAGAAAAAACAAGTTTTCCAAACCACCAACCAGATGATGATGTCCTGTCGTGTTTCGTGTAGGCATCTTCCATCAATCTACAGCGGGCCAATTGATAGGTGCCTTTAGATGTGCCTAGTTTTTAGGACAATTCTCAGAATCCAATTGCTAATCTACAGGTTTTCTAGTTGTTTGACCCAGTTACAGAATACCCACCCCCCCCCAAAAAAAAAACTTTACTGGCTACTGGGGGATTTACGTCTATTTGGGGGACCATCTAGATCCATTTAGGGGGTGTTCAATATTAGGGGAATTGGATTATAAACAAAAAAAAGATCCTGCTTTTTAAATGAAAATTGCTAATCTATGACTATTATAGTTGTAGAATACCCACTTACCCTCTGGTTATTTAACATAGCCATGGAAAATCACCATTTTTAAGTTCGGCAAACCATCTATTTCTATGGGCCATCTATACCATGGCGAACTGTTAGTCATAACCAGATGGTATAAGTTCTACAAGGTGGTGCCCCATAGTTAGCTAACTTGGTTTATAAGTCCGATAACTAGGGTTTATGGGGGTTATATCTATAGTTAATGGGGATTATAAACCAACTTATAACTGGGGGGGCACCACCTTGTAGAATGCCCACAAGAGAGATCCTCGGGATCCTGCTCCACCGCATTCTTGGCCGCGGCACTTGGTGCGTCCCGTGGTCTGTTCGGTCGAGATCCCGGAGATTCCGCTGCCCATGGCGAGGGAAAGTGGAGCTTTGTGGAGGTACCGCTCGGAGCGTTCGGCTTGAGCCTCGAGATATGCTGCCGGGGTGAAGGAGCGTAGAGCCAAGAGTTGCGAACTGGAAAATCACCATTTTTAGTAGGGAAATCAACATAAATCCATTATAGATGGGCAAGTTTCATCCATTTTCAATAGCCATGTTAGTTTGCCAGAGGGTAGTCAATGGGAATTTCAGGAGCCACTCAAGAAGAGATGCACCATATAAAACCATATTCCATTGCCATGGCCCTTACATAGGCCTTATGTATGGTATGTACCTCCATTTTAGATACCTGAAATGGTCATTGATATTAAGTTACCAAACAAAATACAGCTGCTTGGGGGTGCCTCCCAGCTAGGTAAGTGGGTTATAACCATATTATACCGCAGCTATACATGGGATATATCCAATTATATAGGGGTTATAGACCAGTTACTAAATGGGATGCACATCCAAGTAGTATCTTCTAGTGATTTACTACTCCATATTTGAATTGGAGTTGAGTTCTCTATCTTTTTAGGGGTTGCTCTACAATTTTCAATGCACTGATCTAAGAGGTCTACGAGATCTAAGAGATCTAAAACCAACGAAAATCCACCAAACCCACTAAAATCTACTAAAACTCCTCAGTTTTATCCATGAAAATCAGCCAATCATCTGTAATCTGGATGAACTTTTCATCAAACCCACCACAAGCTTCCGACCTCCGCTTGGAGGATCATCCCATTAACTGCTTAATCACCCTGATCAGTAAGTCCCATTTCGCGGGTGATCTTAAACATAAATGGGTCAAGAACTTTGGATACTAACCAGTTACATCCAGTTACATCATGTTACATCCAGTTGCTATGTGTTTCTATTTGTCTCTATTTGTCTCATGTTATCTCCCCAGTTTTGTTTCATTTCCAGAAATTGGGGTACCCCTAAATCATCATCCCTTTTAATGGCATTTTCTATTATACCATCTGGTTGTTTAACGTAGCTATGCGAAATCACCATGCTATTAATAGGTAAATCCTCATAAATCATCTATTTCTATGGGCCATGGCTTCCATTCATAGCTACGTTCAATAACCAAGGGTAAACCATCCAGCGAGCTCTAGGGGGTATCCCCAGTGCTGGAAACCAACGATCCGTGCGATGGTCCATCCCCTGGACCGGATCTTCGTCCTGCACCGTGGCCGAGGCCGAGACGGCCGAGCCAGCCGCAGCCTGCGCAGCCTGGCCACTGGAGGAGCATCCCGGGAAGTAGCTGCGATGTTTTTCCTTAAAAAAAACTATGATTTAATGGGAGTTAAGCATCAAGAATTTGGATTTAGTGGGATTTAAAGCATCCAAAAGTGGAAATTAGTTGGATTCGACAATCAAAAATTTGGATTTTATGGTATAGACATGGCATAAAAACCAGCAAAAAATATAATAAATACGTTTTTAATATATTGGGATTGGTCAAAACCATGTAATTACTCGGGTGAACGCCACAATAGTTGGTAAATGGACATGGTATCATGCGCGTATCCCTGAACACCATAACTACATCACACTGAATCATACGTGATATATCTACATACATAAACTATCAAGCTGTGTGGCCACTCTTAGTAGCTCCTTGGCTCTCCATACTGGAATTGTTGGGAAGATGGGAATGACTTAGAAAAATCATCATTGTGATATTCCATCTGCTTCAAGATGCTTACATCTTATTGCATACATCCCATAAGATCCGAACCTAAAATCTTGATTCGAATAAAACCCCAAGACCAAGCCCCTCTGCCGTTCCGCTCCGCACCGGCGATGCTGCCACCACTGCCGTGGCTGCCACCGACGCTTGCTGTTCCTCGCTCATTCCTGGCGCGGCAAAGAGCAAGCCTCTACAATTCGATTTGTTTTGGTATCTATAGTTAGTTATTTGTTGCAAAAGTTATGTATTCCGTTATTTAAATCAATTACTTATAACAAATTCTTGTTCATAATTGTTATATACATCGTTACAACCATGTTGCGGCCATATCATAATTATATATTATGATGCCCCATAGGATCCATGGTGCTGGTATATATGCTAACATTTGAGGTATATTGATGGGATCCATGCTACCATATATATATATATAGCAGCACCATGGATCCTATGGGTGCTATAGGATTATGATCTTACAATAGGATTAATATATGTGTGGTATTATAGCCCATCATACTATATCATAATCATAGCATAATAATATAGGATTAATCTGCGGCCATGTTACGACTATAGACTATAGGATTATGATCTTACAATACCACACATACTTGACTTTTAATGGGACATGTTTATCCACCAGCCAGTCAACCAATTTTTTGGCCTAAGTACACGTCCACAGAAACCCTGAGATTTCTCTGGCGCGGTCTTCCGCATATGAGAATGCATTAAAGTGGAGATATATGACATTAACTCCCGTACAATTTATATGCTTTATATACGATTTATCAGATTTATATGCGATTTATATGCGATTTTTACACGAGTTATATAATTGACTATGTGATGTATTTGATTTATATGCCGCAATGTCTCACTTCCATCTCCCATCACTGCGGGTCCCTTTAAATTCCATGTCTGGGTGCCTACACCCAACATGCGAAAAATTGAAGATTAACTTACTACTTGCCCTAGCTTTATCCAAGCAGTTCCAAAGTTTTGCATGGTAATCCACCCATTTGTTGGCGTAAAAACTCCGTGTTTGCTGGGGAACCTACCACCCACCCTGTGGTTTACACAGTCCATAGTACAGAATTGGATGAAGGGCAGATTCACAGGAAACATACCGAAAATCCGATGTGCTAATGGCGAAAACAGAAATCATCACGGGTTTCCTCTCCAGTGTAGCTTCATACAACCCAATGATCCCCACTTTGGCCCTGGCAAATCATGGTAAATCTGTATCTACATATCTTCGTCTGCACACACATACACATGTCCGTATACACATTATATACATACAATTATAAGGCCTAGGGGATCGCACATTCTGTTCATTTTGAATTTTAACCACCCAATTGTTCGGGCATCTAATTCCCAACAGCAGTGACAAGGTCTGGAGTGGGTGCGCGGTTTTTGTTGTCGGCCCCGAAAATCGGAACGGAACCCTGGAACCTGCTTTTGGCTTGCAAAGCTGGGTAAATTTAGACCCATATGAATGACTCAAGTGAGAAGATGTTCCATGTAACAGTGGTCTCAATCTAAAAGTTCGACTAGAATAAAACTGAAAGTAAAGACTAGCTGCAAAATGCCGAAGGTGAAAGCCAACCCAATGATTTCCCCAGTTCTATAGCCTCACCATTTCACTCCCCATCCCGTCCTGCTGCTGCGGCTGCTTTCACCACCCCCGACACTTTCTCCACCGTGTCCGCCGCCGCAGGGCCGCGAGTGGTCCTCAGCTGCTATGGTTAGGATGGCCTGCGGGGTGGGGGATAACCATGATCAATGCCAGAGCATCATCCCACTTAGTAAGTGGTAAGTCTTCATTTTGTGGGGTTATCTCATTTTATGGTTACTAACCAGATACGATCTGTGGGATACTCCTCCAAGCACTTCTGCAGCTAAGTTGGCCTAGTTAATTCTGCTTCATGGTAGATATATTTATATAAAGCTACCGGGGATACTGACTTAAAACTGGGGGGGCACCTTGTGTTGAACACAGCCCACATGCTAAACTGGAACCCCCAACAAGAGGCCTAAAAGTGTTTCTAGGTGTAATTTAAAGATTACATTTACTTCATATTTCTGGGAAAATCTAATTATGGTTGAAATAATAGTTTTAACCCCCCAGTAGTAAAATATAGGGGATTCACCCAATTCTGGGCAACGAGGTGATGGGCGCAGAAAAAACAACAACATCACACAAGATGGTGCCCCGAGTAATGTTAGTTAAGTTGATTCATCATTCACAACAATATAATCATAAGTTGGGTTCATGGTAGGTACTGTATATCATATCTCTATCTGGTTGGTGGTTTCAACCCCTGTGAAAAAGATTGAAAAAGATGAAAGTCAGTTGGAATAATCCCAATATATGGAAAAATAAAATGCATGTTCCAAACCACCACTTTTTTGTACCGCTTTGTGTATCGCACTGTCTTGGGTTGGGAAGACAGTGCTTTGACTGTGGTGACTCTACGGTCAAGACGGCAGCAAAGCCTGAACCGGACCTGGAGACGATGTCTCTCCAAGCCAACAAACATTGAAAAAGATCAACAGCGTAAACAACCAAGACCTGACACAGTGGCAGGCCCCGACGGAAAAGGCAGTTGACACAAACCCCAAAAACTGGTAGAAGGGCATCAGAGCAGCAAGTACCCACACGGCACAACAAGACCCCATCATCATCATACCACTGTGAGGGCCATGCAGTTCAGGCCCACCCCCACATTCACCATCATCTCTCAGTCGCTTCCGCAACAAGCCACGTATATGAGAAAGCTGATTCTCAAACATAGCCTGGATGCACTGATACTGGGTCTCACTTTGTCCGTAAAAGTGTTGAGACGGGGCCTGCATCAGGGCCTGTAGATTCGAAACTTGTTGAGACTGATGGTGGGTGAACTCCAGAAACTGCCCGTCAATCTGTGTTTGGTTCTGCATCAACGGTTGTACTTGACCAAAAGCAGAGAGCTCAAGGGTGATGTTCTCCTTCACAAATCCAGACCAGTCGACAAACCTATCAAGGTGTTGTGAGACGAACGGATCTCTGCATGCAGGGACAACGCATGAAAGCACCAAACCATGAACACGCTGAGACGGTGCAGCTCTAAGGTTGTTCGGAAGGGACATAGCACAAGGGTCTGCCCCTCCTTTCCGATCACCAAACTGGGAAAACGGCTGACATGAAAATCCCACACTCTTCACCGCAGCATGATTACACGTGGACCACACTCCAGCGATCACCTGGGGACAGCCAGCATCACCGATCACATACTCACATCCTCCATGAACCTTGTGTAAGGTCACCATACGGGCACTAGAGTCAACAGCAACCATGGTTTGCACACCAACGGCATGGGCCCCATGTGTAGGACCATCAAACCCGCAGCAAGCATCGACCAGTTTGAAGAAGTCCTCCCAGGTATGCAGTGAGTGAAACAACACCTTAGTACCATCATCCACCTTCAGCAACGGAATAGAGACTTGCTGCACCAGGACAACATCCAGCAGAGTGAGCACTTCAGGAGCTCCATCCAAGAGGCCAGTAAGCACCAGACCAGTCCCATCACGGACAGAGGACCAAGTGGCGCACATGCACAGGATCAAAGACCACCATGACCACATCAAAGAGCTACCTCCAGCGTCAACTTCAGCAAGATCCATGACGATCCATGGCACAACACGGTGAACGAAACGCTCTACGATCAGCAGGGCACGGCCGCACCTGCTGGTAGGTGTAGAGCCCACGGCTTGTTCCAAACCACCAACCAGATATTCAATCTTATTATAAATGATTACAGTACTATAAATGATTGTTAAATCACCATTAACCCAGCATGTCATCAACCCACATGATTCGGGCGCACCACCTTTTATAGAAAGCGCCACTACGGAAAGGCAAGGGAAATTTGGCAAAATGGCAAGGTTCCAGATATAGCATCACCAATCATAATCAACTTCCAGGCAATATAGTCAACCAGCAGTTGAATGAATGCCTTAAACCGAGCAACAGGAGAACCCCTGATTGAACAAGTCAAAACATCCCAAAAACCACTCAAAGTTGGCTGGTGCGGGTCTCACCACCTGAGCCCCAAAGGCTTGGTTCCTCAGTTGGGGTCATCTTTCCTCCGTGGCTCAAGCAACAAAGCTCGCTACAATTTTCTGAGCGGCGCGGGCGGTGTCACTTGAAGAGCGAAATGCTCATTTCGCAGATATGATCAGAATATATCAGAATATATTTCGCAGCGAAATGCCTGGCCCATCCCCATTTTTTCATCTTAATTTAAGCCTGGAAAGGCCTTGAAAGGGGGCACAAGGCCTCCCATTCTGTTCGAACGGGGATCACAATATGAGTTAGTATATGGTACGACAATATAAGTACGAAAAAACCTATTCCCTGCCATGAAGACCACCATCAGGAGAAGAACGATAACATCTGGATGCGGTGCATTTCGGTAGGCAGAATTGCGTCTTACAAATGAAGGAAAGCGATGCCTGATTTGACTTCTGAAGCAAGTCCATGCAAAACGTCCCACTGCAACACTTGACCAGCCCATGGCCCAGAACAATAAATTAAGTAATAAAGAAGCTAAACGACCAGCTAACGGTTCGAGATCGAGTAGACCCGAGCTCTCTTTGCTGAATAAATGCCAGCCGACGTCCATGAAGACCATTGCAATGAAGAACGCAAACAGAACCTTCGCAGCTTTCTCTATTGGTCCGGGCACGGCATGAGATTCGACATTTGGTGTCACAAGTGGTATTTGCAGTGGTGTGTCCATGAGAAGGGCTCGAGGATCAGCGCTTCGAGACAACATCTCTCTCCTTTGCCTTCTCAAGGAGCTCAGCAGAGCCAAAGGCGAGTACGGTACAAATCCGCAAAGCGACAACATCTGGTCTGCTCGGTTTCTTGCATTTTGGGCCAGCCATCGCCAGCCTTGGCAACAAATTCGTGAGAGAATTCCCCCCACGAAAAGAAATGCCCAAGCAAAAGGTCCAATCCCACTGCTTCCAAGAACAAAGTTAAACTTTGTCGTCCAAGTAAAACCATGACTTTACTTAAAGACAATCATTGACTGCTGATATATATATATATATATATGTTATATATATATATATTATATTATTATATTATTAATTCCCAGGATCCAAGGATCCATCCAACCCAGCTGCAGCCTGAGCCGCTCAATTGGCCATCGTTGGCCGAACATCCACCATTGTGCTGATCATGCACATGTGCGCCCACCCAGCGGACAAACGGGCCGGTGTTTTTTCTATCTCATCTCCCTCCGTTTGTTGATCTTGTTTAATTTGTTGATGTGAAACTTCATTGCAACCAATCTAACGGGTGCCTTTTTGGCAATGGACTGGGCAAGATTGCGTCTATCAGATAACTGGCAAAGTCCTCGGACAGGAAATGGGTATTTGGGGTGATGGGGGAAAATATGGGAAAAGGCAATGCATTTGATACAAAAACACGTTTCCAACGTGATCATGATCAGCTAAGTGGCGCTTACACCACTTCATCTGATCCTCATCGATAAAGGTGTGCTCCATTCTGATGTTGTACCCTGGGCCCCAGGGCTGTTGGATATGATATGATATGATGTTCATGCACACTAGCGATCAAAATCCTGTTGTGGGTCTCTTTGATTTTTTTATTTAGCGCCAGGGTTCCCATGATCTAATAACCATAATCATCCCCATTAAAATCCCCAATTATATCAACACTGTCGTGTTGCCAAGAAACGTCGCGCTTTGCAATCTCGAAGCTGGTGGTGCACCATCTTAGATCCATGCACGGACGCACAAACGTTAACACACAAAAAAAACGCGCTTGGACAAAATTAGATGTACAACGGATTCAATCTACTTTATTTTATTTTTGTGATGCCAAGTTGCATGGATTTTCGGCCGAGATATCCAAAACATCAGGTTGTGCCTGCAGGGCAGTAAAAGACCCACCAATTTTTACCTGATTCTCAAAACCTGTGGGTCCCCGCCTCTGGGATAGAAATGTCAGGAACCGATGAGTCCGTAAGAACATCATCCCATGGGAGTAAATCAGATCTGCTTGTTGTTCGGTCCTTGGGTTCGCTAGTAAAAAAATCCGATTTTCAAAACATGCACATTGGATTTGTGATCCAATATCCATTGGCCAAACCGAGTCACAGGTATCTCCCAGATGACTCCATTGTCAAAAACATCCGGTTGAGTGCATCCCTGAGCTTGGGAATGGTGGAAGATGGTGGAAAGGCATGAGGGTAAAATGTAAAAGTTGGGACCATAATTTTTGTCGATATCGATATACCATGGAAAGAATTTGGCAAAGCTTTGTCATATTGCATAATCCAAATGTCAAACAGATAGCTGACGGTTCCAGCATTTCATGCATGGGCCAAGTCATGTTGTTGGCATTCACTTGGGATTGGATCCAAGCCCCAACAAATCGATCTGCAGGGATATCGCTTTTCACCACAATGGCCAAGCAATCTGCAAGCCATCCCAAGATACATCTGTTGTTGTACCCTTTGGCGTTCATGTAGGCACCACCAGTTTGTGACCATACCTGATCAGATATGATTTCAGGGATGCATTATAAGTAGTGTCAAACATCTTGATGTAAATTCCTGACATTGGTTGGTTACTGGGGGTTCCCAAAATGGATGATGATAATTCCCAATATGCAAGTCACGGCGCGCGCAAAGCAAAATCATAATCAATAAACCAGGGTTTTTGACACTGCTCACATTGTTTTCCAATGCCAATTTCAACTTATGGAATATTCAGAAAAATATGGCAAGATACTGACGTCTCTTTGAATAAGGGCTGCCCACATTTAATTTTGTTCACCTTGCACCATTGACGGAAATCCTTGTATGCAATAGCTAATCGCTGGCGCAACGTCAGAGTCTCAGGGCAACCAAAGTAGCCAAGGTCTGCCAATAGCAACCTGGGATGTGAGAATGTTCACGGATTTCTTTGAAAGATGTTTATCTTATTAATTATTTGACAGATTTCGCTCAAACATCCAGAAGACTCTGGTGGGAACATGGTGGGAATGATTTTTGCACCAAGTAGCAAAGATCCCCCATTGGCAGTGCTCATGATGCCAAGATTCAAGTTGTGCAGGCTGCAGTGCCGCAGGATCCGGTAATCAAAATTCGGCAATAGCAAAAGGGGACCTTGGCTAAGCCCCCGGTACCAGGATAAATTTAATCTGTATGATGATCATCCCAACTTGAAATATATAATTTACATGTTGAATTATATATATATATATTTCAACATGTAAATTTCCCAAAAATAAACAAAAATAACATGTTTCTATCTAAGGGTCTGGCAGTTGCAGGGAGTATCATCTTCGCAAGAAATTCCACATGTGACAACTGTGTTCGTTCCCATTCTGGAACATCGGACAAATCCCAGAAAGATAAATCATCACCAGGTCTTTTACTGACATCACACCGCCAGCAAAATGTACTGGTTCGCCAAGATCGTTGTAAATCAAACAGTGCCACCATCCATTCCCAATCGCCCCGTAATTCAGACACTGCAAAATGCATTTTTCTCCCCAAGATAGGAAGTCCATTAAAGCACTTGCAAAGAGACTGCACGATTGGGGCCAGTAGTGGGTTCAAAGTTGCTGGGCCAAGGCTTTGGTCATTCTCCACGCTGAAGAGGAGCCACCGCGACATCCGACTTGATTTTGGTGCCCAAAGAACTATGTTGAGAAAAAATGCGATGATCTTCTCACCAGTTGGGGCATACTTTGCACCATCCCCATACAAACCCAGTGGGCAATGATATCCTGGGGATATATCTTTCCACGGGCAGTTGTGTATTTTGGCATGGCTCCAATATTTTTCCACCGCATCATCCCCAATCTCCATGCAAAGATTCCCAAAGAGATAGCTTAGCAAATGTTCAGGAAGGAACACCGGAAGCTTTGTGGGCTTGGTAGTGTAATCATCTCCAGAAAGATTTTCTTTCACAATGGTTTCCACCTGAATAGGCTCCTCACCAAGGAACTTAAAATAGTTAATGTTGATAAACCAATTGTTTGGTCTGGAACAATTTCAACTAATCAAAACCAATGTAGTAGTACACAAACCGATTGAAATCGATTATTTGGTATGAAACAGTTTCAAAACCATGGACCCAGAATGGTTTTGATTTTGGACACCCGGTCCACTGGAATCCCCAAAGATCGTCTAAAATCTCGAGCACGGTTGAACTTGCTAAAGCTGCCAAGCTTGTGGATCTCCGCAGGTAGCCCACATGGAGTGTCCTGAGAAATGTCCCCAATGAGATGAATTCATATCATTAATTGGTGGCTTGGGTTAGCGGTTTGGGATTATGGGTATATATATATACTCTTTGCTATGATATTTATCCCTTGTCATAGGGGGCTATAATGACAATCATTGACAATCTAAACCACCAACCCAAACCACCAGTCAATGACAATCTGATACAAATCTCAAAACCAACTAGATACCAGTTTATTACCAGAATTTGATTGAGCTGTTGCAGAACTCCAGAATGGTGAAATCCAAGTGTCTTGGACACAGGCGTTGAGCTCCTTCATTTTCTCTTCGATGGAGGCCTGTCCGGGCCACACCAGGGAAACAATTATTAATTGACATATATGCTGGGTTTCGAACACATGTAAGTAATTAAGCACCGCACCCCTGATGCTACAGAATCAAGTACAGAAGCGATCTGGTGTTGTCGATCAGGATTTGATTCACCTGCGTGGTTCAAGTGATTCCCTGATTTGAATGGGTGGGCTATATGGTGGGCTCATTCAAGCAAAACGATTCAGCAACTACCAATTGCAACGCAATCCCTTTTTGTGGTCCCTGAAGCGCATGATCGATCTTTCAAAATTGAAGCTCAAATCCAGATCCGAAGTCTAAGGTTCTGGCTGGGCTTGCTCCCCAACATCCATGGGTTGTGGGTCGGTCTGAAATCAAAAAATAGTTTGGAAATTACATTTAATATAATATATCTTTGTGGAATTAATCGAGATTAATAAATAGTATCGAGATATATCAGGATCATATCATCTCCCATGACCCGTACCTATAGCTTCATCTAGCTTATAGATCTAGTCGCTAGTCATCATCCTTGGAATCTGCTTTGTCGGACTTCTTTGAAGTCTTTTTCCTAAACATCACTTTGTCACTTTCGGCCAATGCATCCTTGCTCTTGCTGACTGCCTTCTCCATTTGAGTGACATCCTGACAGTACTGCATCTGATTGTAATCTTAAAAATTGTTGTGCCAAACGAATTCATCATTTGAATGTAATATTGCAATCAAAAAAATCTATCGACCTGTCCTTTGAACCTGACTCCAGGGCTTCCTGTGCAGCAGCGCGAGCTTCAAGCAGGCCGGTAAGAGCCGTGTTGATGTCCTTCTCGACAGCTTTTCGGATGTTGGTTGACCTAATTATAGCAAAGCCCAGAAAATGTTGGTACTAAAAAACAATGAAGAGATTGAGTGCCGAACAGATTGGCAGCATTGGTCTTCTCCACATTGCAAGCTTTGATTTTCTTGGTAATATCCCCGACTGCCTTCAAGTATCGTTGCAATCAATTTGAAACACAGAAATTCTGGAATGTTGAAATCATGATGTGGACATGGTTCAAATTAAACACATCACTGTCCTAGCCTTTCTAGTGGCCTTCTCAGCTTCGGCAAGTTGCTTTTTCTCTGGGTCATCACTCTCAGACGACGACTTCTTCTTCTTATTTTTCTTCTTATTCTTCTTGCTTTTCTTTTGATTTTTTCCTTTTTTCTTTCCACCTTTGCTCCCTTTACCTTTGACCTTCTTCTTCTTCTTTGGGGTTGAACTGCTTTCAGAGTCATCGGAGGCACTCGATGCAGCTCAGATTTTCCTCCTCCTGCACCTCTTCGTCCTCCGTGAGCACCAAAAATTGCTCCAGTCCTGGCAGAACATGTACAAATATAATCTGATCTTGAAATCTGAACTGACATATATGAAAAAATCAATCTTGAAATCGACTTTTGAATGTGCTGGATCATGCAATGAAATCTGAGATAGGGACCAGGGAGCTCAGGATGATCTCGAATCTCTGCCTGGAGACCAGGTGTGTCGCGTTTGCGCTGAACCACAGCTTCAGCAACTTTTTCGCTCTCAAAGTGAGCTACAAGCTGTGTTTTTGTCAACCACTTTCTGACACCACGTGTAGTGCCACGGTGTTTGTTGATCACCTCCTTCCACACTAAGCCACGTTTCCATTGTCCATTGGTTTTCAGAAAGTCCTCGTACAGCGTTTGTTGTTGGGCTTGGCCTCAAAACACAGTGTAAACAAAATTAATGCCATGAAGTTGGATTCATTATGAAATTGGATCATTAATTATAATGAATCCAACTTCATGGCACTGCAGTTCAATGCGTGGCTAGTTCAAACATCTAAGTATCCAGCAGTATTTGAACCTCTTCGCTAAGTCCTTGATCTCGTTCGGGGTTTTCCGGCCTGGGAAACAGTTGATCAAACAGCTCATCAAATCATCAAAACGTTTGATATAATAAGTTGACAACACATGATGAAAAAATGGCTTGCAAATTTTGAGACCCGGACTTCGCAAGTTCCGCCAGTAGCGCATGTACAAGCGATGAGCATACTGCTTCTTCTTGTCATTAGGATCTTGATCCTTTTCTTCCTGTTCATCCGGTACTTCTAGATCTTCTTCCTCTTCCTGTTCATCCGGTACTTCTTCAGCTTCGGGCTGCTTGGGTGAAGCTTTCTGCTTCTTCTTGGGTGAAGCTTTCGGCTTCTTCTTGGGTGCAGCTTTCTCCGTGGGGACATCTCTTTTTTTGGGAGATGCTTTCTTTTTTGGTGACTTCCTACTCTTGGGCATGGGTTTCGCTTTCGCTTTCGTTTGTGACCTGAGAGGCACTGGCAAAGTCTTGGACGACCTCTTGGGCTTGTCATCAGTGGTGCACTCAGCTGGTGTGGGCGCTTCTGCAGATAAAGCCTTGACATTCACTGGGGACTCAAGTGGAGCTGCTTTTCTCAAACGTTTCCGGGGTGGCTCTTCAACTTCAGCAGCAATTGAAGTAGCAGGAGATGATTTCTTTGGCTTGTCAGTTGATGACCCTGGTCGAACTTTCTCCTTGTTCTTTCTGGAGCTCTGGGGCGGTTCATTTTGTTCCACGGTTGTTGAACGTTTGATACAGGGATCTGTTGGAAGTGAATCCACGCTGCCCCCATGTTTCAAAGTTTCTGCTGAACCCATTCTCAAAGTCTCTTGGCTGTCCACCTTCTCCGTAGACTTAGATTTCCGCCTCAACCGCAAAGGCGGAGTCGCTTTTGCAGCTTCCTCGTCGAGGTCTTTGCATGAGCCTCCCAGGGTCAGGAAGTAAATGCTGGAACCAATCAGGTGGATTAGTACTCACAAATGATATATATATATAATCAATTGAATCAGATCATATAATTATATAATTATATATATATCATTTGTGAGGTTTATAATCTAAAAATATCATAGTCGTGCCTCCTGGTGCATCTGGCCTTAGTATATACTATGTAAAAATCTTTCCACTAACTAATATATACTTAATTATGGGCTGGGAATCTGACAAAGCAAGTGTGGCTGGTTTGGAATCCGCATTCTTCGCAGCAAGTGCCCTTTCTTTGGCTTTCTCTATGGCCGATTTGGCCATACTAAAGGTCAAAAAAGGGTGACCTTTCCCCTGAGCCTAAATAAAATCCTCAAAATTCTGAATAAAATTATGTGGTTTCCATGCTCAAGTTTTTGATTGGTTTTCACGGGTTTTTCACGGTCTTTTCACGGGTTTTTCACGGTCGTTTCACGCACTTTTCACGCTCTGGGTTTGGAGTGGGATTTGTTTGAAACTCTGGAGTCCGGTATAAATTTATACCTTTCCGAATTACGAATTAAGATTTTGGGCTGAATCCCTGGAATTAGAAAAAATATCTTTGAACTTTTAATCACCACATATCACCACCCATTACCAACCAGATGGTTATATATATATCCAGCCCTTGACTTGGTTCTAAATATTTAGAAGTCCATCTTGAAAGCGGGCCGGAAGCGACCACAAGCACGTTCAGATTTCAAGAACTGCTCAATTGGCTCCAGGCCAGCATGGCGCCACAAGAATGGTGCCTTCAGATTGGAGGCCCCTGTCTGGACCTTAGGGTGCGGAAAGTGGGGAAATGAAAAGCAGGAATATAGCAGGAATACATAATGATATAGCTGCATGTATATAGTTGAGGGTCCAACTGCATCACATTCGATGGCTTTCACGGCAACTTCGTTTCGAAAAGACGCATTGGCAACGGCCTTATTGTGATTCCAAAATGTCATAAAATTCAACATTTTTTTGAAATCGATATCACACACCACTTAGCTCACGACCATGTGCTCAGTGTGGAGTCGGGCAATGGTCTCACCAAATCGCTTGGGATAGACTTGGGTCTGCTTAAGAGCAGGCCCACCTTGCCTCAGGCAATTGACCGTTCTGATTCATGACAATGCAATTGGATTTTTTTTTATATTAATGCAACATGTGCATGTTGCAATATATATATATTCCAATTGAATTGTCATGAATCAGATATGTTTCAAACTCTGGCTCTGGGCAGCCCTGCACAGAAACTCTTCCATTTTTAAGATGTCTCTTGATCACAATGTCTTTGGATGACAATTTCAGCTTGGCTTTCAAATCTTTGGTCAGCGGCTTGTAGAGTCGGGACATCCATTTCCTGAAGGAAGCAGCAGCCCCATACCCCAATGTACACGCACTTAATATCCACTATAATGTTCCACTTGGGCTATCCCCCCAAAGGAAAACATATAGGCACCCCAAATTTTCTTTGATCTTGTCATTGCAATTTTATTGTGGGGATAACCCAAATGGAAAATACCACCGCTAAGCTTATTAAGCATGCATACTGGATCATACTGGGTTCCAGACGGTGTCCCGATCACCACAGTGAGCTTGGGGGATTTGGCGCCGAAGATGCCCATCCAACTTAATGGCCGGCTTGCGCACTGAGGAAATTTCTCAACATCCTTGCCAATTAATATTGCAAATGCAATGTCAACAGCCAGGGACTAAGATTCCGGCAACCGCTGCAACTTGGATCGGGATGTGCCGCCTGAAAGCTTTCATCAAGAACCGTAGATATGGGAAGGCTGTAAAAGTAGATGATGGCGGCTGCTCAATCAGCCATTCACAGCAGCGGATAGATGCCAGCATGCACAGCAGCAGTAGGCGTGCTGCCAGCCTTGGGAGAACGTTCAACCCATGAAATAATTTAATGATAATGGAATCAAAATTCAGGATCGCAATTGGGATCCCAAAAGTTTCCTTTAAAATTTAAAATTTTCAGGATCCTCAATTTTGATTTATTTTTGGGGGGATTGCAGATCGATGCACGAAAACATACCAAAACATTTAAGCCACTGACATGTTGGCAATCTGGATGTAAGCTTTGCTTTGGTCCCCCAATGGTCTGGACTTAGACCGCTTGGAGGTTCCTCGATTCAAAAAGATGAACGAATGGCAGGGAAGGCCCGCTGTCAACAAACCATGTGGTTTGAGGCGAAGGATGGACAAGGTCGCCTTTTGTAGTCCCGACCTCCACAGCACATAGCGATTCAATTTAATATATTAGCCAGCGAAACTTATAATTGAGAACCTCACAGACTTCCGAGGTCATCCAATTTTGACTCCTCAATCTCGATGTGGGCCCTTAGATCAAACTAAATATGTGCTGGCTGAAGATCACGTAAAATGACACCAAAAAAAAAGCTCCATTCCAGCCAGGAATGGAGCTATTTTTTTGGTCCTTGTAGATTTCATTCATGACATGAACCCAAACGAAAACATCCAATGTGCCTTAAAGCAAAATCCATCCTGAGATTCAGGCGTGCTTGCACCCAGTTCGCCTAGTTTAAACTGGAACTCAATCAGATTCAATCAGTATGCTTATCTTCTAAACTGTTCAACATTTACTTGAATGATCTGATCAATTAAATTTATCATGGGGCCCTGGCTGAAGCTTCTCCAAATGGCGCCCTGTCCGCTGAAGAGGTCAACGTTGGATAAATCCTCAGTCAAATGAATTTAGATCTAGATCTCATGATTTCTAATATATATATATAGTATATGATTTGATTTGAGTACGGTACCTGGTGGGTGTCATGGTAGTGATTCTGCGCGATGTAGTCACAGAAATGGATCCTTATGCGTGGCCAAATTCTGAAATCTGAATCCCTGCTCTGATCATGAGGTCCGGACATGACGGCTGGAAATCCAACGAAGAGCAAGGCTCGCACCGCTGACCGGGTGAGAGCTAGCTTGGACTTTGTCCATTCGGGTGTAGCCATGGCTAAAAGATCTAGTCACTGCTGCAGCCTTTTGGGAAAAGTACTGCAATTGTAAATCGCAAATAATGCAGAATCGACATCACCGGTACCAATTTATTAGATCAATCCAATGTACATACTCTGCAGCTTCTACAGGTCTGCAACTTTCAGCATTTTCTTCCGACGATTTGGTTTTGTAACGCACCCCAAAGCTGTTGATCGAGAATTCCGATCTGTAGCCTTCCAATTTGGAGTTGCTCAGTGGACATGGATTTGAAGCAAATTGTGAACAATATATATATATATATAATTATGTGTGGTAAAAATTCTGATGATGCTATTATTATATATATTATCGGTTTTAAAAATCCAGATGGCAGATCAAACCCCAGAAAACAAATAGATCATGATCTGATCATAGATCTCAAAACTCCTCAGTCGCAGTCAACTGGCCACCCGGCCATCGTTTTCGCTGCCTGCCACCTCAGCAAACACAGTTGGAGGCTTCTATCATTAATGTATCACATTGCATGCGATTCCACCAATTCAGATTGAGTATCAAACGCATCACTGACAGACTCCATTTTGCAAAAGCCCAGTGTCACGCCACCTTTGTTGTTCACCTTGGAGTACCACAAACGTAATCTACTACTAAATGATTCTATTGACTTGAGTATCGGGCAGAAAATCCTGTTCCTTCACGAGCATTGAAGCTGTTCACATTCTTGTCGATTGCCTTGTAGATGTAGAAGCTGTTTGCCCTGAGTCAAAGATTCGGTGTATCAAATTGGAAAACATTGAAAAAATCTCTTGGGCCCTGACACCACGCCGATGCTTGAAAGATCTGGGCTAGGTGCTTTGATGGTCCAGCTCCTGAGCAATGGCGAGGCAGGGCTATGATTAGAAATCTTGGGGACCTGAATCCTGAGGATGATACCTCTTACCAGTTTCTGAAAGATCTTGAAAAACAAAGTGCTCATCGTCAATCTCGGCAAGTTCAGCCATATAATCCTGAAATCAGAGTGCAATTCAATGGGGTTGAAAACAATGGGGAGCAATTCAAAATCAGGAGTTTCGATTGTTTTTACTGTCCTCATGATCACCTGCTGCCTTTTCTTTCTTCGGTTTCTTTGACGGCGCATTGTTGGAGTCATCCATAGGCTTTACATTATTCTTTGACGGCTTTTTCGGTTCATCTTTCAAGGGCTTTGCTGGCTCGGGCTTGGGATCTGTCGCATCTGCCTTTGCTTGAACACGGTTTGTTACAGAAGGTTTTTTTTGCTTTCCAACTCCTTTGCCTCCACCTCTACCTCGGCCTCTCCCTTTTCCTCCGCGACCCCTTCCTGCTGGTTTCTTCATTACATCATCACGTTCTGAACATTCTGATGAATCTTCTCCGCGTTCTTCTGGCTGCCCCCCACTGCGAGCAGCTTTGCGTAGTGCTTTTTGGGCCTAGCAACGACCACCCCCTAAATTTGCAGTACCCTCAAATATCATATGACTGATGCGTATCTAAGCATATGATGGATTCAAAATGGAATTTGAATTCGATTCGATCACGAAGTTGCCCGGCCTGTCGAAGGTCATGGTGCTCAAAGCTGTTCTGCTTGTCCATCAGTCGCTTGGTTGCTGCAGCTGCTGCAGCCGGGAGATCCATTGGCACGCATAAGGGCTTGGTATCCTGCAATGACAATGAAAACAAAATTGATAGCTAGTACCTATCAGGGTGAAACTTTTTGAGAAATAAGTCTTTCTCAAAAAAGTGTTGAATCAGATTGTCAAACATTATCAAGCTAGTCCTTGAAAGTTCCCTTCTCACCACTTTTTTTGTCTTCCACTTCACTTTCACTTTCTTGGTGTGGGGATTCCTTCCCTTTGTGAACAGGTTCTGCAAGATCAGGGGTTTTTCGGCGAAGTTTAGGATCACATTCAAGTAGGTCAGGAAACAATTCCCTCTGTGTATGTCGGGTGGCTTCATTCACCAAATCTTCATCCGTTTGACCAGTTCTAAGACGCCACTTCCTTTCTGTTTTTTTGGGAATCGGAACTTCTTCGTCAGACTTGGTTGGGGGATCCTCCATATTCATGGGATGAATTTTCTCCATCCAAACTTCGGCATCAGCATCGCTTTCACCTGATTCCCTGACGCTCTCAGGCTTTGACGCTTGTCTCACATACGTCGTCCCAGCCTGAGAAACCGAGGGGCCAGGAAATATCTGACGATTTCAATCCTGAAAATATGAGGGACGGTGTTGAAATATATATATATATATGTTTGTATTGAAAAAGGCTTGAGTTCCTGGCGGATCTCACAACCTTCGGCTGATGTTCTTCTCGGTACTCCTGACCCATCGATCATAAACTTAATCTGTTAGTTGATTTCCATACTCCAAGAACGATGGTGTTCATCCAATGCAAAGTGTTTAATTAATAATGTTATGATGATCTGATCATAGCATTATTATTAAACAGAAGATTTTAGAAGTCCCGCCTTCATAGCAGCTTTGTAAGCCTTCTTCAGCACATCCATGTCGTTATGTCCAGGCCTGTGCAAAGCTAAAAATTCCATATGGTTGAACATTAATTGGAAAATTCAATGCTATGGCCTTGTTCCAGCATTCCGCTTTGCTCTCTCAGAGGCATATGAAGCGCAACCACGGTGTAAGTCACCTTCAGTTTCCAGCCATTCCTGCCCATCAAACTGAAATGATAATGGTTATCAAAGGTTCATTGGAGCCTATAAGTAGATATTGGAATATCTACTTATAGGCTGTGGCTGTTACCCATCAAACTGAAAACTATATAGTAAAAGTAAAAGGTTCAACAGAATAAATATCCACTAGGTTGAAAGAATGAATCATTTGCACTGATGCTGGGTCCTCTTCTTCTTCCTTTGAATCAAAGGAGTTCAATCGATGCAGCTTGTTGACACTCTTCAAAGCAGCCTAGCTAGTCAAAGCAGCTGAGACCGACATTGATTTACATATATGTTTTTCCAAATGCCCACAAGATGATAAAATCTATCAATGAATTGGGCCTGGACTTCTTTCTTTGTTGGAGGGCATCCAACAAAGTCTGCAACCGACACCCACCGCAGCACAAAGTCGAAGTTGTCTTTTGAGGTCACCTCCCATAGAAAGTGGAATGATATACACCTCCCAAAATCATTTCTGAAGGTTTGCCCTGCCTGGCTCTCATCGATGAATTTGGAAGTGATGTTGATGAAGGTAAACACCACTGGTTCCTGACCGGGGGCCAAAATTATCCCCGAGCAAAGTAACTAAAAAAATTGCATTGATATGCCATGTGATCTTAAAACTATCAATCTATATCAAACAATATCGCCTTCTTGCTTTTGCGATCCCGCTTGTTCTGCTGGTTCCTCTCCATGATATACTCAGGGGAAAGGAAACTGCCATAGAACTCCTCCCAGGGATGATCGAAAAAAAACTAAATCCCCAGCAAGAAAGGTCCCAGGCTCCTTGAGCAATTCGACTTGCTCAGGTTTTGGCTTAGAGTCCGGCATGGTTCTTCGGGTACAGCTGGCTGCAGCGTGCAGAAGAAAAGTGTGGAACCGAACCTGTATGTTTTTCCCTTAAGGGGTTTTCACTTCTTTGGGGAGTTGATGGCCCTGAATATGATGTGTGATGTAATTATTACCCCTTTTATCCCCTTTTAGATCGCTAGGATTATTTGAAGACCATGTCTGAAATAAGCTCATGAGATCAAGATCTAATTAGTCATTTGAGCCAAGATATCAGTTGGCAAAATTATCAATTGGCAAGATATGGCAAATTTTACCTTAAGGAAAAAATTGCCATATCTTGCCCTTGCAGTTTCTCCAGTGGACTCCAGTGGCATGGCGGGGCGGGCCAGCTGACCTCGAGGCCCTGGGAGTTCATCATCCATCCTGGCATAACCTGAGCAGATGGTTTTTTTTTTAAAGGGGGGGACCGAAAAAATATCGCCAATCTCAAAATTGGGAACCCCATGAAAATCAACCCAAAAAGTTTAGGGTTATAAAGGGATTTCCAATTTTGAGATATGAGCTAAGACCCTGGCGCTTGCGAAGAGCGCGCGTACCCGCACGCATAGTGCAATGAATTAATAATTTGAACCAAATGGCTCAACATCCCCCCGTGATAACCTCATATTGGGATATGATGGTAAGATCTTCAAATACTATATAGTACTCATTGGGTCTGATAATGCCAAGTAAACACATGTCGCTTCCAAAGACAAAGTTAAACTTTGTCGTTGTGAAAGACAAAGTTAAACTTTGTCGAAGACTGAGTGGGAATAACAAATGCCATCGATAAACAGGAATGCCAAATTGCAGTTTTTCAAAGTGGCAAAAAAGAGTAACCAGCACAATGCCACGAAAATCAAGAATGCGAAGAGCTCACTACCAACTTGTTCATCATTATCAGCTAATGGTGCATCTTCAAGGCCTAGTGGATTTGCCTCTTGGTTGGACATGTTGTCATCATGCCCCCCGAAATGGAAACTCAAGGTGGATGCGTCTGAAGTTTCAGGTCCCAAAGAGAGGCCTTGGGAAGAGCTATAATCTGCTCCGTCAGCTTCATCGATAAACACCCAGCCTCTATAGTTTCTTTTGTCTGGGCAGTAGTAAGATGGACGGAATTCAAGCAGCGCCCTCTCAATGTGAATCAGCATGTCTGTGCCTCGTTTGTTTGCAGTACTGCGCCCCTGCAGGTTCCAAAGCAAATACTCTGTGAAGGTTTCTCCCACTGTATCAAGAGAGTTGTTGCATCCAGCGCAGGATGCTTGCACAGCAATGTCTTTTCGCTCCAGGAGTTCAGCTTCATTCACCATCTTCCCCGACTCACATGCGTCAGAAACGATCAGAAGGTGTTGAGCTGTTCCAAGTTGCACGGCAGAATCCCACTGCTCCAAAATGTCACGAAGCCCAAGGGTACCATCAGACAATTTCCACGACCCCTGGCACCCATGGAAAACTCCATAAAAAACATGTAATTCGCAATGTATCGTTGATGTACTCTTTGGCCCGGTCCAGGGTCAGCTTCACGCCATAAACGCAACTGGCAGGTATCTTCGCCCTTCGGAAGAATTGGCTTAACTTTTCTGCATTGTAGCTAGCACCTGGGAGTTTTTCCTCACCAGGAACCTCACAAGACAGTACGAGGGCATGCTTTCCGGTTGCCATGGCTTTGTGGCAAACACGTTTACTTTGAGCAACCCATGGCTGTCAATAAAAGGTGATAAAATAGAGACGGACAGGAGTCCAAAAGCCACTCCCTGCCTGCAAAAAGTCTTGGTAGCATCCAACGGGCGAATACAACAATTTCCTCCCAATTACAAAGCTCCCGAATGTGCCTTTTTGGTTCAAAAGGCAGCTTCTGTGCATTGACCCTTGTCATGAATTTGCAAATCTTCGGACGCCCCACTAAAATGACTGTGTATATATATATATATGAATTGAATGGAGGCTTAATGAGGGTTTGATGAGATATATTGGGATGTAACGGGGAACATTATGGTTAACCAATGGATGGAATGGGGTACCCTATGTTCAGACAAACTCATATATGCTCTAGTCCCTGGTTTCAATTTTCACAATCAGTATTTTATTTCAAGCTTAGTCCTTCAATACCCTTCAATATCGTACCATAATTTATGGATGTAATGGGCTTTCTCAAGTCCATTTGTTAGAAAAAATCTTAGGAAGCACATCTATTTATTGGGTTGACAGTAAATTTATCGGATGTTTTCTCAGGTCATTAAATACAGTATTCTTTGTAGGTCAAAAACGGTCAAACTCCAAATTTTTCGCCGATCAAATCCACATCAGCGCCATGTCTCGTAGTCACGTTGGCGAAAGGGCGGCCAGCCCCTGCTGCCTCCAGCGAACGCGCGGCGGCCTGCGGCTCCGAAGGGTTTTCGGGCAAACGTTGAAGTGTAAAAAAGTTGGATTTAATGGGATTATAGTTGGTTTTTGATGGGATTGAAATGGGAATTTAATATATATATATATATAGAGAGAGAGAGTTACAACAAAAATGTAGAACTTGTAGAAGTTAATGTGATTATAATGGGATTACATTAGGGTTGCAATATGTTACAATGATGTAGACAACATGGCCCATCCTCAATACACTGCAGAAAAACCGTAGAACACTACTACTACCGCTAATTCCTCGTTTTTGGCAAAGACGTGGTCCACTCACACTCTCTTCTCAAACCCAGTCGGTTTACCAAGATAAGGAAGTTAATTTGGGGGCGGAAATAGGCCATAAGAAATGATGATCTGGTTGTTGGTTGGTAGGTTTTTGCCACCTGGCCCCCCAAAAAATGTTAAAATTGAGTCTGATTAGGAGGTCATCTCCCAGGTTCGGATGGATTTCCGATTCACCAGCCCCATTTGAAACGATCATATCTCGCTGAATTGCCATGAGCAACCTGAAAATAACTTAAACAAGGCCATTTGGGGATGATTCCCCTTTCATTCACCATCATTCCAGCCTGAATTATACTTGGCTCACAGTTTCACAGCGGAAGAAATTGATTCGCCCTCGGGACATCCTGTGTTGCTGTGACGTCCCAACAAGTGGTGTGTCTGAAAATAGGCTACCCCTAAATCCACGGGTTAAACTTCAAAGTTGGGAGGGCCCACCTCCAATTTCAGAGGAATGATATTGGATATGACTAGTTGGTCCGTTATGATCCCATTATATCCCCAGAGTGTAACAACATCCCCATGAAATTCAATATCATTCCCGAAAATACCACGTTAAGTCACCACAAGTCATCACCAAAATCGCGCTTAGGGACCCTCCAGCAACCCAGTTGCTGCGCCTTCTGCTGATCTGGCGTCATGATGCGTGCTTCTTCTTGCACCTTTCTCAGCTTCCCAATGTCCTCGCCATGCGTCAGGCGGTTCCCCTGTGGAAAATCAAACGGTCGTGGTTAGGAAGTCGATTCAACCAGCCTCTATAACTGGGATGTCTTGGGTTCCAATTCTGACTACTTAGCTAATCTGGCAACATCTGGGTTTCCTAATCTTGGACACCCTAAACCCACACTCTGCCCACGCTCAGTTCCATATATTTCCACCTTTTTGTAGCCATTCCCAAGGTTTATCCAAATAGGTCTGTCCCCAAAACAAGGTCGCCCCAAAAATTGCCATCTGTCATTACCTAGTAATCGGTTGGATTGTGCGTTTTCTTTTAGATACCTTGCCCGATTTATCACTCGCACCAGAATTGCGAAAGATTTACTACATAAATGTCCATCTGGTAATCAAACGTGGCAGTGGACATCCCCTCTTTATGGAGGTTTATAGATGGGAAAATTCTCGAATGAAATGGGTGATGTTGCATTGCCACGGAGTTGGCGCCCAGCCAAGTTCTGAACACGGTGTTTCAACCACTATTTGACTGGGATAATTTTGGATAAATTGGGGGTTGCTATGAGGCAGAATAGACATTCAAAATCATTCCGAACATGTTCAAGAAGTAAATCATCTTGAAATTGGTATTCTTATGTAATTTCCATTGCTATATATTAAATGAATTTGTTTGAAAATAAGGCGCCCGTTTCCATTCACTCGTTGACCATCTCATGTTCCCTCTTGTTTCATTGTCATTTGGGGTGCGTACCCCATTGTCAGACACGCCTAAATTGGATATAGTTGGTCACTTACATTCCATTACATCCCTTGTTTAGTGGTTTAATCACTAGTATACCCAAAGTATATATATATATACTATAATGTTGCCATGTTTGTTGGTAAGATCTTATGTGTTTTCAATGGCTATGTGAAATTACCAAATAGTAAATTACCCTAGGTGTTAACCCAGGTGAGCGATTAAAACTCGCAGTTTTCCCATCTCATTATACTAGTTGGTTGATAGGTTTCCCTACAACTGGTGAGTATAACTTATCATATTAATCTATCAACCAGATCAACCCATATTATCCTATAACCTCTACTACCCTCTAATATATATATATATATGTATAGTTGTATATATATATATATAATTGACCTATGTTAACCAATCAACCACGTTTCGGAACCTTGTGGGCGCGCGCCGACATGTTTACTTTTTCATTCATATCTTCAGCCATGCGTTGTCATCTGACACTTTCCCAAATTTTTTGGGATCGCATCCAACCTGAGACATTCTGGCTTGCCGGTAGAAAGCCATGGCCTGCAACACTGTTTCTAATCCGGGAGAATCTAAAATTTTTTGCATCGCCAAAGGAATTATGTGCGACTGGGATGGCTGCATTCGACCTATTTGGTTGACACGTCTCAGAGATCGCTTGACCAAGTCAAATTCATGAAGAGAAGATCTAACAACGTAACATCACGTGTGTGTGCAAGTGCAAGAGAAGATCTTACAACGTAACATCACGCGTGTGTGCAAGTGCAAGAGAAGATCTTACAACCTAACATCACGTGCGTATGCAAGTGCAAGAGAAGATCTTACAACGTAACATCACGCGTTTGTGCAAGTGCAAGAGAAGATCTTACAACGTAACATCACGTGTGTGTGCAAGTGCAAGAGAAGATCTTACAACGTAACATCACGCGTGTGTGCAAGTGCAAGAGAAGATCTTACAACGTAACATCACGCGTGTGTGCAAGTGCAAGAGAAGATCTTACAACGTAACATCACGCGTGTGTGCAAGTGCAAGAGAAGATCTTACAACGTAACATCACGCGTGTGTGCAAGTGCAAAAGAAGATCTTACAACGTAACATCACGCGTGTGTGAGTGTGCCCCCCCCACCCCCCCCACCCCCCTGTTCCCCACCCCAAAAATAATAACATGTCATGCGGGCACAACTTCTAACTGACGGGCACAACTTCTAACTGACGGGCACAACTTCTAACTGACGGGCACAACTTCTAACTGACGGGCACAACTTCTAACTGACGGGCACAACTTCTAACTGACGGGCACAACTTCAACGTACCACCACGAAACACTGCCCACAGTGAGCGAAATGAAGATAAACGCGCCCTCACAGGCAGTTTTGCGCTCTCCCCCGTGCGCGCCGACAGGGTTCCGGAAGGATCAACCAGGGTATAACTTTAGTGGCTCAGGTAGCGCTCCTTGATACCGGCGTCTTGCGCAGCATCCACCACCAACTTCACACCGTCGAAACTGGTCTCAGTGCGGCGTTTCGTCAAACGAAACGCCCAGCAGGTGATGGGTGATTCTTGTCACCAAGTCATGGCCGGCTCGATGGCGAAAAATTATAGGAAAACATGGGATTGAATGGGATTTAATTGCCATATGGCAAAATACCATTAGATATGGGTAAATACGGATTTAATGGAAGTTAATGGCGAAAACTTATAGGACAAACATGGGGATTTAGACCATAGAAACCGAGATTTAATATGATATGAATGTGGCTGAAATGTGATATAACTGTGATATATAACCGCCTTGATGGCTTGTTGTTCCCCTGCCAAGTCGGTTTAACTTTGAGTCGTGGGACGGGTAATCTCATCGAATCCCGAAAAGGTTCAAAATCCAAGAGTCTACCCTCTGCTCAATTAACATAAACCCCGAAAATCGCCTATTTGTGTTGGAAACTCTTCTTCCAACCCCTATCTGGCAGGGTCTATGTTAATTTACAGGAGGGTAAGTGTATGGCTTGCATCCAGCCATGCAAGAAGAAGATCGGGAACTTTGATAAACCTTGGAAATTTGGGGGTTCAGATTTTGTGGCAACCCCGTACCCTGATAGGCGAGCTTAGTAACCCCCCTTGGCAGTTTGTTCATCCCCTTCAAAAAGGCATTATATTTTATCAATGGCCATTTCAGGAACCTAAATTGGAGGTACCTACCATATATATATATATATATATATATGGCCTATGTAAGGGAATATCCCCACAAAATATGGCCTTATATATGGTACAGTACCTCCATTTTAGGATCCTGGAATTCCCAGTGATTTTATCGGGGAATATGAGGAATATAGGGCATCTATGGCATGAGCATCCCCTAGCCCATTCCCTATGATTGGACAACCCCAGTTTTCCCATAATTCCCCTAAATTTATTCCATGATCATCCCCTAATTACCCATATATTGTTTCAGTGTTGTTTTTATGTTTTCATCATAGCATGATTTGATAACTATTTAACTTCAGATATTTAGATTGTACATCAGTGGTAGTAGTAATGCATGGAAAAAACATCAGCATCATTTGAACTTAAACAATTAAGTACTGTATACTGTATTTATTTACCTCTGCGACAAATGCGGGGTTGACTGGATAAACATGGTTACCATTTGTCACCTCATCACTGGTTAGCATTACCCTCTGGTAAACTAACATAGCTATTGAAAATGACCATTTATAGTGGATTTTCCCATTGAAAATGGTGATTTTCCATTGTTATGTTAGTTTACCAGAGGGTACCTATAATCACCCGTATAGACCTGTAAGTACTAATTACTACCTGCTATGCAATTGTAGCTAGTCCTAGTAATTGATCATGAATGATCACCCAATGAAACTACCAATAATTTCCCTATATTGAACTAGTTGTGACTATTGAATTAATTAATATCAGTTATAACTCCCCGTTATGCCATTTAATCCATTTTAAACCTTAACTCACCACATTTTTCTCCACCACGGCACCGTGGTGGAGCTGTGCCCTTCCGCCTCTTGCGCTGCCGCGGCAGCGGCAGAGATCACCTACCGCGGTTGTGGGTTTTCAGGGTTGATCCTATGGAAAGATCCACCATTTTACAGCTGGGTAAATCCGCTATTTCGACTGGGCCATGGCTTCAATAGCGAACTGTAACAAATTACCAGAGGGTATCTTAAGGTTTGATGATTTTATGGTGATTTATGTTGATTTGACATAGGCTAAACACCAAAAAGTGGATAAGAGAGAGAGAGATATATATATATATAAGATTCCGGAAAACAACTATATAAAGTTCTAAAAGTGTTCAAATTCATCAAATAGAAAATCTCTCTGGATTCTTCAGGGATTGACTGATAAATCTGTTCATTTGCTTGAGTTATGTGTTTATTCAATAGGTTTGTCCACGTAGGCCAATTTTATGTAGGTACCAGTATATGTAGCTCTGTTTCTCATAAATGGGGATGGGTTAAAATGTCAGGCTTTACAAACCAAACGTGTTGGTCATGTTTCAGTTTGGAGTGCACAATTTCGCTCAATTTCGACCCATACCCAGAGGAAGGGTCACAGCATTTCAAGCTGTTTGCACCGCTAGAGGATCAGTTATTCCTTGAGTCAATGGGAGATCTCCAGGATCCAATTGATGGAGGTACGTTAGTACCATATTTCAGGCCATATTTTGTAGGGATATTCCCTGAAATTTAGGCCTTATATAGGCCTTATATATGGTAGGTACCTCCAATTTAGGATCCTGGAATGGCCATTGATTGAGGTATGCCAACTGTTGAGTGATAGTTCATGTGGTGGATTGCTGAAAGTCTTAGTGATCATTGTAGTCGCGGCAAAGTCGCTGATAGCACCATCCACCCTACTCCACACGGCTGATTAGTCGGGTCATACCAGTGAAATTTTCCAATCTTAGCGTTCATCTATGGGATTTGCATCCTTCTGAAGCCGCTAGAACTCAAATGTCTATAACCTCCAATAAACTAACTTAATCATGGAAAATCAGCATTTTTAATGGGTAAATCCACTATAAATGGCCATTTCAATAGCTATGTTTGTTTACCAGAGGGTATCTCCATTCAGAATGCTTCACATGCCCGATATGGACTCCGGTCTTCATACGGAATACGCCATCCTGGCTCCCCATCCTAGTTGGCCAACCAATCCCACCAAAGGAAGGATTGCTGATGGACATGGGAAGATAGAAGCATGTCCAAAAGATCACCATCTATGTATATATATATATGTGTGTGTGTGTGTATCTATATATATATATATATCATTCTCCATCTATGGCACCCACATCGTCGGACTGTAACAGTCTCGCTGTCATGCCCCCCCGCATGTTGCAGAGATCAGACAATTGGCTATTACTTTGAATGCCTGTCGGGTCCATGCCATATATATATATATATATCCATCTATGGCACAAGATTAAGTGGTACGAAAGTATCCATCCAGTAGGTTTTCCCCAGCTCACCAGTCATATCGTATCCTCATGTCAAATTGTTCTTAAGCTGTATGATCCTGAATTTCCCACATACTTGTTGGACTTTGGATACTTAAACCCTTGTCTCTAATACTAATTCCCCATGAAATATATAGATATAATAACTATATAATATGTATATATATATGTATATATATATGATGTGTAAATAAATATATATATATATATGATGTGTATGTATATATATATATGTATATTAATTTATGTATATACAATCGTACAGTGTACAGCTGGATTGGGAGTATCCTTGCCTGAAGCTTCGTCTGAGGATCCACATCCAGGCTGGCCACCGCCTACGATTCGTGGGAGCCACCTCGTTGTTGAGATATATTGCTATAAATGTATATGTATATAGGTGTATATATATACACATTTACTTATTAACATATACGTATATTTATCTACATATATATATAATATAAATATAATTACTATAAATATATAAATAGAATGAACATGATGTTTGGGTTTGCTGTTCCAGTGAAGTTTTTGTGGAGATATATCACCATTGGACCATTGTTACAACGGCTATACCCCAAATCATGGACATGCGCGGATTCAGAAACTAGAAAAGCGTGATTCGGACACTGGGGTGAGTGCTGCTTCGGAAATTGTGGTTCGGAAAGTAGAAAAATGGATATGATTCGGAAACTGGGCAAACAAGATTCGGACACTGGGAGGAACATGATTCGGAAACTAGGATGAGCGCCGGTCCGAAACTATGGTTCGGAAACTGGAAACAAAACAGGATGCAGAAACTAAGATTCGGACACTGTGTGAAACGTGATTCGGAAACTGAAAAGGGATGATTCAGAAACTAGAAAAACGTCGTTCGGAAACTGGAAGAAACAAGGAAATTAGCTGGTTGGTGGTTTCAACCCCTCTGAAAAATATTAGTCAGTTGGGATTATTGTTCCCAACTGAATGGAAAGTCATAAAATTCCATGGTTCCAAACCACCAACCAGCTATACTAACCATGATTCGGAAACCTGAAGGACATGATTCGGAGAAATGACGAATCTTGGTTGGGACGACCCTGGCACAGCCGCTGACTGGATGCTTTCCAAGGCCTGGGCTTATCCCATGTTATGGTTGAACCGTTCAACGATGTTACATTGCCAAACTTAGATGCCCTACAAAAAAATCTTAGCTGGTGAACGTAGATATATAATTAATATTACATTTACATCTGGTTGGTGGTGCAATAACCATCTTGAAAAATGATGGAGTTCGTCAATGGGAAGGATGAAAACCCATATATGAAATGGACAAATAATCCAAATGTTCCAGACCACCAACCAAATATTTATACATATCCCCAAGTTGCACATATGTACATAATTATATGATTGAAACCACCAACCAAACATGATATTTCTAGCAAAAGATTCAAGAATACTGCGACACATCCAGTTGGTTAACCTCTTGGAGGGTGAAGCAAGGGAC
This sequence comes from Cladocopium goreaui, assembly GCA_947184155.2. NCBI lineage: Eukaryota > Dinophyceae > Suessiales > Symbiodiniaceae > Cladocopium > Cladocopium goreaui. The sequence continues at coordinate 65,238 of CAMXCT020001659.1, read as the reverse complement.
GGTTACGAGTACCGTCCCAGGCCCCAGGTGATGGCCAGCAAACCCCATGAAATTCCATAGCTTTTCTAGTGCAATCCCCAAAAAAACATATTAAATCCCAGTAAAACCCCTCTATAATCCCAAATTAAAACCATTAAATGCCATAAATGCAAGAATTACTTATGTCATTACAATCCTATATAATCCTATTGTAACTTCATTACAATCCCACTAAATTCCTATTGAACACCATTAAACCTCTTTAAAATATCTTATAATCTCATTCCTGGGAAATCCAATTGCGAATATTATAATTAATCCTATTAGAACTCCATTTAATCCATATTAAATCCCATGAAATCCCATTGAATCACTCTGAAATCCCATTAAAACCCCTCTATAAGCCCATTATATATATATAAATCCCTACCAAACCCCTCATTTTCAACGGGATTTTTCCATCTTCCCATGGTTCTCTCCGTTTCCACCCTCCGCGCCTGTGCCACCTCTTCCCCCACCAGCTTCGCCGCCCCCGTGGCAGTGTGATACGTGGGCTCGGAGTAGGTGGCGCTGTCCGTGGTGGTGCTGAGCCTCGAGCTACCAGGAAATCCAGGAACGGAATGGAGGTTTGAGACAACTCAGATGCATATACCTTTTTTAACCTGCATTTACAAGGGATTGTCCTTCCATGATTAATAAGTTATATAGCTATATATATATATATAACTATACATACATACATATATATATATAGACTTAGCTCACTGGAACTTAGGCAATTTCTAGCTATAAAACCTCCATTTGTTACAAGGGATTTTCCCACAGTTTTTTTTTTCTGAGTTTCATGGTTTCGGTGATTGTGAAGGACTGAATCGGGTGACACTTCAGGGTACCCTTTGGTATTGGCCACTATAGATCATAGGAAAATCATGGGAAATCGTAGGAACAAATTGGACAATCATGTGGAAATCCAGGAACTAAACGGAGGTTGTAATTGGTACAGAATTTGTATAAATGTACTTATGCATGCATGCATGTAGGTAGGGATGGATGGATGTATGTACGTGCCCCACGTGTGCATACGCGACATAATAATAGTTGACCAAGGCACAAAAAATGGGGAATATGTTTTTTGATGAGATTTTACCAACAAACATGATGAGCTAATATAGTGACTGACTTTTAGTCGGAGATACTCTCCGGTAATTAAACGTGGCTAGCTGGAAAATCGTATATCAATGGAGGTTTAATGGCGGGGCCAATCTATGAATTGCTGATTGGTTTGATGACCAAACAATATACTTGTATACTTGAGGTACCTGGTATTACTAGCGATCAGGAAATTAAAATCTATGTCTACGTGGCCTAAATTTCAGATCCCCATAAAATATGGTCTCATGTGGTTTTTAGCACCTCAGTACCTCCATTTTGGAGTCCTGGAATTTGCATTCAACAATAAGAGAGTTGATCTGGTTGGTGGTTTCAACCATCTTGAAAAATATGAGTTCGTCAATGGGAACGATTATCCCATATATGAAATGGAAAATAACATTCATGTTCCAAACCACCAACCAGGAGAGTTGATTTTAACATATTTTAACCGTGTTCTCTTGCTAATCAAACTTGGCTTGCTGGAGATTTCTCCATCATTCAGTCCCATGATGTTCCATTCAAAAAACCTTCATCTTTAAGGGATTGAATCCACTGGCTTGATCCTGTCTGCTGTATCACCGTTTGCTTCCACATGAATATGACATGAATCTGTATATTCCCAGGTAGTTCACATGAAAACTCCATAGTTGAATATTGTCAACTCACCAGTTTTTTTTGAAGTCCATCTTTTTCCCCCGCTTTGGTGGCTCATCCGAATTTTTGAAAATGGCTGAAAATTCACCCCTCCATACTAGGTAACTAAGGTTATAACATGTTATTTCACCCTATTTCTAACTGGGGTTACCCTCTGGTAAACTAACATAGCTAGTGAAAATGGCCATTTATAGATGATTTACCTTTTCAACATGGTGATTGCCATAGTTTTTGGTATGTTTACCAGAGGGTAGCCACCAAGATCCTCCCCACCCTTGGGCTATTAAAAAAGCCAGGGAACACTGCGGCCTTCAGCAGCATCAGCAGCGCAGCCTGTTGCTGTGAGCTTTGGGTTTCCAGAACCGCGGCCTCAGCCAACCGCGGCCTGCGGTGGCCATGAAAAAACGCGGAAAAACTATAGGAAAATAGAGAGGAACATCCACTATAAATGCAGGTTTATAGCTTGAAACGGCCTACTTGGAAATGCAGTTCCAGTGATTTTTTTGTGGACATATAACTATGGTATATATACTATAGCTGCAGGCTATAGGGATGATATCCCAACTTATGAAGGTTTATAACCATGGTTATACAGCTATACCCATTTGTAACTTCAACTGCGCCCCCAAGTAAGTGGAAAATCGAACCCAACAAAGCGTGCATCCAATGGTTAAAGCTAATCTCACTAGTCTGAATTTCTAGGGGTGTACTCTAGCCAATAGTAAAAGTATGGCATGATCATTCTCGGAACAGGTGCCAAAAAAAGCAGAATTGAAGGAGCAGTGGTTGGGCTTCAAAGAACCAAAAGTCAATCCCAGAAAGAGTGTGATACTTTCCCCCAAACAATCCACCCAACAAATCTCCAAAGATTGACTCAAACAAACTTACCCTCCGGTAAACTAACATAACTATGGAAAATCACCATTTTCATAGGAAAACTCACTATAAATAGCCATTTTCAATAGCTATTTTGACATAACCAGAGGGTACCCTACATGGGGTTTTGATGGTGTTTTGCATACAAAGTCGTCCGAAAAGACGAAGCTTCCCTGGGTTGGATGAGAGGAATCGGAAAAGGAAACTCCAGTTGTCAACCCCTTTTTTTTCCCTACGAAGCCACCCCATAGCATATCATATGTCGCGGTTAGACCCATTTTGAGTGGTGAAATATCAATGTTGGTTGGCCGCAAACCAAATGTTGGGTGATGTCTGTCTCAGCATAGCCCAAGATGAGCCAAAATGACCCGCGATCCAATATCTTCCTAAGTTTCATGTCCTTAAAATATCTCCTGAAAATATCCCAGATCCCGGAAAACTGAATTCCAGATGAGCCAAATGACATTTAACATGTCATACATGTCTACGTATAATTGGCAGGCTCTAAACCATTAGAAAAATATCCCCAGGCCCCTCCCATATCCGATGTTAATTCACATGTTGAGTCGAAGAGATACAAAGATGAGCCCAACATGACCCAAGATACAATACATATTATCATTTATACATATCCCTAAGCTGCACATATGTAATTATATGTGTATATATATATATATACCGTATACCCTCCGGTAATTTAACAGTTTGCTATTGAAAATGACCATTTATTATAGTGGATTTACCCATTAAAATCGTGATTTCTCATAGTTATGTTAGTTTACCCATTCAGTTCGTGGATTTACCCATTAATAGCATGGTGATTTCCCATCGTTTTTGTATGTTTACCAGGCCGGGTATATCCTGAAGATATCCAAAGATCCATCCCAGATCCCTTCAATCCAAGGATCCATCCGCGTCTGCATCTCCAAATCCAGTCCTGCCGCATCTGACGCCCTGAGCACCTCTGCAATCACCCCCGAAGGGCCTGCAGGAGATCGAAGGGTGCCCCAGGTGCCCCGAAAGGTTCGCCATGGCGAAGGAGGCTATAGTTGTAGAAATATACCTGGCCAAGTACTGTAGTCCAAGTAGTCAGTCATGTATAGCTATATGGATATGTGATTGTGTATATATATATAATTATATATAGTAAGTATAACAGTATAACTATAGTATATTGGACAAGTATATTGGCCAAGTGGTTAGATATATGGATATATGATGATCTATTTTAGGTATCGTTGACAAGTTGAACTAGGCTTTATGGCAAATATATCTATAATATAATAGACACTAAGAATGGGGGTGAAAAGCCACAGAACAACTGGCAGGCATCACCTTGTACCAGCAAAACATTATATACATGTACATAATATATATATACATATAGGTATGGAAAACGCAATTTTTTTCATGGGTAAATGCTGGTAAATCAATATTAATCCATAGGAATTCAATAGATCACTATCTGGTTGGTTGTTTTAACCATCTCGAAAAATATGAGGTCGTCAATGGGAAGGATGACATCCCATATATGAAATGGAAAATAAAAAATGTTTGAAACCACCAACCTATATATATATATTTAAACCCTCGGAAATCCATCATTTATACACGGTCGGTTGTGGCAAGAATACTTACATCCAAGATTAACCTATCACAACAAGGTTCACCAAGAGTTGTACCCTATCCACGTATTGCTGCAAAACTATCCAATTCAATGCCAATTTACCTACCCTTGTCCCCGCAATGTCTACTCTATACTCTATTCTTGATGCCATTCTCCCCCAGTGTTTTCGGTTCAAACCCGGTTCAATCCAATGCTGTGGTATCTTGTGATCATACTATCCTTTCTTACTGGTCAAAGATCCCAATTAATCAAAACCATTCACTTTTTTTTGGTTGCCAGTTGGGACGTTTAAGCAACAACCAACTTGTGTTTTTTTGCCAAATCACTCTGTTAGGGTCCAAACCGGCGTTTTCCCAATTCAACTGGAGTTGGTTTATCAAACCACGCTATAGCCAAATGTACCCCCTGGTAAACTAACATGGCTATGGAAAATGGCCCATTTATAGTGAATGTTCCCATGAAAAATGGTGATTTTCCATAGTTATGTAACAGTTTACCAGAGGGTAAATATTGCAGAGGTATTGTTTTGCAAAAACGTGGTGTTCCCTCAAGTTAACCCAATAATATACCATCCCCAAATAGTACTAGACCCACGGTACCCTCTGGTAATCAATCATAGCAATGAAAACTCCCTAATTTATACTCTGGTTGGTGGTATGAACCTACCCCTCTTAAAAAAATGACTTCGTCAGTTGGGATGATTTTCCATTCCCAACTGTTTCTGGAAAGTCATTCAACATTCCATGGTTCCAAACCACCAACCAGATAGATATATATATATATATCTTCCCAAGTTTTTCATCTTCAGCAACCAATCCCCCTAGAAATCCCCAGTGATTCAGGATATATGTTGATATATGTTGATGCTTCCTAATAAAAACTCCTTTCATAGTTGATGCGTAACTGCCACGTTTGATGACCAGAGGCTATATCATCAGTATCGCAAACAGAATCACCGCATGAAATTCCCCATGGGATCCCAACATCATTTTTGTTGGTGAAATTCCTATTCTTGTTGGATAAACCACCATTAGAGTCACCATAAATCCCAAAAAAAACCCAAAAAAATCACCATGATCTTCCCAGGAAATCCCACTATTTTTCTTAGTTAATTCTCATGAAATCGCACCAGACATCATCTAGAAATCGCTGATGTCATGGCATTTTCCATGTTTTTCCATGGGTTTTCTCATGTCATAGAATTGGATGATGGGAAAATGTTAACCCGAAAACCCTATATTTGATGGTAAAAACCATGGTTTCCGGTTAAGATTTGCCCTTAAACCAATCCAATGATCATGGTTTTCCATTCCTCTTGTTGCTTCAACACCTTGACCCATCGTTGCGAGTCATCTCCCCATGCTACCTTCGGTCGTCAGCGAGGCCAGGCCCGCCGCCGCCGCCGCGGCGCCGGCTTGGGCCTTTATTTTGGTCATGTGGGGCTCCATAATTTGGTCATGACCATCACCATCATTTTCTGGTTGGTGGAGGGTATACCCTCTGGTAAACTAGTTGGCTTGCCATGTTTGATGAGCGGAGGGTATATCACTAATTGGTGGTTGAGCCACCCCCCTGAAGATGGTGATGTTCCATAGCTATGTTTGATTAGAGGGTATACCCTCTGGTAAACTGTTGCAGTTAGCGAACTGGAAGCCATGGCCCAGTCGAAATAGTGGATGTGCCCATGAAAATTGGTGATTTTCCATACTGGTTGGTGGTTTTTTACCATCTTTGAAACCACCAACCACTTTTCAATGGAATCCCATCAGTGTTTGAGACCATAAACTGGTTTATTATGGAATAAACATGTGACGGGAAATCATGAACATCACTATAAACTGGTTTTTGCTGAATTGTGGTACTGTGATGGGATTTTCTTGACAATACAGTAGGTTTCCCAATGGTAGTTGATATGGGGATGGGGTCATCATCTAAGCCCTATGAGACCACAGATTTTAAACTCAATTTTGACCCATACCCATATTGTTTAATCGTGATAATCTTGGGATAATAATGGGATAATGGATATTAATAGACACTGATTTTAGTATCATATTAGTCAAGGTTTTTGGGGATAAGGATATAGAAGGATATATTTAGGGTGGTATAACTACAGCTCACGGGATATAAGTGTTATTAATGATATACAATATGCAATGATTTAATGAAATTGTTGTTGAGACTACTATTCTAATAATCAATGGGGGCTTAAACATCAAGAACCTCTTACTTTTATGGGCATATCCATGGTCATAAACCCCATAGGTTGGGATATAAGATAATTATATAAGCTCTATAACTATGGACAATGGACTATGGACTATGGATATATCTATCTATCGATCTATCGATCTATCTTTCTATCTATCTGCTTATAACTGCAACTGCACCGCCAAGTGGACGAAAGCCTCATTTCCCCCATGGAAGTGGCACAATTGGGAGGCAAAAACCCCACCATTCTTCCAGTAACGTCGCGATGGTCGTTGTAGTTTCTCATATATGTGTCTGTGTGCGTGTGTAATTCTGATGCAAAAATATGCAAAAATAGCATAGCATGGCCATCTACGGTTTGTGGGGACATCCATGTGTTGCACATGTTAACATCCTCCATCACTCTGCCTGTTGCTCCACTGAAAATCCCGCGTCCGCAGAGACAGTGACGACTTTCTTCACCTGGAACTTCTGTTTCTCGAAATACGGTGAATCTTGGACTGAAGTCGGGACTTAGGGACCTAATGGGATCCAATAAAATATATACTCCCCGGTAAACTAACATAGCTATTGAAAATGGCACATTTATAGTTGATTTACCCATCAAAAATGGTGATTTTCCATAGTTGTGTAACAGTTTACCAGAGGGAAAAATCTGTTCCTGCGGGATGATATGATGTTGCTTCATTTCAGGTGATTTGTTGATCTTTTTGGGGAATGATGTCGCCACATGGAATGCTATGTGTTAGTAGCTGATTGTAGTAATTCACGATGAGAAATAGCTGAAATAGAGTCATTTGGAGGGATTTGACATATATAAACCATCATTCAGGTGACGTCAGGTTGAGGTCACGATCAAGTTCATCGAAATATCTTCCACTGAACCATCATATTACCCCCATTTGTAGGAGCCTTTTGGAGCCAGATTTTGGGACCTTGCTGGCTTGGAATCCTGCAATTAAAACTGCCTTCTGGGATCCTTGGGAAACAGCCCTTTTGGGCCAAATCCTGGCCAGATATGCATTTTGCTGGTGAATTCTCCGAGATCTTCCATTGATCTCCCGGATCCGGGAGATCCGTAGATCTCCCGGATCCGGATCCCTCGGATCCCTCGCCTTGATGGCCACATCCGTGCCGTCGCGCGCCAAGCTGGCGCTATTCCACATGGCCATGATGGCACCGTAGTACTTGCAATCCACCTAAGGTTGGGCTCGGCTCGGATCCCGGATGACCCGGTGCTGGCTGGTTTTAATGGGAAGGGGGGCTGAAAAAGGGAGGCTTCATGGTGTTTTAAGCTGGTTTTATTCATGTTTAATGAGCTTTTAAATGAGGCCTCATGTTTTTTTAAGGGTTTGATGGTGTTTCAAAAAGGGTGTGATGAGACTTTAATGGGGTTTAATGAGGTTTAGAGGGGCTTGATTGGGATTCATGGGGTTTAATGGCAATGTAATCAATAATTCTCATCTGGTTGGTGGTTTTAACCATCTTGAAAAATATGAGTTCGTCAATGGGAAGGATGACATCCCATATATGAAATGGACAAATAATCCAAATGTTCCAAACCACCAACCAGATATTTATACATATCCCCAAGTTGCACATATGTACAGAATTATATATATATATATACGTATAATGTATATATGTCCTGAAGACATCCCAGTAATTATGTTTAAATCGTACTTCCTTGGGACCCATTTTCTCTCTCTCTCTCTCTCTCTCTCTCTTTCCCCATGAAGCATAACTGGTATGGTTTAATGGTAGATACAACGAACTAGTATTCATGGGGTTTGGAAACCAACAAACATAACTCTGGGTAAATTATAATGTTTCACTAACCTGAATCTTGCGGCCATAAAAGGGGATGAGTTCCCTAACATAAACCATGATTCCAGGGCTTGGGAGAACAGGCTTCGGTCGTGATCAAATTTACCCAGCTTAATGTAAAGATATTTCTAAAGGCTCCATTTAAAAATGGTGATTCCCATTGGAAAACCATAGGAAAACCATAGGAAAATGGTGATTTAATGGTGATTAATCTATAATTACCCAGTTTTTTTCTGTATGAACTCAGCGGTTTTCACATGTCTTCACCTTGCTGCCAGGCCGCAGCCTTCAGAGAGCTCTTGAGCCTCTGCAGAATCGGAGTTGACACTCCGGTCCCCTTGGCCTGGGCCATTTGGCTATTTACGGCCACCGGGGATGGCCCAAAAACTGGGCAAAACCCTGGGGAAAATGGGAAAAACACATGTTTTCAAAAAAAGCCCATAGGAATATGGAACATGATAGGGAAAATCAAAGGTTTATAGCCCCAAAACCATCAAAATCATAGGAATATGGAAAATGATAGGGAAAATCAAAGGTTTATAGCCCCAAAACCATGAAAATCATGGGGGAACCATGGGAAAATCAGAGGTTTATAGGCCAAACACAGGGGAAGTCATAGATAGAAACGTTGGAAACCTGTGAAGTATGGGGAAAACGTGCTTGAACTACCATCCTGGTGGCGCACTGAAGCCGGCATCTGGGGACACGCTGCAAAGGTTCAAGTGACCATATATTCTGGTTGGTGGTTTCAACCTGAAAAATATGAGTTTGTCAGTTGGGATGATGAAATTCCCAACTGAATGGAAAAATAAATTCATGTTCCAAACCACCAATCAGCATTTAACGACACATTTTGCCAAATGATTTACATACGAATGTTCCAGACTAAAACTCTGCTTCTTGCAGGGTTTCGGAATGATGAAAACAAAGCTAGGAAGTGCATCAACCTTCCAGGGGTTTTGCGGACATCTATTGGGACAGGGGATGCCCAAACGGATCCTAGGTGTCATGTCGTGTTTGAGTGGTGTGGAATGCACTCCTATCATGATTCTTGACAGTTTTGCAGATGTGCATATTTGCACATCATCTGAAGATATCTGAAGTGTTCTCGTTGTTGCTGTTCCATCACCTCTTGTTTCCAAAAAAACATGAGTCCAGGCGGGTTCAGTCGCAACGTGAGATTTGCCCAGATATTTGGTAGAAAGGGATCAGCCTGGTATCATGGTGAATCTTAGATGCCTATCAAAAAATCAAATCTTGCGCTGGTTAGTAATTTCATCACTGATAGCAAAAAATTAAAGTTACTATATAATTCCATCACCCTAATATTATGTGGAAATTCCCTACTAAACCATGGTTTCTAAGGGGTGTTTAATGTTAGGGGGAAGGGATTAGTTCGCATCTAACCCAGGTTGACGCAGGTATCCTCATCCACTAGTCTTCGGGCTCTACAGGGCTTTGTCCAAGTCACTACTTCCGCGATAGCCTGTGAGGGGGGGAAAATGAGGCAGTCATTCAACATCTACTACCATCCATTATCCCATTACTATCCCAAATAATGGTAGTCTATATGGTTTGATAGGGATAATAGTGGGATAATCATAGGATATGAATGGATACTGATCTCAGTTTTATATTGATCAATGTGTTGGGGTAAGGATATATAGGGAATTGTTAAGGGGAAATGGGATAAAATGGGAGAATGATGATATACCCTCCGCTAATCAAACTTGGCAAGCTGGGAAATGCCCGAGAAATTAGGTGTGAGCTTGGCACATGAGCCTGCAAGGCACGTTCGTACAGACAGGGGAAAAATGAGGTTTGAATGGGAAAAACATCAAACTAAATGGTGAATTTCCCATTGCCATGGTTGATTACAGTAATAGAGGGTTCCTACAAATGTCGCTTTTGGCTGCAGAGGTACAATACATACCTGAACTACGGAGTGAGCTATTCAACTGTTTGGTTTACCCAGAATTATGGATATCACGTCTTGATAGATGACACCTTTCGCAAACATGCAATCATGTATGGTGAGGTCGTGTTGAGGTCGAGGATAATATATATTTTCAGATCACACAGCACTGGGGAACATACTGGATCCATCCCGTTCAATTCGGTGTTAAGATGTGTTAAGTGAAGGTTCCACCCAAAACAAGCAGGTCTACCAAGCAACAAATTCATGGGTCTACCAAGCAACAAATTCATGGGATGTTGACCAGCGAGAACGTCCAAAACAAAAAATGGCAACAATTGCTGGCATCCGAAAATGTAAAACATTTTTCCAAAAATAACCATACGTGGGAGAAAAAATCGCATGTTTTTCAAATTTGTCCATTTCGTGTCCGACTTGCTTTCCATGGTTGTTCCCAGTTTTACCATCGCCTTTTCCTATGGTTGTTCCCCGTTTTTTCATCGCTTTTCCCATGTGTTTTCCAGTGTTTTTCCATGGTTTTCCAATATTTCCTATATTTTTCCTATATTTTCCCCGAGTTTTCCGAGTCTTTCCGAATTTCCCATGTTTTTCCCATGTTTTTTCCATGAACTCCCCACGGCCCCAGCGCTTTTCCCACGTTTCCCCCCCGCCCGCCTCGGGCGACAGCGACCCCTCGGGCCGATCCGCGGCCGCCGCGCCGGCGGCGGCGGCGGAGGCCAGTTCTTCCGGCACCGGGAGCTGCGAATGCCTAAAGGCCGTCGCGGTGTGCACCTTGGGTGGTAGATATAACTCCAATTTCACTCGGGTTTATGGCAGATATATATCTATAGTATTCTAGAGTATTCATGGGGTTTATAAACCATTATAAACCAACAAACATACCCTCTGGTAAACTAAGAGTTTGCTATGGAAAATCTAATTTCACTACAATGTGGTGCCCCCCAAATGTTATAAATTGGTTTATAAACCCCATTAACTAATATTAACTATAGATATATCACCTATAAACCATAGTTACTGGAGTTATAAACCAACTGAACGCTATCTTGGGGGCCTCACATTGTAGGGTTTATGCAAGGTGGTGCCCCCGTTCGATAGCATTCAGTTGGTGAACATAACTCCAATAACTACAGGATGGGGCCCCCGTTGGATAGCGTAAAAAGTTGGTTTATAAATGGCTGAATTAACTATGGTTTATGGTAGATATAACGAACTAGATAACTATGGTATTCATGGGGTTTATAAACCAACTTATAACTAGGGGGGCCCCATCCTGTAGGGTTTATGGTAGTTATAAGTTATAACCATAGTTAGATGGGCTTATAAACCAACTTATAACGTTTGGGGGCCCCACAATTGCATGATTATTTAAGCAAGGTGGAGCCTGAGGGAGCTAAATCGCGACTGGGGGGGCACCACCGACTGCAGGATGGGTTAAACATGGTTAAACACTATCACATCCCATAAAATCACCATAAAATCTATATGAATCCAATCAAGAGTCCTGGGCGATTCCTGGGCTATTAATGGGATATATATATATATATGTGATATCTATATATATATATGATATCTATATAATATATATATATATATGATATCTACATAATATGTATATATATATATAGATATTAATTTTACAGTGATTTTATTGGGATTTGATAGTGTTTTAATGGAATTAGAATGGGAGAATGGACCATTAATGGCAATATAGTGGATTTGATTGGATCGTAATGGGATTAGAATGGACTATTGATGTGAAAATCCACTGTAAATGGAGGTTGAAATGAGAAAATCCACTAGAAATCACGAAGTTAGTGAGTTTACCGGCCAAAAATTGTTATTCTAATGATGCTTCAATGGGATTTCAATGGTATGTTAAATAACTAAGTGCTCACAGTTTGGCATTTTGGTGAAAACGTAGAAATGGTAAATCATGGTAATTCAAACTGTTGGATTGCCGAATTGTTGACCCGCAAAAGGTTTCAGATTCTGTGCCAGTGGACTGGTTACAAAATCCGATAAACCAAACAGACGGTTACGAAAGCCAAAGAAAATAATGGGATGTTTACCATGCGCCTGTCGGCACCAGCCACTAAGCAGCAGTTTTTGATGTTTCCATAGCTATCACTATATATTGAATAGTAAAACAAGGTAAAATAATGACAAATACTGAACGTAAATATACATATGGCAGCATGTTGGTGATACTAAATGTTTCTGTAATTGACATTGCCAAATATATAGTGTGTCAAAACACCATGTTTCTGCAATTTGACCGCCAATGATCGCCATTCATCCTGCAGTTGTTTTTATATGTTGTTGTTTTTCCTTTATCTACAGTAGTTACCCAAGAAATACCCTGCACATCCCTGCACTCGTTTTCCCCATTCCTGTTTCGGTTGATGTGCCCTAGTTCTTCGTTCATATCTTCATATTGGGATAACAAAAATCCCAGGTGAACAAAAATTCAAAGCCTTACCAAGTTTCAGGTTCCATGTTCACCCCCAAACCGCTTGGATGTTGATGTAAATCTGTACTTTCTATTTACATCTATCTGGGTAAATTATAATAATTCACTAACCTGAATCTTGCGGCCATTTGGGGATGATTTCCCTTACTAACTATGATTTCCAGTGAGGGAGAACAGTGAGGTCGTCATAATTTACCCAGATCTATCTACCATCCGGCAATCAAAGGTCGCTGGAAAATCTCATTATATCCCAGTAGAATCCCACCACATCCCATGACATCCCATGACATTAAAACCCCAAAAATCCCCATGGAAAATCCCCATGACATCCCATGGTTTTAATGTCAACCCTGGATCAAAATCAACCCCGTTTGCGGCAGTTTAATTGGCAAGGTACCATTTAAGTATCAAATCACTACTGGAGGAGTACCCCCTAATTACCCTCTGGTAAACTAACATAGCTATTGAAAATAGCCCATTGATAGTTGATTTACCTATTTTAAATGGTGATTTTCCATAGTTTTTTGTATGTTTACCAGAGGGTAATAAACCATGGTTTATCAATCCGGGGTTGACATTAACGGTTTCCCCGTCGATCTGCCGGAGCAGCTCGGAGGCTTTCATCACCGCCTCTGCCACCCTCTGTGCCGCGGCTGGCGCTGCCGTGCTCGTGGCCGGCGGTGGGGGCACCTGCGGTGGGGGCTTCGAAAAAAACCAGGGGAAAATCCTGGTTTTAATGGAGTTTCACGGGAAAACCAAAGAAAAAATCACGAAAGAGTATGGATTTCATGGGATCTGAATGTCTTTGTTGATGGAATAAAAGCGTTATGTTTTTTTTTGGGGTTTTGTTTTTCTTTGTTTTTGGTGTGCTATTAGTTTTCCTTAATTTTCCAATAGTTTTCCCTGATTTTCCATTAGTTTTCCTTAATTTTCCAACCCAATCATAAACACCCTTTTGGGTGATGTCGAAAAAAACACCCACGTTTGGTAACATTGGAGATGGTTTATTATTGGGAATTACGACAATTTTCAGGGATAACGAATCATTACAGAATATGAGGATTATGTGGAAGAATGGCGAACTAGATGGAATCTCTAAATTACCTGGTATAAATGTTGATTTTAAGTTGGGGATTTTCATTTTAAGTGTGATTCTTTGGGGATGTAACTACAAAAGAATGCCATTTAGATGCGGATTTAACCATTCAACATCGAGATTAAATGGGAACGCATGGGATTTTATGATGATTCACAGGGAATTAACCAGCAAAAAATGTGATATGCGTATGGGTTAACCAGCCCAATGATTCGTTCACAAGGATAAATAAGTAATGGTTATTTTTCTTAATTAACCGGGCTATATACGAAATATTGAAAGGGCTATATATACCTAAATGGAACACTGATGGAACTATTTGAAGGGATGATGTAAGAACTGGGTTAGTCATGATACCCATACACGTTAGCATCATCAGAAGCAGGTCCTGGTTGGTGGTTGACCTACCCCGCTGAAAAATACGAGTTCGTCGGTTAGGATGATTATTCCCAACATATGGAAAGTCTAAGTATAAGCCCCATTAGTATCCCATTAGTGACTGGTTGGTGGTTTCAACCCCTCTGAAAAATATGAAAGTCAGTTGGGATTATTATTCCCAACATATGGAAAGTCATAAAACTCATGTTCCAAACCACCAACCAGGGTCAGTAGGCTCTATACTTACGTTACTTTATCTAAGTGGCTTGGTACATTCGTCAGTGGTTCATCTCAGTAGATAGATACGTGGCTCACCCGAGAAAGGATAGAAAAGTAACCCAAAAAGATAGGAACAAAACTTGCAACTATTTACACTATTGCAGTGAGGTTTGTTTTCGTCCTATTTTTTGTGGACTTTTTCCCCCGAAATACAGCTCAGCAACTCTAACAATGTAAGACTAGGTCATAATCCCCTTAACATTCCATTCACAATCCATTAATATCACATTAGTATCCCACTATAGGCCCTATCAATTAGTGGCAACATTCATTATCATGAATATCCCATTAGTATCCATTAAACTTCCATTATAAGCCCCAACCATCAAAGTCTAAGTATAAGCCCCATTAGTATCCCATTAGTGACTGGTTGGTGGTTTCAACCCCTCTGAAAAATATGAAAGTCAGTTGGGATTATTATTCCCAACATATGGAAAGTCATAAAACTCATGTTCCAAACCACCAACCAGGTGATTGGAAATCTCATTAACATTCCATGATTTTCCCTATTCGTGTTGGTAAAGATACCCTCACTCCATCGACACCCCATTAGAATGGTAATGTTCCATAAACCTTGGGTTGGAGAGTTTAATGGAATTTGAGATGTTTAAAGGGGGATGTTTTGAGATTTCCGTATTGCCCTCTGGTAAACTAACAGTTTGCTATGGAAAATCACCATGCTTTTAATGGGTAAATCCACTATTTCGACTGGGCCATTTTCAATAGCTTTTTGTATGTTTACCAGAGGGTAATTCTGGATGAATCACCATTGTCCTATGGTTTTCCTATGGATTTCCATATTAGTTTTTCCCTCTTAGCTTTTCCATGTTTTGCCCCCACTAAATCCATAGGACAACTCTCCAACTTACCGTTCTTTACCCATCACTCCATCGACGTCGACACGGCACCGTACTGGTGAAGGCCAAATGCACCGGGGCCGGCCTGGCGAGCCAACAATCATGGAGAGATGTTGGAAAGTCTGACAATTCGATGTTCAAAGAAATTCAAAGAACATAAGATTGAACATGACAAAAGAAATAGTTATATCTTAGGAAATTATCTGATAGTACAAAGAAATTATTTGTGTTTGGAAAGTCTGACAATCAATTCTATAACTATTATATAGTCACTTAATATAGTTATATTCACATGAGAAAAATAGAGCGTTAGGATTAATTAGTCACTTAAGATGTGAATGTTGATAGGAACATCACAGATACAATGGGGATAGAATAGCTACATGAGCAACAAAAATTACACGGACTAGTTGGAGGTTCATGATGTCAGGTAACAGCCAAACCATCAGGATTGATGGTTTGGAGAAAAAAAACAAGTAGCAAATGATCAAGAACCTAGGGTAATAACTGCAGTACCCTCTGGTTATTTGTTACAGTTCGCCATGGTTAAGCCATGGCCCTAATCGAAATAGATAAATAGATGGTTTACGTTCTTATTAGCATGGCGATTTTCCATGGCGAACTGTTAGTCATAACCAGGGTGTAGTATTCCAACAGGCTTACTTCGTATGCTTGTTACTTACGATTCATGGGATGCACTTTCAATTTCTTTGGGGAAAACCACGAGGAATTTGGATGTTTATCTACCCACCAACAAGTGATGTTAAGGATGAACATTTCAAACAATGCTGTTTTTTTCATAATGGATGTGAGCCACTGAAAATTGTGTGAGGTTGTATGAACAGAAACTTGGATTTCGATTCGAATAAAATGGAACCCACAGCCCAGCCAACAAACAAGTGATGTCGTGGCTTAAATGGGGATTTCAGCAACAGAAAAGCGGATTCGAGAACCAAAGGCGGATAGATGAGAACCAATGCAACTGATTGGATTAATCACAGACCCACTATCATCATAAACATGGTTTGATTAAGCGCGTTTATAGCAAGATAAGCAGGATTTCAACCAATAAAATGAGTCCCAAAAAGCAATGATACGCTTAAGAATCTAGGTGGAAGCAACTATTAAAAAAAAAAAAAACATAATATGAGAACCAGCAGGGAAACAAAAAACAGACATGTAGGCCATCAGAAAGGTGACAAGTGATGGCACCAACAGAAGTGAAAACATCAGTCACAAACAGTTGATACAATTCTATACCCCTAATCATAAAATTGAACACTCCTGATATAAATGGTCCCAAATATATATGTGTAAATCCCCTGCCAAACCATAGAATTTTTCTGGGGTTGCCCTCAATGGATTGGTTTAAGTTTTTTTTTAAGGGGGAACCATGTTTTTACCCACTAAAATGCAGGGGGTTCCTGAAAATGCTCCCATCACCCAAGTCAACACGAAAAGCGAGTGACGAAAAAATCCTTGTCGAAAGTCCTAGGCTTTTGACTAAAACCATCTTCCAAGATCCATGACGAGGAAAATAATCCTATCCCCTCAATATGGAACGCCTTAAACACCAAGTAACGGCCTCCAAAATGAAGAGATCCCATATAATCTGAGACTATGGTTTCTTCTGTTTCCTGGGGAGGGTACCCTCCTCTGGTAATCAAAGATGCTGTGCGGGAAAATTCCCGAAAATTCATACAGTAGATGAATTTCCCAGACAACAATTCCATTCTTGCTTGATTACCAAACAGGAATATGTGGGTGTGTCTGAAAATGTGGTAGACCCCCATTTTCATAGGGGAAAATGATGATGAATCCGCAGTAATTTACCTCTGGTAATGACTAACAGTTTGCTATTGAACATACCCCAGTCGAAATAGTTGATTTATATACCTATTCAAAATGGTGATGTTCTATAGTTTTTTGTATGTTTATCAGATGGTAGTAGCCTATTTCCAGAGAAACTCATTTGAGGATGTCGCTTCTCCCCCTCTGGGCGTCCCAAACGTTGTGAGGTCTACAGCCTCGACCTAGTCATGCGATGATCCCCTACTTTGGGCAGGCCGGAGGTAATTGTCATGGGGTATAACATGGTATAACCATGGCTACCCTCTGGTAATTTAACATATATAACTATGGAAAATCACCATTTTTAATGGGAAAATCCACTATAAATGGCCATTTTCAATAGCTACGTTAAATTACCAGAGGGTATAAACCCCCATCAGTTGGGATATAAACCCCGCTCTAAACGTTTGTTTTTTTAGTATCCACTTATACCTGAACCACACTTCCAAATGAAAATATCCCTCTTCGTGTTTTTTACATGTGATAAATCATGTTGTATAAATCAATATCGAACCCCCAGACAACAGGGTTCGAAAATCATGGCAAGCTGGAAAAAAACCGAACTAAATGGAGATTTTATGAGTTTTTAATGGTAAAATGATCAATATAAATGAAAGGGGGGTTCCATTGCCACGTTTGATTATCAGAGGGTACTAAACCAAGTTGGTCAACAGGGGGCGCTACATGGCACCCACCCTGCAAAATGTCACAGCAATCATGCAGCGATAATGTGTAGGCCGGGTAACGCAACAAAATTCATTAGATCATCAGCAACAGGGTTCAGGATTGAACCCACCAAACGTGGCGTTTTGTTTTACGTGCCATTCAAAAATCTTGACTTTTAGTTGGCCACTCGATGCTGGCCTATAAAAAATGCACCCAACAAAATGAGCCTTCAAATGCTTTCAACACGTGTCAGCCTATCCAATCGACCCCAATCCACTTTTTAAATGCACTTGATATGGATGCGTTCCTACGAATGGACCCAACTCCGTGGTTCCTTGGATCTGTTTTTTTTGCATCCAACCCCATTTGGACGCATACACTTGAGAAACGTTCAAAAACTTCAAAGCTTCTGTCATCCCTTTATCGCCTGTTGCTTAAGAATAAAACCATGGCCAATCAGCCAGATACCCTGCCAAAAAAAAAATCTTAGCTGGTGAACGTAGATAATCCCGTTGATACACAAATTCTAAGGAATGAGTTTCTACCCAACCAGCCGATTGACCTTAGAAACGGTCCCCGCTGGCCCTCGGGGCACCTTGGCCGGGTGGGTCTCCGTGGCCCAGCGCGCTTCGGATCCCGAACTTCGCGAGGCCGCCTGTCGAAACGGCGGCAGGTGAAGCTGGACATCCAGCAACTTGGTGATGTCTGGTTGAGAGTTGGCCAATAAATGTTAATAATAATGGAATTACCATGGTTAATACTAATAATTACTGTTAATGGTTAATAATAGCGATTCTTACTACTAATACGAATTATCCATTTAGAGTGAATTAATGGTGTTTTCCATGGTTTTATAAGAGTTAACAATGGTTGATAATGGTGATTAATGATAGTTAATGGATATTAATGGTGATTAATCATTGCCAATCTTAGATACACAAAAAATGACAAATCCTCAGCTGGTGAACGTAGATAATCCCATACCAAAAGACTAAAGGACTAGTTTGTACCCATCCAGTTCGCTAACCTAGTTGTTAACATGGAACTCTAATTCAATGGTGTTTGGAACATGACCTTTGGACACAGGATATAGTACCAGTTTAAAGTTCCATGTTTCTTTTTCTCGGGGTGTAGGTCAATGGGTCATCGACATGAAAGAATCAAAACAACATCTTTTTAGCCGACGATTCACCAACAAGATGTGGGCTAATCCTGCGTAATCTTAGCTACTGAAGCCCCTGAAAAAAAGGGAAGTGAGCCCCACGGAAGGTTAGGACACATGGGAATGACATATGCAGGAATAGAGCCAGCATATAACTGGCGATTTGCAGAACCAACTTGACTAACAGCAAAACTGTTGACAACCAATCGAAATCAGCCTAGAACCAAACTGGGAATCATGATGAATCATGACAAAACACCAAGCTGGGTGGAGAACCGGCTGCTTTTGGATGGTTTTCGGAACGGGGATAGCTGGGCTGTGACATCAGCTAAGGTTTTTCAGTTCATCATGCAGCGTCAACGGTGGAACTCCACCATGATCCATGTACAGCACCGGTGAGTTGTCGCATGTGCTGTGTACAAATCAAACCCATCTGAACAGTGTTCAAGACCCTCTGTCATTCCATTGGTATCCCGGTATCCCCATTGTGGGCTTTCACAATCCCAACGGTAGTAAACCATTAGTGTATAACCCCCTATATTAAGTAGAATCGACCATCATTTATCAACTACATCCCCTTGTTTGATTGTTAAAGCCCCTTTGCAGTAAATGATGGTTACAACCCCAAGTATTGTTCTCACATTGTCATTTCAATACCAAAGGTGTCCTTTCTTGTGGTTAAAACTACCATGCTTCGTGGTTGAATGCCAACATCTGGATAAATCGTAATAATTCAGAAAGCGGAATTTAGGCCAGTTTTGGATATCTACCCAAATCATCCCAAATCCTAACCATCATTCCAATGACATCCACATTACTGTACATTCCATTACATCCAATATCCCATTATATTCCCCATTACATATCATTAAATCATATCTCAACATGTTGCTGGTTAGATCCCCATATTCCCAGATGAACCCTTGATATCCCAACAATATCCCAAATATACGGTGTATACATATATATATATATATACACGCGTATAGTCGTGTTTTTCCATAATATCCGGTGTATCACTCCCAGGTGTCCATTAGAAGGAAATTAACATTCTGATTTCATATAAATACCGATCAACGTCCTCCTATGCCAGTAGCCAGAAAGGAATGCGGAGGCCAAACATTTTGGAAAAACGCCAGCCGAGCTGTCCACATCTCCAGCAGATCAGCCATTCCAGGCTCCAAGATTCTGACATAACTCATTTCTTACTGGTGCGTGCTAAACGTAGGGAATGGATGCGTTGCTGGGGGTTGCTGGAATGATTATTGATTGTTATTGATTGTTATTGTGGATCATTCCCTCATTCCCTACTAAGCACCAGTAAGATTTTCGGCATCAGCGGCTGATTCTCTCCTTCCTTGCCATCAACAGCGCGAATCTCCGCCCTTCACCAGCTCTTTGAATCCGGACATCTTGAAACCAGAAAACTGCGGACTGCGGGCTGCCGATATGGGAATTATTTTGTCGAGTTTTATTTTATGTAAACTATGTTGATTGACTATTGGGATCTGCTTGAAAAATTGCCTATGAATACTACTAGTCTACTAGTTATCTACTAGTTAGTTTTTCTGATTATTCTGATGCATAGTTGTAGAATCATAGTTTTTCTATTTTTCAATGCTACCAGTTTTACTACCAGTTTTTCGGGTTAGTGAAATCGTTGGGGTATGTGTTAAAACCCCAACTCCCCTTCTGTTCACCTCAACATTGGCTGGGATTAGTTGGGATGTTCTGAATCTCCCCTGCAGAATTTTATGCAAAATCATCTGGTTGGTGGTTGACCTACCCCTCTGAAAAATCTTACTCAGTTGGGATGATGACATTCCCAACTGGATGGAAAGTCATAAAATTCATGTTCCAAACCACCAACCAGTTTTCACTGTTACCTTGGGTTTGTTTGCTTTACGAACCGCAGAAAATAGAAAAACAATCTCTCCCAAAAAACATGTCTATAGTGAATTTTCCGCTGGGAAGTTCACAAAAAAACATCATAGATTCAGCAAATCCAAGATAGCTCATATGTTCCCAGCTATAAACCTCCCATTTATGGTGGATTTTCCATGGTTCTCCTATATTTTTCCAAGATTTGTCCTGCTCGAATTCCCCGCATCTGTCGGAACCTGCCTGTCCAGTGAGGTCCAAAAGCACGAAGGGTCCCACCATCAACCCCGCTGATCCACCATTGGGCAACGTCACGCTGTGCTTCACGCTGAGGTTACGCCAGGTCGATCCTGCCGATTTATCGCAGAAAAATCTGGGAAGATCATTGGATTCTTATTTGATCTATATGGGGTTCTTCACCGGCTTATATGAATTTCCATGTGGTATGGTTATAAATGTGTTATAACATAGAGATTAGCAGGTGTTTCCTACAAAGTGAGGCCCCAACCGTTTACAAAAGCATACAAAAGCGAAGTTGACGCACACAACTTGGTTAACTCGGGTTTAGGGGAACTTTAACGAATTAGTTTATGGGGTGAAACTAAACCAACTCATAACTGACTCGGCCACCTTGTGTGGGATTCATGTGGGGTTGTTATGGAGTTGTTTTCTGATTATGGAGAATTGTACGGTTGTTTTGGGGTGTGGGGGTGCCTTTTGATGCTATGGGATTATTTTGGGATCATATGCTATTTATGGAATTATGTTGATGTTATTATGGGGGTTGTGGTTGGATGATTACTAGCCCGCAAGTGGCTAGTAATTGTCATAAAAGCTCCATAGATTCCTGCACAAGGTATACCCCCCATCATTCCTGCACCATTTACCTCAAAATCATAAGATTGTATGAGACTATTGCGGGTTTTTCATTTTGGGTATTTTTTGGGGGGTAGCAAGGAGGAGAACTGAATCCACTGGTGTGTACTCATCTTGATCTTGGGCTTGGTGTTTCTACACTTATCCTCCTAGTATGGTTAATGGTAAGTAAAACCCATCAATAATGCTTAAGGGGATTAACCATCATATTAACCATCATATTAACCATCATATTAACCTATATATCAACCATGGTGACTAATATTAATACTGGTTATTATGTGGCTTAGTAATCTCATCTCCCCGAACCCAGATGATTAGATCCAATACTCAGGTCGGCAAGGCCTATGGCTCATGATAACACCAGCAATCTGCGACAGATTCTGAGATGTTAAAGCTACTCTCTGGTAATCAAACATGGTTTGCCAGAAAATCATAGAAAATCCTCATTTCGTTCCAGGATTTTCCTATTGAAACTTCCATTCATAGTGGATTTTCCTATGTATTCCCAGGATTTTCCCATAGTTTCTCCGATTTTCAGACACCTCCATATCTTTGATGGGGATTTCCCGGTCCGCCATTGCCTGGCACCCTCCCGTAATCAAACATGGCTGGGAAATAGCCCTACAAATGAAGCTTTTAATCGGAAAATAATCCATAAACATCCATAGATGGGAGTTCTCTATTGCCATGTTTGATTGCCGGGAGGTACATCACGGTACATCCTTGAAATTCTTCAAAAACAAAGTTGTTTGTTGCATAAGACTGTGTCCAAGTTCAGGGCGCCTCAAAGTTAAACACTGTTCAATGGGAATCTCAGGATCCTGAAATGGAGGTACTGTACTATATAAGGGCATATTTTCTAGGGATATTCCCTGAAATTTAGGCCTTATATAGGCCTTATATATGGTAGGTACCTCCAATGAATCGGATCCTGGAATTCCCATTGAACTGTTTGGATCAGAGATGATCAGAGTATAATCTGATTGGTGGTTTCAGCACATCGATAACAGTCCTTGGGTCTCATCCTCCCATTTTATGGTTAAACATGTAGGCAAACTTGAAACCACCAATGAAACCATAATGGAATATGACAATCAACGTTCAAATGATAATCTCCACTATATTGGGTAATATAACTGAACCTCTTATAACCTATCCTATAACTAATAACTAACATCTAATAACTAACTATAAAAGGGTAGTTGTTATATAAGATAACCTAGGTTCGTTATATAAACTCCTACTGTGGTTAAAAACAATAATAAACCATTCTAAATTCAGCATAAATGGGTGGTATAAACCATCAAGATAACCTACCCTATAACTAACATCAACCACCATTGATCAACGAGGACCCAGAAAAAACATCCGTCAGCCCACACAGGGCACCATCTGCTGAGCCGGCCATGGAGAAATCCACCGGGATCTCAGCGACGTTCACGGCGGCTCCACCACCATGAAACATGTTTTCGTGGGCCCATATGTGCATATAAAGAAATATGTAACATATGATATATATATATATATATTTATTTATTTATTTATTTATTGATTTATTTATATGTATGTTATCATATGTATATGTTATATGTTATATTTTTTTATGTTCATTATATATGCGACTTAATATATGTTATACTTGTTGTTAATATACGGTAGACATGATGTGCAACGACAACGATCCCTTTGGTTCCTAATAGGCTATGGCTATGGCTATGGCTGTGTTTTGTTGGAAACTTTCCACAAGAATACCCGGCCTGGTAAACATACCAAAAACGATGGAAAGATCCACCATGCTATTAATGGGAAAATCCACTATTTCGACTGGTCATTTTCAATAGCAAACTGTTAAATTGCCAGAGGGTAATGCCTGAAAGCCTGAAACAGTCTGAAACAGTCTGAAACCCAGAAAAAAACCTACTGAATCCTGAAAGCTAAAGTCAAACTCGCTAGGTATAGCCAATGTTTTCATTCTTCCTCAGGCAACAAGTATGTGATATTGTCTGGGTATGTTGGGGGTTGGCCCCAAACAGGGTGGAGAATGGAAAACATGCCGGAATGATGTCAACAAGCACCCAAGATGTTGCGCTCCAGTGTTGCTGGCTACTTGGGAGAACTTCCAAGACTCCCCGCAAACAGTGCCGTCTATTGTTGCGTTTGCCTATCTTGGCACAAGAAAATCCATCCTGCACAACCAAACCCACCAAGAGCTCCACCCGAATCTTCCTATTGGCAACGGAAATGCCATAGCAGGGAGGAGCCCCCTCATTCACCATAGATCCAGCTGCTGGCTGTAGGTGACTTGTAGGCTCCATTTGGATATGCATCCCATTTGGTCAGCAATTTACATACCACTTACCAATGCGGATGCACATGCTGTGTATCATTTGACTAGGTCTGCCTGAAAATGAGTTTTTTCCCAAAAAATTGCTGGTTTCATTGGAAAAATGGTGATCAATTAAAGGATTTGGAGTTGCCGTAACCTTGGAATGATGGGAATTCGCATCATGGAGAAATATTGCCGGGCATCTTTTCTGGATGGTAAAACATATCCCCAAAAAATCCCTCAATCCCATTAGTACCCCTATATTATCCTATCAACCTGATGCTTGTTCATTTCCCTAGCTTCGAATCGCTCCCTCCATGAAAACCACTGGATACCCTCTGGTACAAAAAAACCTAAAAACGGCCGGAAAATCCCCTAAAAATGGAGCTGTTAGTGGGGTTTTCCCTTGCGATGTTTGATTACCGGAGAGTAAATCACCATTATCCCAGAAAAACGTCCATCATATTCCCACGAATTCCATCATTTTTGCTAGCTAAATCCTATTGTTGCTGTTTCAGCCACCAATAGCGTCACCATAAATCCCATGATATTCCCATGGTAATCCCTATTAAATCACCATCTTAGAATGAGTTCTCCATGATTTTTTCCTTGTGGTAATCAACCATCCCCCAGTCATCACCATTTTTTTGGTGGTATGGAAATCCCATTCCCAGTCAGGGTGGTTTATGGTTTTTGTTCTACCCACATTATTGTCCTCATTAAATCCCAATTTGTCCCATTATTTTCTCATGTGTTTTCCCCATGATTTACAAACATAGACTTGGGCAATCATCCGGTGGATGTGAACGGCCATCTCACATGACGACATGAATTCAGTTCAGTTAGAACTACCATGAATTCTCCGTGATTCTCTCCAGTTGTCCCTGTTTTTCCCTC
Source organism: Cladocopium goreaui (assembly GCA_947184155.2). Lineage (NCBI taxonomy): Eukaryota > Dinophyceae > Suessiales > Symbiodiniaceae > Cladocopium > Cladocopium goreaui. The sequence goes on along the minus strand of CAMXCT020001659.1, from coordinate 40,231 downwards.
TGATGTCAATCCCGGATTAATGGGGGTACCATTTATGTATCATATTGTGACTATTTGGAGGGTACCCCCCCTAAAAAAAAAAAACATGGTTTATCAATAGCGAACTGGAAAATGGCCCAGTCGAAATAGTTGATTTACCTATTACCCGGCCTGGTAAACTAACATAACTATTGAAAATGGCCCAGTCGAAATAGTGGATTTGCCCGTTGAAAATGGTGATTTTCCATAGTTATGTAACAGTTTACCAGAGGGTATATCCACTAACATCCCTGTTTTTTGTTGATTAAACCTCTATAATCACCATTAAATCCCATGAACATCATGAACCATTAATACCAGAGGGTAAAAATGCTGATTTTCCAGTTCGCTATGTAACAAATTACCAGATCGCCATGGCACCGCTGCCGTCCCAGAAATGTTCACCACAGTGAAGCCGTACGCGCTCACCGGGCGACCTGTTTTTCCATGGGGAAAACCATGGGAAAATCCACAAATGGAGGAGTTGTCATCAAGAAAACCATGGGAAAATCTAGGAAACTCCCAGGGAAAGTGAAGGTTTTAGTAGGAAGAACCATGGGAAAGTCCAGGAAAATCCTAGGAACATCCCATGAAACATGGAGGAGTTTTAAGTGGAAAAAACCATGGGAAAATCAATGGGAAATCCCCGAAGTAATCGCCAAGTTGACGCACAGTTCACTTGGTGAATTCTATAGTTTTCTGGGTGGTCTAACTATAGAATAATCATAGACTTAGAGTTAATGGGGTGAAACTAAAGCAACAAACATAGGTGAGGGGGGCCTCTCCTGGTACAAACGTGATGAAATGACAATTAATTCGCGATTAAAACATCCTGGCTTGCAGTTGTGTGGTGAGGAACTGGAGTGAAACTAGACAAAAATTAATCCAAAAGGAGGTCCTAAGTGATTCAAAACATGAAACATGAACGAGATCTAAGCCATTGACATGAAGTGTTTTGTGGGCATTTCTAATTACTACGACCCAACCTGGCACTGGATGCTTTACCACTTTTAGAGTGTGAAAATCTGCAAATGGGGATTTCTAGGATTTCTATATGGGTTTTCATTTTTTTTGCTATCGAAAAATTAGATTATCACAGGGCAGATGCAAAGAATTTGTGCGATTCAAGTGGCAAAATCAAAAGGCTGCTACCAAGGACCCAGAAGACTTTGTGAGTACCATTGCTGGCTACCCTCTGGTAATTTAACAGTTTGCTATTGAAAATGGCTATTTATAGTGGATTTTCCCATTAAAAATGGTGATTTTCCATAGTTATGTTAGTTTACCAGAGGGTATCTCTTGCAACTTTATATGCAAAAAAAACATAAAGAGACACCGTGTTCCAATAGGAAGGTGTCCTTCCAGAAGAATTGGTTGCTGTGCATCCTGGGTAGCGCTATCGACATATGGCATATGGATTCTGATCACCTCCAAGTCATAGGGTGGGAAAAAAAAAACATGTTTGAAACAACAAGTCAGATCATCATTGATTCAATGGATTGATTTAAGGGAAAATCTACAGGAAACCACAGATTTTCCCATGAAATATGGGGTGTTCCTGTAAATTTTCCCTTAAATCAATCCATTGATTGATTGGGTACTCAGCATCTCCCTATGATATCACCAGAAGGGCGCCATGCCATGCGCGGTTGGCGCCATGCGCCATGCGCGGTTGGCGCCATGCGCCATGCGCCGGGTGTCCCAGGGACAGCCTGTCTGTGGTTTTTTGTAAACCCCATAACTGAGGATGTGCCTACATTAGGGCCAATATATATATATAAGTGGCATATAATATGGTGATATATATATATATATTATTATTATTATATGTATATATATATATTATCTACTTACAAGTGGAACTGCTGGCTCATCTTTTGCAATATGAAAATTGACATACTTCTAATACCAAAGGGTCAGGCACACTAAAATTTATGATCCCCCTCAATCCATTGCTTCATCGTCACTTTCCCTACATCAATTCCAGCCATGTTTGATTACCGGAGGGTATCCCATCTTAAAACACTCTCATCACCATACCCTCTGGTAAACTAACATAACTATGGAAAATCACCATTTTCAATGGGAAAATCCACTATAAATGGCCATTTTCAATAGCTACGTTAAATTACCAGAGGGTAAATGACCACCACTCTCAAACATCCCCAGTTTTCCTGCCCCCCAATGCCTGGGGCCAGCTTCAGAACGATGTTTTGCCCTGCATCTAGGTGACATCTAGTATCCTCAGGGAGGCTGATTCCAGGCTGGGAGGCCGCCAAAAACCTGTCTTTGAAAAAATGGATGGATTGAAATCATCACTGATGGAAACATATGGAAATGACCATAGAAATAGTGGATGTTCCCATTAAAAATTGTGATTTTCCATAGGTATGTTAGACAAATATGATCTGGTTGGTGGTGCAATTTCACCATCTTGAAAAATGATGGAGTTCGTCAATGGGAAGGATGACATCCCATATATGAAATGGAAAATAATCCATTCATGTTTGAAACCACCAATCAGAATGGATTGAACATGATTTCCTTTAATCTGCATGGATTGGGGGGCCAGTTGGGTTAAGGAAATATCCACAAGAAATCACGTTGTTTTTGCCACTAAAGGGGAGTTCTGCAAATTTTCCGGGAGCCATCATCCATTTTCCCATCATCCAATCCTGGGACTGTTGCGCCATGGTCATCCGTCCCATAGGGGGAATCTTTTACAATGTGTTTTTCTAAAGCCACGTGGAAAATTTATGAAAACCATCCCCAAATATGATCCACTTAGTCACTATGGGTATCTCCGTTGGCCATGGCGGATGGATTATGTGGACAGATGTGGACAGGGAACTTTTCGTAGCCCTTGGAAGTGATGAAAATGATGTGGGAAATCTCTGTAAAATCATTCTTTGAGAATGCTAATTGCCGAGAGAACGTGCAGGTCACAAAATTCATGGTCAATCTTTGATGGTCCACAAAAAATATGTTGCTCCTTGTGGTTAGTTATTTATTTTCCTTTGATAGCAAGAAACAAGGGGATTACGCAAACTACTAATCCAAGATTGGGGATGATATATAGCCCATGTTTATCAAATTTTTATATCAAGGAATCTCATGGGATCGAAAAATTCTCCAACCGAACTCAAGCGGTGAGTTAACCAAGCGGTTAGGCTTCAAGCCTCATCCTTCTCCGTGGCCAAAGCTGAAGCTCCCAATCCCAGCAGGTGACTCTGCAGGTGATTCGATGTGACTCGTTTTTCCAGTGGAAAAACCTGGTGTATCTCGATCATCTCGGCGACCCGCCAAATTCCGGATGGCTCGGCTCCCAATGGGAACTGGACGGACTCCGGCTCCCTGGATACTCATTTTTGACACGTGAAAACGATCCAAAGTATCTTAGGAAGTAATTATTGGCCAAGTTCAGTTGATTCATGTTGATTCATGTTGATTCATGTTGATTCATGTTGATTCATTCTCCATGTCACGTCTTTTACCTAATCTCCGCCATTTCTGCACCCCATTTTTCGATGGCTAATTCAGATTGTTGTACATCTTCGGTGCTTAAAACCAATTTGCATAGTTACTTGAAATAAGATGAAATAAGCACATGCCCCTAATAAATAAGGTACCGCTACGACAAACGTTTCCTTTTCCGTTTGATTCGCAACGGATGTGGCGTGTCGACAGCGCACCATGGCGGTGAGGGGACCTGCTCCAATAAACGCAATAGCCTTCATCGTAAGTTCACATAGCTATGGAAATGGATTTATAGATGAATTACCCTCTGGTAAACTAACATAGCTATGGAAAATCACCATCTTTAATAGGTAAATCAACTATAAATGGGAATTACCATCTGGTAAACATACAAAAAGCGAACTGGAAAATCACCATCTTTAAGTTCGGTAAATCAACTATTTCTATGGTCCATTTTCAATAGCTATTTTGACATAACCAGAGGGTACCCATTCAATTGATTTAAATTGGTGATTCTCCATAGCTACGTTCGTTTACCAAAGGGTACGTGCTCTGCTTGGGGGGCTGATTTGGAGAGGATAGTTGCAGGCGGCCTTTTTGCACAGCAGGTGGCTTTGGTGATTTATCATATTTTTGGTTGAAAATTGAATATCCATTTGTTGGTGATTTATCATATATTTATCATATATATATATCATATATTTATCATATATTTATCATATATGTATCATATATTTATCATATATTTATCATACATTTATCATTGAATCACCAGTCAAACGGTGGCTTTGTTTGCACATTTGTTGAAAATCCAAAGAACGTCAAAGATCCCTATAAAGTGATGCCCCTCAATTTTTTGCTTGTTGGTTTATAACCCCTCTAACTGTAGATATACCTCAGCATTCTATCTAACTACCATAACATAAATCATTAATCCCAAGAGTTATACTAGTTATAAACCAACTTAGCTATCACAAATCATGCATAAATAAATCCAAGTTGTTTTTTCTATTAATGGGAAAATCCACTATTTCTATGGTAATTTTCAATAGCTATGTTTGACATAACCAGAGGGTATCACCATCATTAATCACCATTAATCACCATTAATCCAAGTTGTTTTTTCTTGGTCAAATCCCAATCTCCTAAGGTTTCCATCGCAACTTCGCCAGCACTGCCCTGCGCTGTTCGCGTTGCGAAAGTGTCCGACTTTCCATCCACACAGGGCGCCACATCACCAGAGTTGCTCAGCACTTCGGGACCGCCTAACCGTGCCTGGCCGAGGCACGTTTAGGCATGGCAAAGCTTCAAAAAAGAGGCACAAAATCCTGGAGAATTCCTGGCAACATATGTAGCCATATGATGTGACATGTGTGTTTTCTCGATTTTTTCCGAGGTTGGTATAGAAAAAGTATGAAAACCTCAGAATTTGATTGATGTGATGTAAATGTTTTGTTGTTTGCCAGGCGTGGATGTTGATTGTTTACACATTTTGTTGATCAAATTCCTATGTTACCCCTGAATACCCACCCTGTCGAACCCTTGGTTTAGTCTTGCATCCACGTGGGTGAATTAAAGAAATTCAACACCCTCAAAAGTTCTGCAAATTTGGCCATCATTTCTAGTGACATTGGCCAGGGATGGCCAGGGACCTCGTTGTAATTTTATCCAGATTCATGGGGAAGCAAGATATTTGAACAATCAAAAGCGAGGATATCTGGTTGGTGGTACACGTACCCCTCTGAAATATATGAGTCAATGGGAAGGATGACATCCCATATAGTATGGAAAATAAAAGCCATGTTCCAAACCACCAACCAGATATGATCGGTTTTCAACTGTTTTTTTCTTGATGATTATTGCTGAATATATTATTTTTTGGGGGATCATTACCCTCTGGTAAACTAACAGTTTGCTATCGAAAATTGCCATAGAAATAGCTGATTTACCCATTCAAAATGGTGATTTTCCAGTTTGCTATGTAACAAATTACCAGAGGGTATCAGTTCTTTTGGGTTGCACCAGTCTGAAACCCTGTTTGTTTGCACAATTTTGCACATTTCTTGAAAATCCAAAGAACGTCAAAGATCCCTACAAAGTGATGCCCCTCAATTAAGCTTGTTGGTTTATAAACCCTCTAACTATAGATATACCTCAGCATTCTATCTAACTACCATAACATAAATCATTAATCCCAAGAGTTATACTAGTTATAAACCAACTATGGTAAACATTCACATAACTATGGAAAATCACCATTATTCATGGGAAAATCCACTATTTCTATGGTCATTTTCAATAGCAAACTGTTGACATAACCAGAGGGTATCACCATCATTATATAATATAATCACCATTAATCACCATTAATCACCATTAATCACCATTAAATCACCATTGTCCTATGGTTTTCCTATGGTTTTCCTATGGTTTTCCTATGGTTTTCCGTTCCCTTTGACCAAAGAAAGATCCTCCATGACCTGCAGCAGCGTCTGTTGATCCGTAAGGTCCAAGGCTTGGGAGAGCTCGTCGTAGAGGTACCTAGGGGGACCCTGGGGATTTTTCCAACGGATTTCACCAGAAAAAAGTGGGATTTGAGTGGTCAAATCATGGGAAAACCATGGGAAAATCATGGGAAAATCGGATTTGAACAGTTGTAAGAGTGGATCATAGTGGATTTGAGCAGCAGTTTGGTGATGTTATGGAAAATTGGGATGTTACCATCCAAATTTTGGAGTTGACCATCATTTCTGGGGATCTGAAATGATTCATTTTTGTCAGAGTTTACATGAACTTCTTTGGGATCTGAAGTTACCCCAGTAAAGCAACGGAGGTATGGAAACCTATTTCATTAGATCTTAGGAAATGATCTGAAAATATCTAAAAACGGTGGACTTACATCGATGTTCATTTACTGGAAGATAGATGCGTTTGGCGTTTCTAGGAGTGGCGCTCTGATTGTTTTAGTCAGATTTGGGGGATCCCAAAATTACAAATCCTAATGAAACTGGCCGTCCAAAATCATCAAAATCCTAAGCATAATCCACTTGCAGGCTGGGCCCCTCTGAAAAATGATGGACTTCGTCAGTTGGGATGATGAAATTCCCAATATATGGAAAGTCATGAAATTCCATGGTTCCAAACCACCGACCAGATTATTATTAAGCATTACTAAGCATTGTTAAGCACTATTAGCCATGATTACCCTCTGGCAAACAAACATAATTAGCTATTAAAAATGGCCCAGTCGAAATAGTTGATTTACCCATTAACTTTCCATGGTGATTTTCCATCGTTTTTTCTATGTTTATCAGAGGATATCCATTACCCATCCAGTGGGTGAATCAACAGTCACCATGTTTCATCAACGGGCCGTAAACTGGGACGCGCTTTCCCTGGTGGTTTTACTGTCAAGTTTAGAAGGTGGAACACCCATAGGTTTAATAGGATTTAATGGTGGTTTAATGGAATTTACCTTGGGGAAAACATACAAAAAGATGTGGAAAACCCAGGGTTTTCTGAAAGGAAAATAAATGATCTACAAATGGTGGGTAAACTCCACATTTTTTCCGCTGTTCGCATCTAAAACCATCCAATATTTCTCTGGTTGAAGGTTGAGCAAGAGCATCCTCAAGAATATCAAGTAGTCAATCCAGACGGAATGAAAATACCCTCTGGTAATTTAACATAGCGAACTGGAAAATCACCATGCTATTCATGGGAAAGTCCGCAAACTGTTGACATAACCAGGTTGGGTAAATGAAAATAAATCACCTATTGAGTGACTCATGGGATTTACCCAACCTGGTTATGTCAACAGTTTGCAAACTTGAAGCCATGGCCCAGTCGAAATAGTGAGTTTTCCCATCAAAAATGGGTGGATCTTTCCAGTTCGCTACGTTAGTTTACCAGAGGGCAATGGAATTTAATTGGGATGTAACTATTCAACTTGATATAACTACCCGTCTGGACAACTAACATAGCGAACTGGAAAATCACCATCTTTAAGTTCGGTAAATCATCCAACTAAATGGCCACATGTAACATATGCAACAAATTACCAGACGTTAATTGGCACTATATCCAGCAGACCCATCCCGCGTTTGATAAGACATGGCCATAGCGCTTTCGATTGGCGGTTTCGAATCCAGAATCTTGGAAAATCTATTGGCTGTAACTTCACCAGTGCAGTTTTGACACATCGTTCTGCTCTTGAAGTCTTGAGCCGTGCTTGTTCATCTTTTCGTTCCAGTGTGTTCCAGCCATGACATTTCTGCTCATATTTCAATTTTGCAGTTTCATGCAGTTTCCATTCGGAAAAATCTTCGTCCAAAGCATGCCGCCATCTTGCTGGTGCTGCCAAGTGAGTTTCGGTTTTCAGTTGATTCGATCACCATCTTTCACTGAAAAATCGTTTCTTTTCCCGCAAACTCAGATATATACTGGTTGGTGGTTGACCTACCCCTCTGACAAATGATGGAGTTCGTCAGATTGGATCATCATCCCCAATCTGCTTGGGGAAGTCATTTTCAACATGTTCCAGTCAGCACCAACCAGATACAGTAGGGTGAATCGGATGAATCCCTATGACATCCCCATTTTCCAAGGGTTTTCCCATGGTTTTCCTATGGCTTTCCAGTTTCAAAAGGTATCCCAAAAGGTATCCCAATTATGGTCACCACCGTTGAGTTCCAACCCCAACGTCCATGCGGTCCAAGATACAGATCGTCAAGCTCCAGGGTCCCTTCGGACAAGGAGAAGCGGTAGAACTCGAAGTCCACCTCGCGCTAGCCATGGTGGTTTTTGTGGTCCCCCATAGAAATCGTGGATTTACCCATGAAAATTCCATGAAATAGTGGATTTACCCATAGAAATAGTGGATTTACCCATGAAAATTGTGATTTTCCATGATTTTCCATAGTTATGTAACGGTTAGAGGGTAAAGCAACAACAACGAAAGATCAACGAAAGGGTTATGTACAGTAAAATAATGTAAAATACCATAACAGATCTATCCAAGCTTGGGGTGGGAAATTTGAGAATGAAACCCGGTGTCTCCCATGAAACTGGATAGAGCCTGTGAATTGATTCCTTCGACCTCTTCTGGCAAAGTGAGCTTGGTGGTTGAACTACCCCCTAAACCGTGAGGAAACATCCGCCCCATTGGTGGTAGGACTGGCACTGAAGCCAACCCTCCCAGGAGTGTCAAATGAAGCCACCCTGTCGCATGTTGCCGCAAAGGACCAAGATGGATCTAGGATCTGTAAACCCAACTTCAAGCTCATCAGTTGATATATCAACTGAGACTCATATATGTTTGCCACATCGTTCAGATATTGGTTGGTGAAACTATCTTCAAAAATCCAAGGGATGCACCTGAAAACTGTTCAAGCTATCCGGCGGTTTGACGTTTCCAAATCCAAAAAAAAAATGGGTGGGTCAATTGGAGAAACAACGCAAAAGTCTCCGAAGATACTTGGTGGCTCATCCCACTTAGTTGTTTATATCCCACTTATAATTTGGGAGAAGTAGGGTTAATCCACTCAAGAAACTGGGATATAACCCACTTACGATTCGTGGGATGAGCCACCAAGTAACCGAGTTCGGAAGCATAGATCTGTTGGTGTATTTGCCTCGATCCCTACCATCAATCATGACAAGTCCAGTTGAATAGCTTCCAAATGTGCTCATTGTTCTTGCTGATCGTATATCACTAATATTATAACATGGTGTAACATTGACATGTACCTATGTCATTATTGTTAACTCAATAAGGATATGGCATTACAAATATCATATAATATACCAATATCATCCATCATCATTGACATTATATTAATACGCCCGGTATTGTTCATCCATTATCATTGACATTATATTATTCTAATCGTATATCATTGACATACACCATTTTTTAGCGTCAACCCGTCCTCAATGCCACCGAAGGACCAGAGATACTCGATGCTCCTCGACACGTGGGACACGACGTGGGACCATGGGACCATGGGACCCCCCAATGTAGAAATTCATGGCTTATGAAGTACCAACAGCCACGGAAAACAAACGCGACTCTTAAGAAAATTTCGGGGAGCTGGTTGAATCATGTTGAATTTTCATGAATTTTCATGATTTTGGTGATGACTTTCTGATGGAACATGTGACTAAGTCCCTTTTTCTTTGGCCAAGATGTTTTGCAAGTAGGTCACAACTGTTCTTCACTAACCGCTGGGTTTTTGGTGAGCTAATCTAAGAATCTACGGCTGGACGGGTTTGTATGAACCAATTTTTAGCCATCCGACCTTCACCATGGACTTATCGAAAGTGGAGAACTTATGATAACTTAACGTGGTGGATTGTTGCTCCGCTGCTAAGTTAGTTTAACTAAACCACCCCAGCAAAAAACAACAATCTATATCAATCTATATGGATCTGTAACGGCAACGCAACTCAGACTCATCCACTCATTATCAATTACCAATCATTATCTGGCCATCTGGCTTATCTTAAATCTCATATTCCCCCTTGTTCCCTTATTCTTTACCAAAGTTATTCTTTATATAAAGTGGATCACAATAAAGCCAACTTCAAGCCTCGTCAACTCGGAGAAGAGCGCCCGGCTGCAACTTGGCACTTCCTAACCTTGGCAAAGCAACTTGAAGACCCTGGAGAATATGTTTCTCAACTTGGAGTCAGAAAAATTGGGTTTTAAGTGGGATGAAACTGGTGTTTTCAACGTTTCAGCAACGCGCATGTGGGGTCAACAACCATTTTATAATGACTTGTAATGGGAATATCATGCGTGAATGGCTCAAGGGGATACGTGCTGAAAAACCACTCGTTTTGACCATCATGAAATGTGGGGAATCGTTGTGCAAATCTCATGGGGATCCTGCAAGCAGCCATGATTACTGGGCCATCTCTTGGGAACACTGATTCCTCATTGGTTTGCTTGGTCGTCTGGTTGGTGCTTTCAACCTACCCCTCTGAAAAATGGAGTTCGTCAGTTGGGGGTACTATTTCCAACTGAATGGAAAAATAATCCATTCATGTTCCAAACCACCAAACAGTCGCATATGTGGGGACAATGGAAACAATAACTCATTGTCGATCAGAACCCCAAATACTGCAGTTTTTCCAAAAGAAATATGGTGGATATCGTGTGCGGATATCACATGGGCATCATGGGGAAACCAGGCAACAGTATATAGTAGGCATAAGTACCTGAAGAATCAGATGATTTCCAGGTTCAACCATGAATAGAAGGCACAACAGGGGAAATTCATAACAGCACAATAATATGGGGGGCCAAACGCACATAGGACATATGGTAATATGGGAATACATGGGCAAACAATATTGCCAGAATAGATTTCGGGGATATCCTATCGTGATAACATTGCAGGTGAATGATGATTAGATATATGAAATAGGTATATCATGGTATATTGGTATATAATTCAATGGGATATATATATATATATCAACCCTCAATTGTTAAGATTCTTACGCAATGCTGAGGTTTTCCCCTTCAGGTCACTTCAAAAAAAACATAACACAATTCGACCATAGAAGGTGAGGCCTCCCCTCAATTGTTGGTTTATACAGCCCTTACCCTCTGGTAAACTGTTACATAGCCATGGAAAATCACCATTTTTCATGGGAAATTCCACTATTTCTATGGCCATTTTCAATAGCAAACTGTTAGTTTACCAGGCCGGGTAATTATAGCTATCCCCCAGAAACCATCTTTAAGCAAGTGAACTGAGTCAACTTAGGCAAGTAAATCCTGGTTGGTGGTTGCAACCTACCCCTCTGAAAAATGATGGGCTTCGTCAGTTGGGATGATTTTCCATTCCCAACTGTTTCTGGAAAGTCATAATCCATTCATGTTCCAGTCACCACCAACCAGAATCCCATGAAATCCCATGATATCACCCCGTTTGCCTCGTAAAATCACCAGAACTTAGCCTTTCCACCCAGCTGCTCCACGAATGACGTTCCCAGCTCTCCGTCGTTCACGGCGACGTTTCCAAGTCCCTGACGGCGGTGGTGTCCCATTTTGGACTCGCTACTTGTTGGTGAACAGTTCACTGCAATCTCACTTGGGTCAACGTGGTAGGTATATCTATATAGTACCAACTTGCAACTGGGGCACCAGAAAAATCAAAGCATCAAAAACGCAAAACAAATATCAAAAAAGAACTCATCAACCATTCACCCGATCCGCTTCTCCAGGTGTGTCAACAAATGGAGGTTTCCTAGTATGGGGGTACCCCAAGTTAACATCCATTTTAATAGGATTGTCATAATGTGGATAAAACATGGTAAAACATGGTAAAACAATAATAAACCATCCCCCAAATGATAAATAGGTGGTATGGAAATACCATTCCCAGTCATTGGTGGTAAAAATTGCATTGTTTTACCCACATTATGATTCTATGGTAATCTCCATTTTTGCTGGTTAAATCACCATTTTCCTATGGTTTTCCTATGGTTTTGATCCATTTTGGAGATCCCCCATTTTAAGAAACCACCAGGTTTCACCCCCTTCGGTTTCTGCACCTTGTTGTCCACCACCACTGACTCTGCTAGCAGCCCACAGCTGACCAAAAGACATGAAAAGAAGCGTCCCCCTTCGGCAGGGAACCTCCGGCACCGTGATTGCTGGCAATGTTTCAACAGTAAATCAACGTATATCATATTATATATATATATTTGGAAAACCCAATAACTTTTGGATGTTCCTTGAGAAACTAAATTACGATAGCTAAGTTGATGCACATAGTTTGCTTAATTGTTGGGTTTATGGGGCATACATATATATATGTAGAGTTATATCAGTTATATCATTAGGTGAAACTAAACCAACTACAGTAATCACAACGGGTGGCCCAAAACCGCACGTTAATGATGTGAGCGGAGCTGATGGAATGGAGATCTGCGATGGGCAGAGAGTCGGGAGGTCCTAGGGATGGAGAAGGTTTTGGAGTAGAACACACATTAAATCACATTACTATACATTATATAAATTCATGAAATCATTAGAACACCCATTTAATGGGTATTTATTAAATCACATTTAATGGTTTAATCATTAGAACATACATGAAACCCATTAAATAAATATGGTTTCTTATAATCATTAAATGATTGTCAAATCACCATCTGATTGGTGGTTTTAACCATCTTGAAAAATGATGGAGTTCGTCAATGGGTTTCGGATGACATCCCATATATGAAATGGAAAATAATCCATTCATGTTTGAAACCACCAACCAGCACTAAAATCCTAAAATCTACCAAGAGGAATTGCTCAATTCCATGAGGAAGTGGTGATCTTTTAGCATAGCATAGCATAGCAACTTGGGGCCCTTTAAAATCCCAACTTAGGGTTTGAAATCTCAGGGTTGTGACCATTTTTTTCACCTCAACTGCACTTCCAAGGGGGGTCTAGAGACCTTACCCTCTGGTAAACATACAAAAAACTATGGAAAATCACCATTTATAATAGGTAACTCAACTATAAATGATCATTTTCAATAGCTATGTTAAATTACCCGAGGGTAACTCTTTTTGCCAAGAAACGCCATTGGACCTGATGAAGAACTCCACTGAAGTGGAGCGGCTTGAGCCACTGACAGGAGGAATGTTGGACTTGGCTGGTAGTTGGGTGTGCATCCCAGTCGTAGGCCGTAGGTGGTTAGTGAACATGGTGGAATGACAATCAATTTTGAAACTGGATAAACCCAGGAAACTCAAAAAAAAACGGGCACCCACAACATCAAGTAACAAACGTTAAAAATGTCCTTCTTCCTTAATATCATTCTGCAAGATTTGGACATCCCTTCCTGCTGACCATACAGCCCTGCGCTGACATATTCACCTTGCAGTTTGCCCTCTTAAATCTATCTTGAAATCACACCAATCCCTCGTTTAGTAATATGGTTTGCCCCAGTTGCAATGCAAATTACATATCATGAATAAAGAAAAATTTGGGTTCGTTCCATATCATTCCCCCATCCATTACCATAATTTATGAAGCGGCTGTAGTCAGACCTCCTTCCAACGACTATCAGACAAAGATTCTGATGTTTTTTGCCACGGTTTGCCCTCCACAATGGTCCGAACATGTCACCGGTCATGATGTGGGGAAGGTTGCCGCTGTCCAACCATGTTCGTAATAGTATTTGATGTCGTCATTGCCAATCGTAGATACCCTACGAAAACATGCTTTCTTAGCTGGTGAACGTAGATAATCCCATTGATACCAAAAGACTAAAGGACTAAAGTACCCATCCAAGGTTAAGCTAAATGTTTGGCACATCTTCAAGATGCCCGCAAGCGTTGTTCATCCACAAACATGCCGTCAATGCCGCAGAGGTGGTTTGCTCTCCTTAGGGTGTCGCTGTGATGTCGCTCCCATTGAACCCATGGCTAACATGCTACACATGCTGCCAGACATGCCGGAAAAGTCATGCCCTGTGGCAATCAAACATGGCAATGGTTCTGTTTTTTTCGTTTTAACCACCGTTTTCCGAATTTGCGTCCGAAAAAACAAACGACGTCAATGAGCACATGTCTGCTGGTTCAACACCAAGATATATATATATATACATATACATTTGAAAATCTATGTGTATATATATATACATATATATATATATGTATATGTGTGTGTATTTATTTATTTGTGTATTTATTTGTTTTATATATATATATTAAATATATATATATATGTGTGTATTATATATATATATGTGTGTGTGATTAAACATGTAAAACTGGGAACATGTGCAACACGTCTGGAGGGTACCAACATTTTTTCATCAGCCACTGCTACCGGCCTAATCCACCACCTCTGCCATCTTATGCCGAGACACGTGTTCGGGCGAACCAATGGCTGGCCTGCACTTGATGGGTTTAAGTCAACGGTGATTTGTCCTGGTTCATAACCTTGGCTATCTGGTTGGTGGTTTCAACCCCTCTGAAAAATATGAGTTCGTCAGTTGGGATGATTCTTCCACTCCCAAAAAAAATGGAAAAACCATTCAAAATTCCATGGTTCCAGTCACCACCAACCAGTTTTTTCCTGTAGGCCAAGTAGCAAAAATGACAGGATTTCATGGTTTTGTGATGGGATTTTTGATTCACCCTCTGGTGTCATCAACCTTCGCCGGGACATCCGAAGGAACGAAACGGTTTTCGTTTTTTTTTTTCATGGCCACGTTTGATTTTTTCAGGGGTTTTTTACCCATGGCTATATTCTAAGCCTGGTAAGAATTGGTTTTCAACAATAATATTGTTGGTTGGGCCGTTAACCAAAAAAAACTTCTTCACTAATATGTTAATCCCATCTAATCCCAATCATGTTCAATTCTGGTTTTAGTTTATAGCTCAAAATAGCTATGGTTCGGTTGTTTTATCATTGCAATGGGGAATAGTGTTGGTCAGCCTCGAAAACCCTGAAGATGAGTAATACATGCCACCATTTACAGATATTTACAGTACGCCGGAAAATCTAAGCGCCAAATAAAATGTCCATGGAGGGATCATTCAGCAACGTAGGTGCTAGAGGGTGCAACCGCCCACATCTGCATCGTTGCATCGGCTGTGCCTCCCCAAAAGCACTGGTGCTTTTAATACGTCCGCTGACCTACGCAAAAACTGCAGGGTTTCATCCCCGTGGGTGAAGGACAATTTCATTGGATAAACCAGGGTAAGCCCAACAGTTTTCATTCTATCACTGGATTGGCTGAATAAAAAACTGTTGCCTTCTTCAAATCGTTGTAAGGGAACCTTTAGAACCGTTCCTCCTAAATCACATCACAATTTCAGGCCAAGTGTGTTGCCGTTTTCACTGCGGTGAGCGCTGCAAAATCCAGATCAGATGATTACTCTCGGCCCAAGGGCTATGGCCGTATATGGTTGTAGCATGTTGTGGCCACCCCTTGCCTGCATGTGCGAGTTGAAGGAAGCTGCGGCAAAAACTGTTGTGATGGCCACATGAAATCAAGATTAACGGTTTTCATGTATCTTCCCCCCTCATCATAGCAGAACACTTGCTAACCAGTTGGAAAAACCAAACGTCACGTGCGAAGTAAGATGCTACAAACAACTCGCTTGTTTCATGTCCTCAAAACATGCCATTGTGCTGCTACAAGAAACGCCATGATTGGGGGGAAACCTCACCACCACTCGCCAATGTAGCCCAACAAACGTGCAAGGTGTGAACCCAGCAGTGCTACCTGGCATCGCAACTCTTCAAGGTTGGCAAACGCAAGGCTGGCAAGGACGCAGCGCGATCCATGGCACACTAAAGTGTTGGGTCCGTCGGCGACAGACGCGATCGATGACGCTAGATGACGTTAGTCAACACGTTGGGTCACAAGTCCGTTAGCTCTCTTAATTAATTCGGACCTTGATGCGGCACTTGGCAGTTTGAGGGAAGGATGCCTCCAACCGTTGCTTAAAAATTGTTAATCCTATGACGCCTGCAATGTGGCGGGAAAATAGAAACATTATTGTGGAATTGTGATTGTTGCCGATTTTGTTTCTGCAATCACTTGGTCCACTGGTTTGCTTGCGGCAGAACAGACATACAATCCCCTCCAACATGTTCGAAAGCAATCCCATTTTCAGGCAACAAAACAAAGCGCACTTCG
This sequence comes from Cladocopium goreaui, assembly GCA_947184155.2. Taxonomy (NCBI): domain Eukaryota; class Dinophyceae; order Suessiales; family Symbiodiniaceae; genus Cladocopium; species Cladocopium goreaui. The sequence continues at coordinate 24,071 of CAMXCT020001659.1, read as the reverse complement.
GTCGCGGTTCCGGACGCACTGATTTTCAATGAACAAAAGCACGCCCCCCAGAAAAAAAAAAACACAAAAACGTGGACAAGTGTTGAACATTTCAAGTCACCTCGGGCCCTCACATGCCAATCCTTATCGGCAACCCGAGGCAAGCATCAAATTAGCACGCGGTAGCAATTCTTGGCCCACACATGTTTTCTCCGGGATGTTTCTTTCCCTATTGGGGGGCGTTTCGGTGGAGTGAAACGAAGGACGGTGATTATATGTGGGCAGTCTCCAAATGTGTGTGTGTGTGGGAGAAGTCCAAGGGATCCAATTCCAAACAAGGGGCAGGAAAATGTGTATTTCCCCACCTGCCAGGTGAGGGTTGTTAGATTTTATCAGAGCTGTTCTCCTCCTCCTCCTCCGCCTCCGCATCCTCCTCCGCCATCTCCTCCTCGCAGTCCAGATCCCAGTGGGCACAGCCGGACCTCCACTGTGAGCGCCAGATTCCAGTGGGCACTGCCGGACCTCCACCGCGAGCTCAAGATCCCAGTGCGCACTGCCGGACCTTCCAGGTTGCAGTGGGCACTGCCGGACCTCAACCGCGACTTCCAGATCGCAGTGGGCACTGCCGGACCTCAACCGCGACTTCCAGATCGCAGTGGGCACTGCCGGACCTCAACCGCGACTTCCAGATCGCAGTGGGCACTGCCGGACCTCAACCGCGACTTCCAGATCGCAATGGGCACTGCCGGACCTCAACGGGAAGAATGTGAGAAAAGATGTCAGATAGAATGTCAGAAGGTATGCCAGATAGAATGCCAGAAAGAATGTCAGAAGATATGCCAGAAAGAATGTCAGAAGATATGTCTGATAGAATGTCAAAAGATATGCCAGAAAGAAGGTCAGAAGATATGTCAGATGGAATGTCAGAAGATATGCCAGATAAAATGCCATGAGATATGCCAGATAGAATGCCAGAAGATATGCCGGATAGAATGCCAGAAGATATACCAGATAGAATGCCAGAAGATATACCAGATAGAATGCCAGAAGATATACCAGATAGAATGCCAGAAGATATGCCAGAAAGTATGCCAAATAGAATGCCAGATAATATGTCAGATAGAATACCACAAAATATGCCAGATAGAATCCCAGAAGATTTGCCAGATAATATGCCAGAAGATATGCCAGATAGAATGCCAGATAGAATGCCAGAAGATATGTCAGAATATATCCCAGAAGACATGCCAGATAGAATGCCAGATAGAATGCCAGAAGATATGTCAGATAGAATGCCAGAAGATATGCCAGATAGAATGCCAGAAGATTTACCAGATAGAATGCCAGAAGATATGCCAGAAGATATGCCAGATAGAATGCCAAATAGAATGTCAGAAGATATGTCAGATAGAATGCCAGAAGATTTGCCAGTAAGAAAATGTATAAATGCCATGGTGGGGATCATTCGAAGTGAAGTAATTTTCATTATTTTTTCCAATGATTGTAGATTATGTTTGACGTCTTTGGAAATGACTTGAAATCCGGGTATCGAAAAAAAAACTAGAAATTCAGATCTGGGTGAATAAAAAATTGAAATCTGCGGGGACGGGGCGGAAAAGTGTACTGTAATATTACATTTTCTGATTCTGAGGTGGAAAAATAATATTACAATTTTCTGGGCCACCCCAACAATTGGAACATATTACATTTTTCTGGTGGCAAATTCCTCAAACCCACGGAATGATAAATGCAAGTTAGGAAAGTGTAAGGTGACAAACATCGGAAAATACCACCACATCCAACACATTGGCCTAGCAATTTTGTATTTAATTTAATCCCCTTCTGGAAATGGAAAAAAAATCGCACACTCTCATGTGCAGCGACAAGCGTTCATATTCACATATGTTCATACAGTCCCACAATAATCCTGCAAACATATCCAAACAACATCAAACAACACTTGATTTGGCCAAAAATACCAATGTCCTTTTCTGCCACTCACTTTCTTTTCGCGTCTGTTCCCATCAAAATTAACAGTTAACATTATTAAATCAATCAAATTGGACTGTTTTTACATCGTTTGACATCATGTCGATTCATCTATTATCAAGTGGCTCAACAATGCCGGCGAAATGCGAAATGTAACATTGTTGCGTTTGGATGTTTTTTGTTTGTTGTTTTTGGCTGGTTGTTTTTGTGCCATTCGACCTGTGCCAAGATTTTGGGACACCCAGCCAAACCCAGCATAAATTTCCGTGCGGGTGGTTTCAGGACGGTATTTTGACCATTGAAGGTCACAATCCCTTGCGCCTTTCAGCAAAAATTGCCTTTTGAAAGGCTGATAAAATTGTTTAAACTCATGATTTGTTTTTTGGAAAACCGCGTTTTATTACCAAAGATTTGGAGCCCTTTGTCGGTCAACTTCATTTTGTACTCTCACATGTTCACTTGCTTTCAGAGTTACTTGGCAGTCATCACTGCTGTGCCTTGAGCGCCACTGCAACTGCCGCGCATACGCCATGAGATCTTTGTGGATCTGGCCTTTCTTTCATACTGCTCGGTGGAATCTTATGTTTGATTTTCTTCCACGTGCAATCGGTGCCACCAATGTGCACCCACAGGCTGCCTTTCGGCCACGTCTTCTTTTGTAACGTACCAAATCCAAAAGAAGATCTTGCTAACGTAGCGATGTCTGGTGCCCAAGCTTCACAGATCCTGGAGGCAGTCACACGTGCCGCTGATGCAGCTGCTCAAGCAGCATTAGCGCTGAAGGAGTCCAACGAGCAAGCAAGAGCGCAGAAAGGTGGTTTTTCAGAAGCTAGCAAGGTTGTGAAGTGTCCTACAAGCTTTGGTAGTGCAAACTCAGCTGAAGATCAATCGAACTGGTTTGACTTTGCTTTCTTTTTCAAGCAATGGCTGGTTTACGCTGAACCTGGATTTGAAACAGACCTCAAACATGTTGAGGATCACTTGAATGTTCCTGTATCATACACTGCAAGTGCTGAAGGTGTTGCATCTGAAGCGCGTTCAAAGAAGCTGTATGCGATCCTTTCAGGTCTTTTGCAACAACGACCTTTGAAGCTGTTGAAGCAAGTGCCCAGCAGCAATGGCATGGAGGTGTGGAGGCAATTATGCAGCTTGTACACACCTAAGACGAAAAGCAGAGCCCTGGGAATCCTCAGTGCTCTCATGACTCATCCAGCTTTCACACGTGAGAAAACGTTGCTGGAACAAGTGCAAGGACTGGAACGCATAGCTGATGAATACCGCAAAAGCAGTGGTGCTGAAGTAGCTGATGACATACTTCTTACAACGTTGGTCAAACGTTTGCCACGACAGCTGCAACAACATGTGCAATTGAACATGACAGAGACTTCAACGTTCGCGGAGATCAAGGAGAGGGTCGTAGCGTTTGAAAGACTCAGCACAACATGGAGCAAAAAGAAGGTCTACTCAGAGCTTGGCGCAGTCACCTCCTACAACACTGACTCTGGAGGCTCAGCGCCAATGGAAATCAACCAGGTTTCACAAGGCAAATCAAAAGGCAAAGGCCAAAAGGGAAAATCGCCACAGAAAGGCAAAGGCAAACACAAGGGCAAATCGAAAGACGCCAAAGGCAAAGGCAAATCACAGCAGAGTGGCAAAGGTTATGGCTCACACTCCAAAGGAGTTGGCAAGACACAGGCAAAGCCGACTGATGTCAACCGTTGCAACTATTGCGGTGCATTTGGTCATTGGAAGAAAGATTGCAGAAAATTTCAAGTTGACAAAGCTTCTGGTGTTGTTAGGCAGGTTGAAGGTGATGACAACCACTCACAGCGTGTTGCATCGAGCCCCAGCAGCACTGGTACAGCTCAGCAATGTCCAAGTGCAACTTCTTACAGGTCCACAACAGGCAATGTGAATCGTGTTGCCTTCAGTGATTCAGCCGTGATCATCGAGGATCTCACAGAGTTCAGCAACAATGGCTCCAATTCAGGCTTAGTTCGTGCAATTCAACAGTTTGAACCCAAGTTGTTTGACATGGCATGCACTGATGATGATGCAAACTGGACATGTGAACCTGGCTACAAAGAGCCCAATCACTTTCACCACGTGCGCATGATGACCATGACAGGTTCAACCCAGACTGACATCATTCTTGATTCAGGTGCCGACACCAGTGCGCTGCCCCTAGCTTACTCAAATGTTGGTGAATCATGCAGTCATGAAACTGTTGGACAAGACTACATCGATGCTCATGGTGGCAAATTGGATATCAAAGACACCAGACTTGCCACAGTTGATCTAGGAAACGGTGTTGTTTTGCGTGAGCGTTTCATCATCGCCAACATCAGTGGCCCGCTCTTAGCATTGGGCCACATCATTCGAGCTGGTTGGGAGTTTCAGCACACAGATTCTGGCATTTGTTTGGTGAAACGTGACAGGTTTGTCAATGTGCACTTCAAACGCAATTCACTGTGTGTTCAAGGTTGCATTCGAATGATTTCAGAAAATGATGTACTCAATCCCAAAAGCTCGACACCATCAGTTTCTGCTGTTCGTGCAATTCATCTTGAACGAGTTTTGCGTAGGTTGCTGCCAGGGTGGAACAGGATAAACCCGCAGGTCTATGCACTGACCACGCGCAGAGCCAAGTTTGTTGACACAACACTGTGCCCAGCAGAAGAGATGATGTGGTTGAGAACAACGCTTGTTTTCAGAAATTGTCAAGGATGGGAACTTTTAGAGTTTTCAGAGCCTGTGAGTGACATGGATGACATGGAAGGTGACATTTATGATCCTGAAAGCGTTGTCGAAGTTTTGACACTTGCGCATGTTCACAGCGTCCCCAGTGAAGAGCTTGGTTTCAGGATCACTGAGGATGACAGCCGACCAATTTTTGATGATGACATTGATGTGGATGATTCAGAAGAGCCACAGCAAGCACAGCCTGTTGAGGAAACCCCAGCCGATGTTCCTGAGGCTGAACCTTTGGATGAAGATCGTGTGATTCCATACTTTGATGAATCTACAATCACAATTGATGGCATCACCTACACTCATGACACTCCTTTGCGTGGTCTCAGGGCTGGCTGCACGTCACTTCGACTTTCAAAACGTGGTTCCAAGAAAAAATGCATGAAACGCATGATTGAGTTTGTGAAAACACGTGAGCTCATGGAAGCACAGGCTGTTGAGGCCAAACTAAAACAGGATGTGGAACGTCATGCAGTGCCACAGCACAAACCTGCGGAACCCTCAGCAGCAGTTCGAGATGCTCACAACTTGACACATGAACCATATGAGACATGGTGCTCTTTGTGTGTTGCCCATCGAGCAAAACAAGATGGCCATAGACCACAGACTCATGAAGCTGCAAGCCACAGCGTGATATCATTTGATTTCTTCTTTTGCAAGTCGAATGAAAGATGAAACCGACAAGTTGACAGTTTTGGTGCTCAGTGACCGTGACACTGCACTTTGTTTGGCACTTCCAACACTGCAGAAAGGTGGCAAAAGCCTTAGCTACCTGGTTACAGAGATGTGTCGATTCATTGTGCATTGTGGTCACTCTGAAGTTGGTTTACGTTGTGATGGAGAGCCCAGCACTCTAGCTCTTCTTGAAGCTGTCAAACGAGCTTGCATGGGTTTGAACATTGTGGTACATGCAGAACCTGCACCTACAGGCGACCATCAGGCCAATGGAGCCGCAGAATCGATGGTTAGCGTTTTGAGGTCAAAGGCCAACTTGCTTGTCTCTCAGATCGAAGAAGCTACTGGTTGCAAGGGCCCCATTTTTGGATGCATGCACCCAGTCTATGCATGGGCACTCATTCACAGCGCTTGGTTGCACAATCATTTTTCTGTGAAACGTGCCATGACAAGCTATGAGGGGACGACTGCAAGGTTCTATTCTGGAAAGGTTGCGATGTACGGTGAAAAATTTTTTGGATATTTGAAAACCAGTTTGAAAGGTTTGCCACAATGGACCAAAAGTATCTGGCTTAGCAAGACTATGTCCAACGATTGCCACATCATTGGCACACCAACTGGAATTTTCACAACACGCAGCATTCAAAGACTTCCTGATTCTTTTCAACTTGAACTGCTTGGTGAAATCACTGCATCACCATGGGAGTATGGGTATGCAAACTTGGGACATCGTTTGGTCTATTCAAAGGGGTCATCACTTCCTCCAGGGGTTGCAGTTGGCACTACACTCCATTTGGGTGACAGAGATGCGTTGGCAGTACGTGACTATGCAAGGGCACATCCATATGAGGACGTGGATGCCAAGGCTCTATCAACTGAGGTGGGGGACACTGTGGTACCCACAACACATGAGCCTGGTGAACAACAGCCAATCCACATGCAGGATGATGAAGCACCAGCAACAATTGATCCTGTGCCTCAACAAAGCACTGCTGCAGCGTCATCTGGTGCGCCGAGATCTAGCAAGCGCGATACAGAACATGAGGACTCAGGTGGGGATTCAAAATGTCTTCACTCTGAAGTTGCTGATATTCAGATGCCTCATGGAGATGTTGTGCCACAGACACCACAGTCTGAAGCTGGACGTGATTTGGTTGATGACACCTCATTTGAAGACATGATGTCGCCCAACAAGATTGCCAAGCATGGCGATGGTCCAGGCAGTGTCAATTTGCTTGGACAACTGCGACAAATCGAGCATTTGGACATCGAACCCGATGTTGTTTTGATTGTTTTGCAAGAAGAGGATTTTGATGTCATGCTGCAACATGATGAAGATCCTTCCGAACCTGTTTCAGAGCTCAGCAACCGCATGAAGGAACTCAGTTATCCTTACGGTCCACAAGAGCCACAACCTGAACCTGATGAACTTCAACGACTGGACAGCACTGCAGACCAAGTTGAGATTGAACGTTTGTTTGGTCGTCATGTCTTGCTTGAAGACACCCCACCTGCTGATGCGAAGTGCCTGAGCACACGTTTTGTGCGCACTTGGCGTGAAAAGAAGGATGATGCAGGCAATGCAATCTGGTTGAGAAGAAGCAGACTTGTGGCAAGGGAATACACTTGGTTGCAACCTGACAAAGAAGCCTTGTTCTCACCGGTTTCCTCCAATATTGCAACCAGGATCTTGCCCATTTGTCTTCTTGCTTTGAGGGAACATCAAGAAACTTTGATGCTTGCAATTGATGTGAAAGATGCCTTCTTGACAGTTGCACAAGAACAACCCACACGTGTCAGGTGCACTGACGCAAGGTGGACCTTCAGTTTCCTACAGTCTTGGCCGAGTTTTGCCCGGTCAACGGGATGGTAGCCTTTTATGGCACAAAGATCTGGTGAAGTTTCTCGAAAGCAGCAGCTTGAAGATGGCCGAGAATGAGGCCTACCCGTCCATGTTGCGCTCAGCCAAAGGTGATTGTTTGATGTTGGTGCACATCGATGACATTCTCATCGTGGGCTCTAGGAAGACCGTCCTAGAGGAGCTCATTCCGTCATTGCAGGCGAAGTACACAGTTTCCATCGAGATCATGTCAGGACCAGGTGATGAGGTGACGTTTTTGAAGAAAACCCACCAGTTGTTGTCGGATGGGAGGATGATCATTCGAATTCATCCCAAACACTTGGATCAGCTTTGCAAGTTGTTTCATTTGTCAAAACGTTTGCAAAACAAGAGATCCCCTGGCCACAGCGAAATTGAAACTCCTGACACCACTGAAGAGTTGGACCAGCACGACGCTTCAGTGTATCGATGCTGCATTGGGATCCGGCTGCACTTGTCTCCAGATTTGCCGCAATGCCAATACGTGATCAGATATCTCTCAACATGTGCATCGAGACCCACTCACAAAGCTATGGTGGTCTTGAAGCATTTGGTTGGCTACATGGCAGGTCACTCTGACCAATATGTTTTTTTGAAATGGAAGGGCATGCATTCAGGTTTGTTGCGCGACTATGAGTGTGAAGAACCTGTTCTGGAAATTTTCAGTGACGCAGACTGGGCTGCAGACAGAAACACACGCAGATCGGTTTCTGGAAGTGCAATCTTCTATGGTGGATGCCTTGTTTACTCGTCATCAAGGACTCAGAAGATAGTGTCACTGTCGAGCGCAGAATCTGAAACATATGCTGCCGCTTCAGCTGCCATGGATGCCATTCTCATCAGAACTATTCTTTGTTGGGTGCTCCAAGTCCGCATTCTCATGTATTTGTACTTGGATTCATCTGCAGCGCGTGGAGTCTTGTCACGTCGAGGTGTTGGAAGACTCAGGCATTTGAGCTGCAGGGTACTTTCGCTCCAGAACTTAGTTGTTGAAAAGATGTTGCAAGTCAAAGCAGTTTTGGGAACAATCAATCCAGCAGATGTTTCAACGAAACGACTTTCAATTGCCAGGCTGGAATCATTGATGTTTCTCTTTGGGCTTTGGAGCAATTCACAAAACCAACTGGTAGGATCAGACGACCCAGGAAGAATCTTCAGACACTTTCCACAGCAATCTGCATCAACTTCAAGTCGCAATTCACAACTTCGAGTTTTGATAGGCGCCTTGAGCCTGCTGACCCTTCAACTTCAAGGGTGTGACGCGATGGCGACAGACATGCTGGAAATCTCTTACGTGTTCACAGCAGCATGGATTGGACTTCTTGGTGCTTACTTGCTCTGGATGTCACAGTGCACACATGTCAGAAAGGGCACACCGGACAGCCCCAGTTTTGACTCCATGGATGGCTCTGACGATGCTGACACAGCAAGCATCATGACAGAAGCCACAGAAGACATTGAAGATTTTCCTGCTTTCTCTCCAGAAGGAATGATCAGTTGGATGTTTGAAAGGTGCAATCGACGTTACGAAGATGCGACGCAGGCTGGAGACACAGTTCGTGCCCAAACCTACAACATCCTACAACCAACGTCGAGCACTACTTGCAAATTTCATGAACTTCATACGAGCTGCAAATGATTCTGAACGAGGTCAAGCAACTGAGATGTTAAACACAATCGATGACATTAACAGTCATGAGAACAGCCCGACAAAAGATATGAACGAGGGTGAGGACAACCGCTCTCACCGCATGAGACTTGGCCACCTGGCCTTGGTGAATCTACAGGGCCTCATGGCCACACAACTCCAAGGTTGCAGTTGGGATGGTTCTACAACCTCACATAGATCTTGGTTTGGAACAGCATTTCTGATGACCTGGACTATGCTCTTGGTTGGGTACTCATGGTACATGATGCGTCGAAGCATGGACTTCAGGTACATTGGTGCAGCAATGAGGTACCAACAGATGCAACGATGGTTGGAGACTTGCTTGCATCACCTTCCCACTGCGAGCTTACAAGATCGAGAAAGGACATTGAACTCCTTGAGTGAGGAGCACGACTTGTCAGAGGATGATAGCTCACCGAGCTATAGGCTTGGAAAACATGAGCGTGATCTCCTTCCAACAAGCCATGAGGAGGTCCACAGATGCATTGTCAGGCTTCTGGAACTCCAACGAGTTGAGGTGACAATGGATCTACTGCGCACCTTTGCAGAGATCTTCAAGGATCCAGAAATTCCTGACCCTGACTCAGATGAGTCGATGCGTGAAGAAACAAGATCAGAAAGATTGAGGAGGTATCAAAATGCAGAACAAGGAGTGGGCCTCCTTGCACTATGGACGGCCACCACCAGCAGAATCAGCTGACGAAGAAACGCCCAAGAAGAGCTGCAAGAGTTTTGAATCAGTGAGAGAAGCCAATTTTACTGGCACCACACGACACTGTCATTAGAATGAGACACAGGTTTCTCATTTTTGGCAGTTGTGCCACCATGTATCACCGCACAGAAGCCCCAACAAAAGAAACTCAAAGGGCTTAGAACAGTCCTGAGGGGCGGTAGAGCAGCATTGCATTAGAAATACATGCTGAGGTGGGGTGCAAAGGTTTACCGCACTCTGCATTCAGCTGTGTAACCATTTCAGTTTTCACTTCATGACAGTCACATGTCATGCATAGCAGTTGGATTTCAGTTCTCACTCGTGGGGCGCTTTCGGTTCCAAAAAGATTTGCAACTTGCCTTTGCTCTTGCCTTTCTGTTTGCCCTTGCCTTTGCCTTTGTTTCCTCGGCCTTTGCTCTTGCCACCACGACCACGTCCTTGGAACGCATAACTTCCAAAAGACCACCATTCTCGGCCACGACCTCCTTTGCCTTTGCCACTCTTCCCTTTCGACTTGCCACCGTTGTTGACAAATGCGGTCCTCCATGGGCTGTGGCCCTGAGAAACTTGCAGTTGTAGAGTCAGCGATGGGGTTGAGTGAACGCAAAATTGATTCTGTGGTCCAAAACATGGAGGCCTTCTCATAACATAGCCCAAAATGGCCTCACTCAACTGAGAGTAGCTTGTCGTCTCACCCTGTCAGCCGAAGGTGTTCACATAGACGGCTTTCAGAACATCGTATCAATGTGGCGGCCTTCAACTCTTCAGGATACAGTTGACTTGAAAGTTCTTCAATTTGTTGCACAAGAGCTTCATAGCTGAGGATGTTTTCCACTGCAGATTTGCTGGCAGGGAAACATGGGTATGAAGCTAGGGCTTGCGCCACTGCCAGGGAACGCTGTCGAGAAACTGGTTCAAACTCAGTTTGCAGTGCACACCACAACCTGAATCCATCACGGGTCTTTGATAGACTCCCCCCCAGGCCACTGCAGCGCCCTTTCCAATAGGACGTCAAAATTGAATACAATTTTGTTGACAGCTCCTTTTCCTTAGCATTGCAGGGATTCAAATCCTCAGAAGGCTTCAATTTGTCAATCCTATCAAAGGCTACCTGATATCTGCTATCACCAAACGACAATTATGAAGTAAAACTGAATTTCCGTGAGGATCATGAGGTAAAGGCATAAGGATTTTCACCGTTCAAGGCATCTGGATTGCGCAGCACCTTTGTAGCCGCCGTCGACAAACCGCTGTGAATTGGATCTTGGCCTCCAACGCTACTGCCTGCAGTACCAGCTTGGCTCACCTGATTCAAAGCACGTTCAGCAGCGCTTGAAGCAGAAGTTGCTGCCTTGGCCAAATTGGCCATTCGAAGAAGGAAAGTTTGCTCACCCTGTTGGCCTTCCATTGCTTGAGCACTGCACGCCCAGGAGGCAAACAACAGGGCTTTAATCTGCGTCCTCATTCTGTAACGCCTTGATCTCTTCAATCTCTTCTCTGATCTGGTCATAGAGCTCGACGTCCATGCAAAGCCCAAATGGCTCGCTGCAAGGCATGTCACCATAGTCAGCGTTCAACAGCACCATGCATGTTTTGCAATCATGGGTTCAGCGCACTGCTTCATGGAAAAACTCAGCATAGCCACCAATGCAGCAATCATCTCCTCATAAGTGATGGAGGCATAGTTCCGAAGGATGTCATCGACTGAAACATAAAGCTCTAAGCTCGCCAAAGAAATAGAAATGATTGTCCAAAACTGCCGCACACTGTTCCAGGGCTGATTGAAACTCCAGTTATTCAGTGGATTGTTCATCGGTGCCAATCCACGACATTTGCAGTCATCCAACCTATTTTGCACTCCGTCTGAACTGCACTGAAAAACATTGCTCTCCACCAATGCAGCACCACAGCCACCAAAACGATCCACATCCAAACAGTCAAATTTTGAGCCGTGGAATTGCAGAAAATTAACCATGCCAATTCCAGCTCGTTTCTCACACGCCAGAAGGACTTGAACCCCTAGGCGCAGACCATCTCCAGAGGAAAAATTGTTGATCATGCTGAGGCCTCGAACATCAGCTATTGCTTTGCCACCTGAGAAGACGTGAGCTCCTCCTTGAGCTGGTCGACCATTGAAATCACCATACGCCTTGGAGCCTCGAACTTCAGGTTCATTGCAGGTTGTTCCACAGGCTTTACTGTCACCAACTAGAAAACAAAAGTCATCACCAGTTGTTGCATTGCGGCACACATGGGCATCGTTGTCCCATTTCGAATTGGAACCTGTGGAACCCACGGTCTTGCTGTCATACTTCTGGATCATCCCATCGAGGTACATGGTGTCCATCTCCACGTGGTGCCCCTCATAGTTTCCCCAGCAAGCCAACGCCATTGCACATAGCATGGAACAGGCGAAGGGAAAACTTGTTACACTTCTCGATTTGTTGCATGCTAGCATCATCGCCCTGGGCACGGCTCCGCCACGATCTGAAACGCAGCTGCTTTTTTCTTGGAGACAAGAACAGATACTACAGGTGCACATGGTGTCCAACTGGAAATTGGCAGTTTTGGCAAAACCTCTGGTCTCTCTGGTGCTCCTTTTGTGGTCTCTGATTGTACTTTTTGGTGCTTCATTTGTGCTCTCTGATTGGACTTGCTGGTGCTCCGTTTTGGCAAAACCTCTGGTCTCTCTGGTGCTCCTTTTGTGCTCTTTGATCGCGTTTTTTTTTGCAAAGCGCACACGGCGACAAGGACCGCCGAAATTGGCAAATTTTGCCGTGGACAAGCTGTCTCCCAAAGGTGTTTTTCGGCACCTATCCGGGTGCTCCGTTTGGTTTCTTTCTGGTGCCTCTGCTGGTGTTCCGTTCGTGGCCTCCCCTTGTTTTGTTCTTTTAATTTGCGGTTTTGCATCAATCAACATTCAATTATGCCCGATTTACCGGCAAGAGTTTAGGGTTTTGGTTTTACGGCTAAGGATCTTGCATGACCGAACATACCATGTGACCGACCGCAACATTTCATACAATCATATCCATGCCGCCCATGGCCCATATCATTGTTGAATTTAAATAATCATACAGCACAACATATGTCACACGTCATATTAATAGTATTAGTCATGAGTCATATGATGTATTGTGTCAATTGAAAAGTCCATAATTATGAACATAATAACATCATATCATGTTTCAAGGTCCATTTGCCGATACTGCCAATACTGTATCAAACAAGAAAGATTCATTGTTTGTGATATAATTTTTGCTAAGCAATGATTCAATGGGATGTCAAAGCAATGGGATGTCAAAGCAGTATAGGGGATCCCTGGTAGGATTTTTGGAGGGAAAGCCATGGAAAGAAAGATGAGCTGGACACGAACTCCAAGCCACCTGATAAAACAAATGTCACGGAAAAGGGGACCAAAACATATAGGGTTAGAAGACACCAAATGGAATGATGTTTTTTTTAACCCAGGTTCCGAAAAGTTAATGTATTTTTTTCCTGGTGTTTCATTTTGCTTCTTTGGTATGTGTAAATCAAATATTTGGTTGTTACAAGGGGGGCACATCCGAATATGTATGTGTGTATATGTGTATATTATATATATATATATGTATATAGATATATATAATGCAGAAACCCTGCAAACATGGTACGTCTCTTTGACAAACTGCATAGGCTGTACCATTCCTTACATAATTTAAATTGCGGACATACACTTAGAACACATAAATTGCCCCAAAGTGTTCTAAGTACCTCTTTGAACACCTGTACTAAGTGTATGTTTTTGGTTTTCCCCAAAATGTGTTCTAAGTGTATGTTCGGCATTATAAAGCATTGGGATTTTGGGGCGTCCTATTTTTGGAGGAAACCTGCAACATCATGCCCTGTGCATTGGTATCTGGTGATGTTGGAGGTTCTCGCTGAAAAAAAAATTAGTGTCTCCTGCGTCTGTAAATTACCCCACCGTCATTTTGCGTCATTTTGCGGTGTTTCATTCAGCCCTGCATTTTCGAAGTCTCTTTGTAAGTCTCCGAGTGGTTGGTTTTGACCTTTGGTTGGTGGATGTTGGTGGTCATAGCATGCCAAGCGTCAGCCCACACCATCCAGGCGATTCGAGGATTCGCACGCCACCTTTTCAAGGTGTAGAACGAGAGTAAATGATAAGATTCATTTTGCCCTCCGAATTTCACCGCTATTTGCGCGGGCCGATTTTTTTCGATACGATTGTCACGCAACTCGATCTCAGGTTGCTTCGACGAGCATGCATGCGGAAACAACGAATTTCGGTGTTTCAGTTGAAGCGCTATTTAAAACTACTGCCTTGGCAAAACAAGTCCAAGGGATGCACAAAAAAAATGCCTAAGAAACCTCGGTTTTGCATGTATATGCACGTTTTGGGACGTAGTTTGTACATGCAACCTGATTTTAAATAGGTCTCAATCGCACAATTTGAAGGCTGTCTTTGTTGCCGGCCTTCTGTTTTTGATCGGAGAAAAGCGGCGTGTATCCAAACGTTTTGAACGCTTGCGACCGTCTCCATTTCCACCCTGAAAACTGTGCTTCTCTGAAAAGGGGGTATAGCACGGTATAGCCCATTTGAACCAATCTGGTTGGTGGTATACCTACCCCTCTGAAAAATATGCTCGTCACTTGGGATTATGATATTCCCAACTGAATGGAAAGTCATAAAATTGGTTCCGAAGCACCAACCAGTATAGTAATATTGTAGTAATAAGTAATAACATGTAATAACCATCCAATTTGTATGAAATTGCCATCAATTACTATAAATTGATATTACTCATAGCCAATTCCAAGATGGAATGTTAGTAATCCCCAAAATGATAACCATCATAATCCCCAATCTTTCCTAACGTTGTGCCACACCCTGCAAGTCGACCCCTCTTACCAGTGATTTGAATCAAAAGCGACAGCCGTAGTGCATGGATGGTCGGATTGACAAGTGCTCAGGGAGTCAGACATCGATTCGGGTCGACCTGTGGTTTTCGTTGTTTCCGGCGTTTTTCAACATCATAACTTGGTGTTCATGGCGGGATACGATCGGTTTTTTTCGATGTTTTTCATCCACAGAAGTCGAGAAGTCGTAACACGTGGGCGTTGACTTCGTACGTTTTCTCCAAGTCGTCTTGTTGCAAAGTGTGTTCGCCTTGCGTCACAAGGGTCCAAGGGACTGTGTCAGACATGGCGCCATGTTGGGTTGGACCTTTGGGTAAGTTTTAGGATCGAAGATACCTACTTGGTGGTTCACCTGAGTAACCGAAGAGTCAGTGGAATTATATCCCAGAAAGAAATTGTTGGAAATATGATGGTTCGTTACTGGATATTATGATATATTCTAGCAACCCAAATTCTTGGCGGTTTGTCCCCTATGGGTAAGGGTGCCTTTTATCATGCATTTTCTCCATGCTCATCCGATTCCCAAATTCAAGGCAAGCGTAGCTTTTTACGTTTCACCATATTTTCATGGTTGTGAGGGTTAAAGTTCTGGTCATGCCTTGAATGGCCTGTTTCAGAGTTGTGAGCTGAAACAAGCCCGGTTTGAATTTTTGTCCGGTTTCGAGCTTCAATCGATGTTTTTTCATTGAATGTGACCATTAAGTTCGGCTTCAAGGATGATTTCTTCCGTTGACGATGGCAGTTGGTTCGCATTTCCTCAGCGTTGCTGTGTTGCTCACGCGCTTCGTTGTCGCCGTCGTCGCGACTCGTCGCCACGACGCAAAAACGACGCCACGCGGTCGCTTGCGGTCGCTCCGTTTTTTTCGGGTGGACGAGTTCTCGCAGGTTGGATCAAAGTAGCCACTTCTCAAGAAATATGATCCATAACACTCATAATAGAAGCAACTTGATGTTGTCATAAGTGCCATCAGTTTGAAACCAACTTGATGATAACATCATAGCAACCCCGGAAAGATGGAACGATCCTACTGAAATAGGTTGGTCAATTGAAGCGCTTCGATCTTTTTCGGGTCCGAAAGAACAACCAATCGAAATCGGTAGGTTGTTGGCAAGTGGCGACTGTATGATTTGCCACTTGCAACGGGTCAAAACTCCGTTGCTGATCTTTTTCACTGCTCCCCAGATGGCTTCTCATCCATCTTCCGCCGCTACTTTTTGCGATGCACAGCGCAGAAACGTCCAGCGCTGTTAGGCTGTCTACTTTGGACAACCTCCTGATATGGAAACATCTGGCTGGTGTCTGGTAGTTTTTCCCAAGTCCTTTGGAATCAAATTCACACCTTACTGCCTTACAACTGATACGCATCAACATGCTGGGTGCCCATAAACAAAACTGGATTGGAGGAGCCACCCAGTTGTAAATTGAGACCAAAAAGGCTTCATGGGTTGGCACCATAGCCTCTGGTAATGTCAACAGGTTGCTATTGAACATGGCCATTTATAGTGAGTTTTCCCATTGAAAATTGTGATTTTCCATAGTTTTTTGTATGTTTACCAGAGGGTATGATGAAGTTGGATTCCAAACATCCCAAAAAAAACACCAGCTGTTACCAGCTGAGTCTAAAACCTGTAGATTATCCCATCTAAAACCTGCTGATCTCAACCCCCAACTTGATGCTCTTGGCAATCATCCCAAGCGAAAACAAAGACTACAACAATATCTGTGAAATCTCCAAGCAATACATTTGGATTTCCTTAACGGGTGCCTTAAATGATGTATGTATATATATATATGATTATATATGTATATATGCATGAATCCAAGTAGATTCCCCAACAAGTTTTCATCAAATCCAGGAACGGATGGATAAAGTGGCCATGGTTTACAAAATGGGGCCCCTGTTTGATAGCGTTGAGTCGGTGAACATAATTCCAATGTCACTATGGTTTGTGGTACTTTAATCTAACTATGCTTACTGGGCTTTACAAACCAAGAAACATAACTGGACAACCCCACATTGGCCTATCCCATACATCTGGAAATGATCTGAATTTTCTGGGATTTTATCCCAAGTTTCCATAAGTTCCCAGTTTCAACCAAAACTTCGCCAAGGAATGTGGGCCCGGAATCTTCATACCTCCACCAGCTGAAAACCATTTTCGTTAGGCCGCAGCCCCAGCGGCTGTGGCGAACTCACGTGGAACGCCGGCTAAGATCACCTGCGGCCCCAGGTTGGCCACGAAATCGCCAAGTTGTGATTCAAAAAACCGGCAAAAATGGTGATTTCATGGGATTCAATTGGGATGTTTCATGGGATTTCATGGGATTGAAATGGTGATGTTTGATGGGATGTTTGATGGGATTGGCCTGAGATTTAGTTGGCGACGCACAGATAAAAGAGTCTAGTTTTGGTGTTTTTGGATGCGGATTCGGATCATCAAGGTGAGTTTCTCAACCGGAGTTTGCCCCCGATTGTGGCAACCATGTTTCATGGTGGGATGGAAAACTCTGGATGACACCACCAATCTGCCACCAATCTGCTGGAGCTTTTTGAGAGAATTGAGAGAAGCTGTGGAGCTATCAATTGTGGCCTAAACTTGGCCTAAACCGCCAGTCTGGCCGTGTCTTTCTCGTTTTCGACATAGACAATCAGTTGGGTGAAGTACTATAATTCGCAAACCTGAAGTAAACCTTCTGGACATCATTTGCCCTACTCAAGATGACTATGGTGATGACCCGCTCCTCGGGGATGTATCCTCCAAACGTGGAGATAAACTCAAAATGTGCGATCTCAAACATTTCGGATACAACTTCTGGGAAGTGCATCAGTGAACCCAATAGTAATCCTTCGCTTTCTAAGGTCTACAAAAGAAACCTTACATGTTTTTTTAAGTTTTGGAACGTTTTTTTGTTGGCAATCTAACCCCATGAACTATAAGCTTAATCTACCATAACCCATAGAATTCACCCACTTTTCTCGGGCAACTGAATCATTTTTCAACGGGGGCCCCATCGTACGGGGCCTCCTCCAATTTCCCGCCCAGTGCTGTCCATCGTACGGCTTCAGCCAGGGCAGATCCCACGTCACCTGGAGGGAGGGTCCAAAACGTAAGGGGTGACCCTGGTGTGACTTAAAAAGATCCCCATTTCGGGGGCTGTACCACATGTGAATAGATATTCACATTGATTCTTTTGATATGGGAAAAAAGGATATAGGATACATAGATGTATATTATATTATTATATTATATATGATTATATATGTATAATATAAATATTATATATATATATGTATATGTGGCTAAACTAACTATGGTGACTAACATTGACTAAACCACTTGGGACGATCCTTCAAGTCACTCGAGAAGCAGCGACCTCGAGTCTGCCGGATGTCCCGAATCTCCCGAATCTCGGGGATGATGTGATTTCTTCATTCTGTTCCAACGTGACGTAGCCCCTCAAAAAAACGCCTAAAATGCCAGGTATAGCCCTCAAATCCAGGATTTTCAGAGTTCATCATGTCACCATCATATTTTCATCATGTCTGTTTTCCCATATTTTTTCCCATATATTTCCCTGTGACCATAGAAGAACTTCGGTATCCTGTCCCCATGGTTTTTCACCTGTCACAGCCTCCCCGCCGCCTGGGTCGTTCTTGAAGACACCGCAGCCCACGCCCGGCACAACACATTTGCTGGCGCCCGCCAGAACGGCCTCGGTTACGGAGTGGAATCCCAAGTAGTAGCTTCATTAGGATAGGCTGTTAAGCATAGATAACACATGATAATGGATAATGATTAAGTATATGATAATGGATATGATAATGATTTTTAATCATATGTGATTTCATTATGATAATAAATACTACTTAAGAAGGTTAGAGATGTATTTCTATGATGTAACTTTTTAACAGCTGCGATTACTACTCTAGTACATATAGCTAATGAGGTTTGTAATGGGTTGTTTGCAATATAGGTTAGTCAATGTTACTCATACGTAGTGTGCGTGCCATAGCTGGGTTAGGTTATTTAGATGTAACTTTGGTTATATGTTGAATCATTGTTGCGGTAATAATGATCTGAAATAGCCCACTTTTACATATATGAAATACCTGATGTATCCCCAGTTAAATATGGCTCAGATCTGGTCTCTCTAAATTGCATGTGTTCCTTCCTTCCTTATCCGTCTATGGTTCTATTTGTCCTTTCTCTCTTTGGCTCTTTCTACCTGATGAGATTTTAGACTTGCACGGTCAACCTGAAGGATTGGCAGGAAATGGTTTCGGAAACATTTTGGATGGTGCTTCAAAAATGGGCAATGAATCAACACCCAGATTCCATCTCGTGCGTGTCCGCTGTGATCCCCGTTTCTCAGAAGCATTTCACGGAACTCATGGCTCTACCGGCTCTACCATGTCGTGCTCTTCGGCACCTTGTAAGAAACTGACGTGTTTTTTGCTGGTTCGCAGATTCGTCTCCATTTCATGGCCAAGATTAGATAATTACCCGGCAAAAAGTTGTTGTCTTTTACCATATGTATCCCCTTTAGGTATTTAGCAACTACCCATCCACCAACCTTTACTTGGATTTGCATAAGGACCCCCCCCAAAAAAAAGAAAAACAACATCTTCCCAATAAAAGATTCCCCAGTCATAGTGGATGTTCCATTGGTAAAGTCGGAAACCCCCAAAAATCATCAGCAATTCCAGCCTTGACCCACCTGATGCGTCCCCGAAAAATCACCGAACAAATCTTCGTCAAGCAGCTGCTCCGAGCGCAACCTTGAATTTGGACACCAGCAATGCCTTGTACCTGGGGCATCAAACCTGGCTGGAAAAAAACTACCGTGGATCAAATGTCGAGATCATCCCCTGATTTCCCATTGTGGGATCAAGATGAATCATCTCACATTTTAGAATTTTAGATCTAACAATTAACTTGTCATGGGATGATTCAATGATATTCAATGATTGTTAGATCTTTGAAAATCGCAAAGAAAAGTTCTTGGAAAGTCATTGCTTCACGAAGATCTTCGAAAGCACCAGTGGCCGTATGTGGCCGTAGCCGGCCGCCAAAACCTCCGATTGATCCGACCCTGCCATCAAAATCCATGGCTTTGAAAGGTCTTTCCTCCATGGTGAACAGAATCTATCCATCAAAATCATTCACCCTATGCTTTGTTCAAGTCGGAAAGTCATTCCAAGATGTTTTTTCATGTATTTTGTACACCCCATGAATAAATAGATATAAATAGTATAGATCTTTCATGATCTAACATGATCTATCATTAATCACATGTTACATTTTCATGCTTTCAGACTCCCAGGCCTCTAAGCATCATGGTCAAAAATCACCATGTTTTGATGTCAGAAATGCTCCGAGTCACTCATCGGCTTCGCTTGGGGCATCGAGCGGCGAGTCCTGGACGTAGCAGCTGGCGGCAGGTGATTGGGAGACCAAGTTAGCTAGGTTTTGTGGTGGTTTAATGTGGTTTTTATATGGTTTTATATGGTGTTGTGGTGATTTGATGTTGATTGAAGCAATATTAGGCACTTCTCATAGCATCAGTATCTTACTGAGATTGCCATAATTACTGATGGTTACCATGGCATTATATTATGCTAAGCAGTAATATATGGCCAACCCAGTTTCCACATCCATCCTTCATGGCAGACCTGAGAGATTCATACCTTTTCCATCCTTCATGGCTTGGTCATGGTGAAAATTACCATAGAATCTATATATAAAAACCATGAATAATATATCATGATATATCTACCATGGCATAGATATCTACAGTCCCCATGATTTTGCATGGCCTATGACCACAGGCATGGTGCCATGGTAAACTCACCCACACGGTACCATTCACCAAGCAACTCCTTGACCGTCGGATTCTTGTTGGGCATGGCCACACTGACCACTGCCGCCAATTCCTCACCGTGAACCCTGAGATTCTTCGAAAGTTCCACCAAAAAATGTGGTTTCAACCAACAGTCGACCTGGGTCTTTAACAACAAAGTTCAACAACGGCGAGTTGTACGTTTCATTTTATGTAGTTGAAGTAACAGCCCTTAAATTCGTGGCTTTTTTTCGATGTTCCTCAACAGCTATGTGGTGCTGGTTCCTCATCAACTCGATGTTTCCCACTCCATGAGTTCTACCAGATCCACTGCGGAGCCACCAGGCAACCAGGCAATGGCCAGGGCAAGCCGGTCTGTTCACAAATTTCAATTTCGGGAGCACCAATCATTCACCATTCATCGGGACTAATAACCCCCAAATTGTTCGGGATCCGTTGGTGTACTAACGCCCTGCTATCAAGCAATCCTGGGAATCTCTGATATCAACATACGTAAACTAGAACCACAATTCCCAGGATTCACGGACTTTCCAAACTCTGGCCTGAGGTGCTTGTAGAAACGCATAGCCTGGCGTTTTGGAGGTGGAAGCCAGCAGAAGCTTCACTTTGAAGATTAGATGATAAATCATGAGATAGTGGCTGCAAATGATTAGAAGGGAAGGAATAAAGATGAATCCAAAATATTGCAAAATAGGATGATACCAACCATGGCAAAAGGGTGGATGATAAATCAATACCACCAATTTGAGGAAACCAATGAATAGAACGGCGCCGGCGCACCTTGATTGGATCCCATGCGGAAGACTTCCACATGGGGGCTGACGATGGCACCGTTCTCCGGGATGTAGCAGAACCAGCCCTTCCTCAGCAGCGAGTTCAAAGCAAAATGGCTTGGAGTTGTGGATCTTCAGGCCCCCCAAAAAATGGGATACCCTCCAGTAAATTAACATAGACCCTGGCAGTCGGGGTTGGAAGATTAGTTTCCATCAAAAATTGGTTATTTTCAGGGTCCAACTGTTAATTGACCAGAGGATAATAGGTTTAGCTGCATCCCCAGGTTGGGGAATTTGGGGTCAAAAAAATGGAGATGACCAATGGCTTGTGAAAAATGCCGGAGTGCCCCAAAATCAACTAAGCAGCAGGAGAAGGACATCTACGTCTATTTCATGTTGGTTTCTCACGGTTCTTCCTAAAATTGGTACCCTCTCTCTATTTAACGTAGCTATGGAAAATCACATTTTTTAGTAGGTAAACCATCATAAATCATCTATATGGGCTATGTTCCAGTTCGCTACGTTAAACAACCAGAGGGTATATCATTAAAATATTCCCTGGTTTATCATCAAATGATTCCCGTTGCATCCATTGGATCTCAATCCCCATGCGGATCTCGGAGAACTCGAGGTGATGGAGTTTGCTGGTCTAGTGGTGGGCCGCAGAGTATCTACCCTCTGGTAATTTAACATGACTATGGAAAATCACCATTTATAGTGAGTTTTCCCATCAAAAATGGTGATTTTCCATAGTTGTGTTAGTTTACCAGAGGGTAATCCAGATGTTTGGTCCAGTATATTTCGTCCAAAGCAGATGCTGCCGCAGGTTTGCTACCAGCAGATATCTTTGACGTTCCATTTTTTACAATATTGAAATACGTCAGATTCCAATACTCTTACAATTTCCATTATTGAACCCAACCAATGGTAACAAAATGGAATCCAGAATTCAAGCGGCTTCATCAACGGCAGGTTTGGGGAACTCGAGCCCATTCTTGGTGGTGCACTCTGCTTTGGAAGTCGCTTACTACCCCATTTAAACCTACACACCCCCCTACGATGAGTCACCAAGGAATACTGGGCAAAACAAAATTAATCCTAAAACAAAGACAAGTCATTTTGAGATTCTGCCAGACATTCGGTCCAAAAAAGGTTCTGATCTGAAAATGGAAGATACTTCAAAGTTGCCAATCATGCCAATCCAATATTTTCTAACATGGAAAGATGATAGTTTACTATCACATTTTGGTGTACCTCTTTTCAGACTGACCCATATACCATCATATACCCATGGTCTATCCCAATTGTTCCCACAACAAGCCGCCTAGAACCTATCACTCTGGGCGCCCGGTCCCCACTCTGGGCGGAGGAGACACCTGCCCCAAGAATCCCTCTGTGACTGTGGGGTTGCAGCTATAAATTGGGCTTTAGAGCATAAATCTATTAACTTCCTCGAAACTCCTCCGATGCAAAATTTCCAGTAATTTGAGTTGTTTGCCTTGAATTACTGTTTTTTGGATTGAGCTCATAAAACGACTCAAACGCTTCAAAATCATGTTGTGCCAGGGATTGAATGTTAAATCTACAATTCCCAACGTTTTACCCATGCCTTAGCCATTTCTGTTCACTTTCCCTTCCTTACCGCCGCACCTATGTGCGTTTCAGGAGGACCTGTATGATTTGATGTGTGTGTGCATGGTGCATGCATCGACCGTGTTTTCAAAGCTGGCGATCCAATTCCTTGGGTCGACAGCCCACCAGGATCATGGCGCTGGTGATTTTGGTGGTCAGTTCAGAGGCTAGGTGGTCTGGTCAAGATCTGTTTAAAACAGATAATATGGTGAAATTATTTTGGACCGTGTTGCAGGTGACCTGGAGCCTTCTTCAGCCCTGAGGCTCAACCCCGCTTGTCCTGCTTATAAGGCTGTGAAATGTATTGGTCCGGTTGGATGTCATTGGAAACCTGCAATTGCCAATCAATACGAAAGGTGTTTGGCTCCTATGATTGTTGCCCAAAAATTAGGGCAACATGACCACAGACCTTGCTAGAAGATGGGAATCGGTGCCAGAGCTCCGACGCCGAGCCAAAACTATGGAACTGGTTGGATCCTCATACATGCTTGATACATGCAGTGGACACATATTAGGATCGCTTAAGACGGCTGTTTTGTTTTTTCCCCACCTGCCAGGTGAGGGTTGTTAGATTTTATCAGAGCGCATGCCCCCTCCTCCTCCGCCTTCTCCTCCTCCTCCTCCTCCTCGACTAGCTGTCCTCCTCGCCCTCCTCCTCCTCGCCTCCGCCTCTTCCACCTCCACTTCCGCCTTGCTCCACCTCCACTTCCGCCTTGCCAACCTTGCAAACTCGTCGCCAAGCGCTTCGCCAACTTCCCAGCTCAGTGGGTTCTGCTGGACGTCAACCTGCGAGCTGCCCAGCTCAGTGTGCACCGCTGGACCTCAACCTGCGAGCTGCCCAGCTCAGTGCGCACTGCTGGACGTCAACCTGCGAGCTGCCCAGCTCAGTGTGCACCGCTGGACCTCAACCTGCGAGCTGCCCAGCTCAGTGTGCACCGCTGGACCTCAACCTGGGACCTTCCCAGCTCAGTGTGCACCGCTGGACCTCAACCTGGGACCTGCCCAGCTCAGTGTGCACCGCTGGACCTCAACGGCCAGATAGAATGCCAGAAGATATGCCAGATAGAATGTCAGATAGAATGCAGAAGATATGCCAGATAAAATGCCATGAGATATGCCAGATAGAATGCCAGAGGATATGCCAGATAGAATGCCAGATAGAATGCCAGAAGGTATGCCAGATAGATTGCACAATAAAATGTCAGATAGAATGCCAGAAGATATGCCAGATA
>CAMXCT020001658.1:75000-139364 GCA_947184155.2 Cladocopium goreaui | reverse complement strand
GCAGATGACGGATTCGATACGTATTTTCCTGGCACCAGGATGACACCGATGAGACCTTAAACAAATTGCTTGGCTATGCGCAAATGCCGCAGCCCGGGGCCTTGATCCTGAGAATCGGGGAAGCCTTGTTGATCTTGTTGATTACCCTCTGGTAAACTAACATAACTATGGAAAATCACCATTTTTGATGGGAAAATTCACTATAAATGGCCATTTTCAATAGCTATGTTAGTTTACCAGAGGCTATGATCCGCTGCTTTTTGATCTCAGGCATCTCATAAGAGTCACGAGAAAAAGGTTCTTGTGAGTCTCGGGAATACCAGGCGGGAGAACGTGTTTGGTCGCCCCAATGCTTTTGCTGATTAGAAAGCGCTCAGTGTGTATACAGTTGAACACGAACGTTATTGGGGGGCTTGTGAAACGTGCACAACTTCTGTGACACGTGCACAACTTCTGTGAAACGTGCACAACTGCTGGGAAACGTGCACAACATCTCTGAACCGTGCATAACATCTCTGACACGTGCACAACATCTCTGAAACGTGCACAACATCTCTGAAATGTGCACATATAGAATACTTGAAAACACGGGTTACGGGCGGTGAAACACGTTATGCCCATACCAGGATATAGCAGGATAAAGCTAAGAATCCTGTGGCAGAATTACACTCTATGAAGCCTGCTACAAGCTCACGCTGAGACTTTTTTTCCTTTTCCAGAGGCAATATGACCGCGCTAGCACTATCATTAACAATTTCAACCTTTGAGCACTTGTTTTTGAAAGACAATCCCACTCATGCAATATTTTCCAATCACTATGCCAAAACACATATTCGTATTAGTTGTATTCGTTGTTTGTACTGACACGTGATCATGCCTTTTTGAATATCTGATCATATCTGATCATGATGTATAATTGCAGATGTATACATATAAACGCATGTACATCTACATTTTCATATACATATGATTACTATGCATCAGTGTCACGTACATATACATATGCCTTCTCACATACATTTTCATGTACATATAACAATGTAGGTATACATACCCTCTGGCAATCAAACGTGGCTGGGAAATGCACCATTTATGCATGATTTTCCCAATAACACCTTCACTTAGTTCAAGCATTTCCCATTTCCATGTCTGATTACTGCAAAATGAATCCCAGTAAATCACTATTAAATCACCATTGAATCCCATTATACCATATTATACCTATAAAATCACCACTCAATCCCTATTTAAAAACTCGAAACGGAGCTTTCTCGTTTCGGAGCCTCGTTTCGTTTGAGCTGAGGCTGGGCAGTATCTCGGCTCTTCGGGCGATTTCCTCAGCCGTCGGATCTTGGAGTATCAGCGTGTCCATGAGAAAATGGTGATTTTTCATGGGATTTACCCTCTGGTAATGACTAACATAGCTATTGAAAATGACCATTTATAGTAGATTTTCCCATTGAACATGGTGGATCCTTCCATAGCTATGTTAGTCATTACCAGAGGGTAAGCATCATTTTCATGGGATTTAAATGGTGATTGATTTATGGGATTTCATATGGGATGTATTTTATCATCTTTGAATGGGATTGAGTCGATTTTTGATTTTGGGATTTTTACCAGCAAAACATCTGGGAAATTCTGGGAATCTATTTGATAAATGATGGTTATATGGTTATATATATTATATAATGATTTCTTTTTGGGGATTACACTCTACACAATGTGGATTTGCCGAGTCGATAAAAACGTTGTTTTCGCAGTGAGTGTTTTCCATTGCTTGGGGAATCCCCCTAGAAAGCTAAGTTGGTCTATAACATTTTATGACTACCCTCTGGTAAACGTTTACATAGCGAAGTGGAAAGATTCACCATCTTTAAGTTCGGTAAATCAACGAACTAAATGGGCCATTTTCAATAGCTATGTTAAATTACCAGAGGGTATATTAAGTATGGTTTACTGTATGGTAGATATATCTGCACATACTTGATGAGGTTTAAAACCAACTTTGAACTGGAGGCACCAGCTTGTATATATCGAACATACATTACCATCTATATGGTTTATCATATATATATATACATATATATATATATATACACATGTATGTATGTATATTATCACAACCTTCACCCCATGTGTGTTGAAATACAAGGCTGTTTTGGATAAATAGATTATTTACCTATTTACCCATTTGTATATTATCGCCTGTACACGCCTCTCTGTAGAAATGGCCATGGCTGCAATGTGGGGCCCCCCGTTGTGATGTTTGTTGGTTAACAAAAGCCCCAGTAACTAGTTCGTTATAGTTATAAGTTGGTTTATAAACCATGATAATCCCCATTAACTATAGTTATAAGTACCATAAACCATAGTGAAATTGGAGTTATGTTCACCAACTGAACGCTATCGAACGGGGGCCCCACATGGCTGGAGGTCTTCTATCTCAAACGCTCCACAGATGACCAGCGTCGGGCCGTGCGAACGGGGAGCCCCGGGCCGTGGCTTTTTGGCAGGTTTTCGGCCGGTCAACCAACTGGGTGGCTGGTTAAAGATGGTTGAAATTGACCCGGCCCTGGTAAACTAACAAAAAACATCAAAAAACCATGAAACATCACCATGAAGTTCGGCAAATCAACTATTTCAATGGCCTTGGCTTCCAGCGCGCTATGTATTGACACAACCAGAGGCTAATCCTTCAATCTTTTTCTCTTTTAGAATATCTACTCACCAGCAAGAACTCAATATTCCATCCATCAAAAAAAACCAGCCATTCTTTTCCAGTTTTTGTTGGTTGAAATTTAATCCTCACCAAGAAAAACTCAACATCTTTTTGGCAGACCTGGGATGATATTGGTGACCGAGTGATACCTGGGATTTTTTATCCACGACACCAAGCTCTGCAGATCTTTCGGCCCCCTTCCCGACACCAAGCTGAGACAGTCATGGGAATCAGTCGGTGGAGTAGCAGAACCTGAGACAGTGTTCCATTCAAAAATAAATGTATATATATATAGAAAAACATATGACTATAACCATATATAACCATTAATGTTGGTAAAACAATGACCACCCATATTGTGATGTTTTACAGAACCCATTGATGGTAATTTTTGGGGATGGTTATTATTGATTTACCGACATTATAGCCAATTGTGACAAGTGAAGACTAGAAGTCGTCACACGATTTCAATCTCATTGACACTCGTGGCAGACTCGAAATTGAGGCGTGGAACTCGGTTCTCTTCGTGGGCTGGGAGGGGTAAAAAACACTCTGATCTTATGAGGGCACGCCATCATTGGGATGCAGCGGGTTTTTGTATGTTTTTGTTACGTACTCCAAATGATCCCAAAATCCAATTGAATCCTTATGAAAACCCATTCACTGGCCATAATTATGTCAATTTCCAGCTGTAATGCCCCACGGTTGGTCGAAACTTCCGCCTCTTTTGGTGCGTTTTGAAGCACCCTTTATTTTCCCATCGAAAGGTCATGCCCGAGAAGCAGCTTGGCGGGATCGAGATATCGAGATTCGACAACCCCAAAATGCCTCAACCATGGGGATTTCAGTAAGAAAAAAATATGTAATGTGGTTAATCCACAATATATGGGATAATCCTTCCCATTGACTTTCATATTTTTCAGAGGGGTTGAAACCACCAACCAGGTATGTATGCAACCAACCAGTTAAAGCAATAATTCAATAAACCATCCCCCAAATCACCATAAATAGGTGCTCTAAACCATTCCCAAATGGGTGGTTTATTATTGTTTCAACCACATTATTTTATGATTTATATGGCTTTTCTTGTAGTAGAATTGGATTCTATCTGATTCATGGTCAAACACTGGGACTTGCAACCAACGAAGATGAAGTGGAAAACTATCATTATCCAGAACAAAATCCACTCCTCAGGTTGGTTGGAGGGTATATTTGATTTCCGGTAGGTCTAGCAAACATAAGAAAATTAACTGGGACTTGATATGTTATTGTTGCAGGTGTATTGATGAACAAGACCATGGATGGGTTATGGATCTGATTTTCGTATGGTTTTTCCTTTAAATCAATATCCACAACTACCAGATTTTTGATCCAACAAGCAGGGTATCAGGGCCAGGGGTCCATTCCCCTTATTATTTTCTGGTTTTCTCGTTAGCTTTACTTGTTAAACATGTCTGACAGTGGAACAGCCGAGCTGGGCGTTCATTTTTTTTCCTGAATCACTTGGCAAATCATCCGGAAAGTTCTAGTTGGAGTTCCTTGTTTGTTGCAAATCAAAGTTCTCCAATCCGATTAGTAACTTCAACTACACTTAGTGACATGTTTTGTCAATTCAACTATACTTAGTAAACGCATTTCCAACTAGTAAATTAGTAAACAGATCTATGGGAATTTCAGGATCCTAAAATGGAGGTACTGTACCATATAAGACCATATTTTGTTGGGATATTCCCTTACATAGGCCTTATCTAGACCTTATATATATGGTAGGTACCTCCAATTTAGGATCCTGAAATTCCCATTGAACAGATGGATTTCAACTATTTCAAACAGTTTGTGAACCGTAGAGTAAACGAAGCCAGGCATTCTTCCGGTTGACATTTGCCCCCAGGAACGCTCCATTGTCGCCCAGCTCGCCGTCGCCGGGGCAATCAGTTTGGTCCTTTTTGATTAAGGATAGGGGGATCACAAAAAAAAACATCCAAAGCCATGATGAGAAGCCATAAACCATGATGGTATAACTAGGATATGGTGTGTTTATTCTACTACCCTCTGGTAAACTAACATGGCTATGGAGAATCACCATTTTTAATGGATAAATCAACTATAAATGGCCATGTTCAATAGCTATGTTTGTTTACCAGAGGGTATAATATTTGTTGGTTTACAACTCCCATTGCCGCTTTTCCCTCCCGTAAACCAACAACATAGATGTGGTGTTTACCCACCATGAATGTAGATCATTTTCCTAGGGAAACCATGGGTTTTCCCCATCTATGTAAACGTTTACCCCAGGGTAAATATACCCTCTGGTAATTTAACATAGCTATTGAACATGACCCGATTATAGTTGATTTACCTATTAAAAATGGTGATTTTCCATAGTTATGTTAGTTTACCAGAGGGTACATCTACCATGAACCATAGTTATCCTAAACCAACTTCGCTGAGCATGGGACACCGCCTCGCTTTGAGAGCTTTGCCACCTATGTCTGTGTTCAGTCTTGGCTTGCACCGGACTTTGAGGGCTCCAAGTTTTGAGACATGGCCCAGATGCTTTGCATTCTCATGATAATCATTGGTAAAACGGCAATCCCAGAGGCTTACAATTCCTTCCCGTTTAGTTATAAACACCTCAGAAAGACTGGCACAATGAATAATAATCAATGACCATCAATAACCGTCCATAATCATCAATCATCATCAATAACCATCAATAACTACCATAAATAACCATCCATAACCATCAATAAGGACCTATAATTGTGGATCTGCTAATTTCAGGATCCATTTGTTGGGCTTTGATGTCCTGCCCAGGAACCCTTCGAACCAGTCGTCACCCAAATCACCGTCGCGGGCTAAGATCCATGAGCTTGCCGAAGCCGAAAATGGGGTATACCCCCCAACTGATCCCAAATAGAATCTTATTGGTAAATACTCTGATAAACACATATACACGTATGTTATAAATTTGATCTACCCCCGGGGCAGTAACAGTGAGCACAAGCCAGGGGCACAAAATGAGCACCAGCCAAATGCAGAAAATAAGGGTCTAATCTGGTGATATGATACGGATAAATTCTTATACAAAATCAAAAAACGGACCAGGTAGACACCATTGATATCTAAATCATCAAATGGTTGAAAAAATGTTTCATGTGAATCGGAAGGAATCAAGCTGCACAGGTTTCTGTTTCTCTCTTCTCGGCTCTGGCTGCTACAGATTTGCTAGGAACTGGCCAACTTATCACCAACATTCCGTTGGAAACCTTAGCAAATCGCAGCAACTCCGACAACCTTAGCAATGACAACTAGCAACAATAACAACAACCGCCCCACAAC
The DNA here is from genome assembly GCA_947184155.2 of Cladocopium goreaui. NCBI lineage: Eukaryota > Dinophyceae > Suessiales > Symbiodiniaceae > Cladocopium > Cladocopium goreaui. Next base: position 133,300 of record CAMXCT020001658.1, on the reverse strand, counting down.
CAGCGACAGCACCACCACGACCACCACCACCAGCAGCAGCGGCAGCAGCAGAAGCAGCAGCACCACCACCACTACCACCACGACAACCACCTGGGGGGTTGGGGCTGGCTGGGGCTGTGGCTGGGGCTGGGGCTGGACTTGGCTATAGGGTTTAAGGGTTTAAGGGTGTAAGCGCTTCGCCCAAAAACTATTTTAAGAAAAAAATATATAATCTATATATATATATATATTTAATAGAAATCAAAAAAAGAAGATATATTTATTGAAAATTCTAAGAAATATATATATATATGCACTTTGTTTTTTAAGAGAAACTAATATATGACAAAAACATAACAATATCCATGTTAAATTAATATATGTTTTCAATGTATCAAACATTTAAATTAAATATCTAAGATAAAAACTATATTATATAAATGCAATATATATATACATACATTTTTTTTTTTGAAATTTATACTTAAATTTATAATTAAATATATTAAAATCCTTTCTCCTTTCCCTTTCCCTTTCTCCTTTCCCATTACACATGGAACGCAGTGGTAATCTATAGATGGCGCAATCCAAAGGTATGGTTTTCCAAACCAAAATGAACCCCAAATTCATTGCGATCTTAATGCTAAATTAAATTTAACTAGAGGAAAACAGGTATTTGTCAACCTAATGTGCTGGGAATTTTTTTCGATGGCGCAAATATCCTCTTCGTTCAGGTGGTCGATAGATGGCGAAATTCAAAAAATTAGCGCCATCCACGATTTTTTTGGAGTATATATATATATGTATACATATACATATATACATATATATGTATATATATATATATGTATATATATATGTATATATATATATATATGTATATATATATACATACACATACATATATATATATCAGAATATGGTTTTGGTCAAATTTTATCGACCTCATAATGAGCTCAGAGTGAATGGGGGTTAGTAGAGGCAAGTATGAACAGAAAGGGTTTACTGCAGGGGTATAGAAACAATACCAATTTGCCCAGGTGATATAGTATCTGCTAGAAGATGTATCATGCAGTCTGAAACGACAGAAAATCGTGGCAAAACTGAAGAGACACGCATTATTTTGTATAGTAACCCACAAAAAGATAGAAACGGTGTTTATCAATATTTTTGCACGATTTTACCTTTTTATCCTGCTGCGGGGTGCTATATACATAGATATAGATATTTAGACTTTTATAGAATTATAGGCTATAGGTTTATATATTTTTAAATATAAGTAGTTAGTTAGATGGATGGATAGATAGATAACCAGATAAATACAGAGATAGATAGGCATGTAGATACTTTTGATGTTTTTGCCTGGACATTCGTGGCAACTTTCTTGGAAGGCCGGCAGTTGCTACTGAGGAACCCGAGGAACCGGGTGAAGGTGGCACATCTGGGCGTGACTTGGCGGCTGTGTTGTCATGTGGGTGTGTCTGAAAATAGTGTACCCCTAAACCCAATGGTTAATGATCATTATCCCTATTAAATTGCTATTAAATTGGGAATATACCCTATTTTCAGACAAACCCATGTGGTTTTTTTTTGAAATGGCGGTAAACCAAGGTAAAATGGCCACACCCTCGGGTAAAATGGCCACATATCCCGTTTTCCAACCACAGAAAATCACGTCATTCTATATTTTTCATGTTGAATCTTAGCCGCTCTTTGAGAACTATCCCAGTAAGAACAACATCCTGAAATACAAGGCGAGGTCCCCAGAGTTATAAGTTGGTTTATAAACCCATTGACTATGTATCCCCCATAAACTCAACAGTTAACCAAGTGAACTGTGCGTGAATCTGTCACTATTTTCATCAACAGGGGCCTGACCTCAAAAACATGATTGTTGGTGAACAAATCCCCATGAATCCCGATGAATTCCTATGAAACACCATTAAACACCATTAAACCATCCATTAAATCACCATTAAATCACCATAAATCACCATTAAATCCCACTAAATCACCATGAAATCATCCATGGAATCACAATTTTTTAAAACCCATTGGGGACCCCATGGGATCCACTCAGGATGAGATAGATCATGGCGATCGAAGGCAGGTGGATCAACAGATCCATTCGATCATTTGGATAGTCAATATACTATTTAGGTTATATACTATGATATATGCTATTATATATACTATTATATATACTAATATATATATACTATTATATATACTATTATATATACTATATTATATACTGTCAATGATTGGTCATATGCCATACTTATCCAACAGATAAAGTACTAATTAAATTTACTATTACCCAAACATTATCCATTCAATGATTTCGAAGTGTCCATTAAAAAAGTCGATCATCCCACCATCAAAAATGATCGGCCTCCCAAATTGGATGGGTTTTGCGGGTACCTCAATGACTTAAGCTGGGTGCATTTCTGTTGGTGCAGCTAAATCCCAACTGCCTAAATTCCATTGTAAATGGATTAAATCCATCAAATCAGAGCAATTTTTAGATGATCCAATCCCTAAATGTCAGAAAAGTGACATCCAATTCAAAAATGAATTTTGAGTTTATCATCATTTATATCATAATTTTTGGGATTTAATTTTAGCTAATTTTTGAGTTTATCATCTCAATCCATCAAATCCTATCTTGCTCTGTTTTGAGAAACATTTTCACAATACTACACCATCACACTAATCAATGTCCACAAATATACACATTATGATTGGTGGTGTATATCCACAATTGGGAGTGATTATACCACCAGAATATTATTGGGAGTTACCCTCTGGTAAACTAACGTAACTACAGAAAATCACCATTTTTAATGGGAAAATTCACTATTTCTATGGCCATTTTCAATAGCTAACTGTTAGTTTACCAGAGGGTAACCACCATCACAAGAATCAATGTCCACAGAATCATGTGGTTGGTGGTTAACTCCCAATGATTTGTTGCTTCCAGTTGAAAGCTCCTCGATCCAGCATAAAGTCGCTACTCTATACCCTCCTGTCATAGCCACTAAATCCCATTTAATCCCAATGAAATCACCGTTTTTGGTTAACATCCCATTTATTGCCATTAAATCCCAATAACAATCCAATAAAAATCCCTATAAAATCTCCATAACATCGCGTTAAGACCCATATTTTTGCCATTTGGATCACCAAGCTATGACGGCTGCCGTTGCCGATGTTTTTCGCCAGGCATGGGTCGAAGAGAACCCCACGGTCCAAGGACCGGGGACCGGCGATGGGATCTCGTATGGGATGAAATATGGGTTATATATGTGTAATACAATAGATATAACCCTTACTGGTTGGTGGTTTCATTTTTTTTCCATAGAATGGGAAAAATACTCCCATTTGACTAATATTTTTCAGAGGGGTTGAAACCACCAAACAGTAGATGTAACCCTTATCTATTTATATCTTATATATATAATTTATACATGTTTATATACATAAATAAACAATAGATATCCCCATGATATGTAAGTAACCATATTATGCGGGATTATAAATGGAGATATATTATATACATAATCATATGTGTTAATATGGTTAATGATGATATATCCCCATTTATAATAACCAATATGTGTATAATGGGTATCTACAAAGTCGGTTTTCCAGCTATGTTTTCCATATATTATGTGGGGGTTTTCTGAAATAGGGGTACCCCTAAATCATCCAATTCCTTTGGATTTTCCATGACAAACCAGCTATTGTGGGATCCCCCATTTTAATATTAGGAACCCCCCATATGTATATACATGGATTATAGAATGTGTATATATATATATATACATCCCATGTTATCCCCATAATGGTTACTTGGATGTGCATCCTACTTAGTAAATGGGGTGAGAAACCCTCAGTTAGATGAACATGGAATATTCCCTATCTATGGGATGAAGTATGGGCTAGATCAATGGACTGTATACACCACGGATCCGATTCGTGGGGCCCACACATCCAAGTAATGTATGATGTTAGTAAACCAATAGTAAATTATCCCCACTTTTATAACATAGATGCGTGGTATAAACCAACTCAAGATGTGTGGTTTATTATTGCTTTACACGCATAATTGAACATGGAGCTATGTATATACATCTTAGCTATTATATGGGACTATTGTAAAATATGGGAAAACATGCATACTTCGTTAATAAGGGGACTACAAATTAATTATGTATACACGTTATCAATGTTTCATAATTCATTGATATTTTTTGTATATAATGTACATACATATTTTTTCGCATTGTGAATGGACAACCCATCCTGCACCAGTTGGTAACTATCTATGAAACACTGTAAGTTGCACGGGATGATTTCTGGATTTCTTCCCAGAACGGCCGAATGGCCGACATGTGTCTGGTGAATTATTTGGAAAATTCGTCCGTATCGATACATAAATAGATGCATTAATGTATAGACTATCTATGCTCACAATTGAATGTACACACATATATAAGAATATATATATATGTATATATATACATACACATAGTGTGTACAGGCGCATATGAACATGTATTTACGATGGATTGTGTCAAAGTATGGCATCTATGACATGAATCGCGAGTCTTAGATTCCACATCAACTGCTGTGATTCATCTACTACAGATTATCATATCAACATCCACCCCATAGCGATCCAGTACAAACTTGGTTTATAAACCCTATTCGCATCCATTAGCTACAGGTGTAATTGCCATAAACCCTAGTGAAATTGGAGTTACAAATCAACTTAGCCAACGTAAATCAACCAAGCCACATTTGTTGTTGAAGTCCCATTCAAATCAGCTAACCCTGTGAACATTTGGTGATTAAGAACCCTCCGGTGTGTCATAAGAAACCATTTGGGGCTATGTGGGGCGAGGAGTCTCCAGGGGGAATGCCGCTGAGTCCACATCGACTGGCAATTGGCCAGGGGTCTCAGATGACGCAGCGACGAAGGTTTCATTTAGAACGGAAAGTTGGTATATAATATGATTTATAAATTAGTTGGTATAATTGGTTGTAATAACACATTGGGATATAGTTGGGATATAATTGGTTGTAATTATCACAAGCAGTAAGTTCAAAATCATTTAGTTCTAAGCTAGTGATAATTGAAATTGGGACGTATGATTTGTTGGGGGGTTGTAAATCTAATCCCGATTGTATCCCTACTAAGCTAGTGATAATCTAATTGTCTATCTTTTTGGGGGGTTGCTGTAGTAGGGATACGATGGGGGATTTATCTACCAGCAAATGGGGATCTAATGGGAATATAATGGGACATAGCAGCCCAATTGGTATCATGATGGATGTTGGGGATATCATGGGAATATATGCAGCACAGTAGGAGTAAAGGCAACAATATTGGGATACAACGGACGTATTGGTCATCAATCATGACATATGATGGGAGAATGATGGAGGGATTAAGCAATGGAGATTTAATGGAATTTTTGATAGGGATATAGAGTCTAATATAGAGGATTTAACCACCAGCAAAAGGAAAGCACTGGGAACATAATGGGACTATGATGGGTATGTTTCATGTGAAAAAGGGATGTATGAATCTTTAACGGAGATATAATCCCATCAGTAGCTATGGATTCCATGAAGAGAATGGATATATGTTGGGAGAATGATGGGGATGTTTTCTGTGATGTATCATGGGATATGATAGGGATATATTGGGATTGAACCAACAGCAAATAGGAAATACGAGAGGGGTGGTGGTTTCAGTGCGGCATCGTTAAGTTGGTTTAGTTCAATCATATTTCACTGGGGTTAGCCTGGTAGATGTATCTATACTTAATGTAGTTATAAGCCAACTTACAACTAGGGCACCACCGCAAGTAGGTCCACATAGCTATTTTGGGCTGACAGTGTCGGATGGGATGGCCATTGTTGCTCAGGGATGAAAATTATAGCTGAAGAATCACAAGACATCAGAGCTGAGCAAGTTCAAGAATATGGATATCGGCTTCCAAAGGATATATATATAAGCTATATATATATAAGCTATATATATATAAGCTATATATATATAAGCTATATATATATAAGCTATATATATATAAGCTATATATATATATATTCATACACTTTTCATATTCATATAGGATTTATAGGATATCAAGTCTCCAGTACTTAGTCACTACTTCCTCAAGGATATATATATAGGCTTCGGAAGAGACTGGGGAGTCTATTTTTTGGGTACAGCTCAGCCCCCAAGCGCCCATCAGTCCGACAAGTCTTCAGAATGATGATCTGAATTCGAGGATCATCCGATTATCATTGATGATCCACGACGTCTTCAATGTTTCAATGATAATGAATGATATCATACTTGTACAAACTGATTATCATTGATGATCCTTTTTTTTTTGGCTGGTACCAGTATGGTAGAGCCATGGTTTCCGGTAGATTTCCCCTTAGACCAACCCAATGAACGACTGGGGTCGAAACCTGCCAAGATAGCGCGCTGCAGTGCATGCAGAGTAGGCAGGGCAGTTTCAACAACTCCCGGGTTTTTACCCTCTGGTAAACGTTTACATAACTATGGAAAATCACCATTTTCAATGGGTAGATCCACTATAAATCACCATTTTCAATAGCTATGAGGGTAAGTGGGATCCCAACGAATCATTGGATAACTATGGGACTACCTGGGGAGAACTATGGGATCACTATGGGATAACAATGGGAGTATGATGATCATTAGATAACTATAAAAGTGATCCCATTAGATAAACTACGGGTATCTTCTATGGTATAATGGTTATCTAATGATTATCTAATGATTATCTGATGGTATACAATAATCATTAGATAATTACATATAATTACGGGATCTTTCTGGAAATGACAGGATTATTGTAACAGTTTTAACAGAGTTCATCCCCAAATTGTTGTTTAGTATTGTGTTTGTGCAAACTGTATATCCCTACCTGGGATATCGGTTGTCGCAGCAACTGCTAGCTATTGATAGCTGCTGAGTTTGGTGACATTTGCAACTTTGATACATTGTTTCTACTGAAAAAAATGGAGAAGACCGCAAAACCTCAGTCCAACCCATGGTTCATCATCACTTTCCCTTAAAAACTACTTAAAACTACCCTGAAGTAGGTTTTACCCTCTGGTAATCAAACATGGCTTGCTGGAAAATCCAGCACGTCCAGTATAGATGATTTTCCCAGCTATAAGCATCCATTTATAGGGAATTTCCAATTACCATGTTTGATTACCGAAGGGCAAATTCCGCATTTCTGGGACGAATCCATAGTTCGGGCTGACACAGCCCTTGCGCCCTGCAGCCAGCCAGGAAGTCGCAACTGGATGTTCGAAATGTGGCCACAAGCTCAGAAAAAGGGTCAAGTGCTGATGGGAAAAATTGGGAAACTGGTTGAAGTTGAACAAAACATGGGGATTCACCCGATTCCAAACCACTGATTTCACCCCATGAATCTCGTCCGGGCTTCGGCATAGCCCAGGAGCGACCCAGCAAGTGGAATCTCGCGCGACTCGCATTGGCAGGTGAAGCTCAGATCGAAGCTTTCACATGAAGAGAAGTTCTTTGATTTGCCATCAACGGGGGTATACCTATATCTATATCTATATCTATACCTATATCTATATCTATACCTATATCTATATCTATATCTATATATAATGATATATATAATTATATATATATATTATAGTTATTATATTTATAATACAAATATGAATATATATATATGTATATATGATGATTATATAAATGCAATAGATATGGAATCCATGATTTATAGAAGCTGGATGGATCTACACACGCATGCAAACATATAGAAAGATATGAAGATCAGTCAAAACACTGGGGGGGCCTGCAGTTCGCACCAAAAATAGCTGGTGTTTATGGATGTTTATGGATGCTTGTCCTCTGAAATATGCTATTTCTATAATCTATTTCCTAGGTTTGATCCATCTACGAAAAAGTTGCAGGTCCGCAAAGCGATGAAGATGGAAGTCGGGAGCACAGGGGATGGCGGCTGATGCCTCCGGCTTTCAAATGTAGCTGCATGGGAAATCCTCTATACATGGAGGATTATAGCTGGGAAAATCATCTATAATTGGTGGATTTTCCAGCAAGCCACGTTTGAGTTCCGAAGGGTATACCCCTGGAATTTGCCATTCTAATGAGGAAAATTATCGCCAACCATCAAATTTGGGGTTTAGCCTAGATTTTCAGACAAACCAATTTGAATTTGTCAACTCAGTAGTAAACCCTGACTATCAATTGCGGGGGTGCTAGGTTTGACAGCCACTTACTTGGTAGACACACGCACACACGTCCACATACGGACTGGTTTTTACTTCGGGGATGCCATGATGGCATGCTGCGGGTTCCTCCAAGCATTGGAACCCGCACATCTCAGATCTGACAGAAGTCCAAAAGCTTTTGAGACGCGTGAAAGGCCGGCACCCAGTGGGTACCACTGTTCTCCGCGAATTTTTCACCCCGGGGGTGAGGATGAAAGCTGGCAACATGTTTTCAAGCACAAAGATTTGTTTCGAGTTCTCAAAGTAGAATTTTGAAAGCTGATTATTCCTCACTGGAGGATGCATCCTTCGTAAGTGGGTAGCATCGTGGTTGTGGCTAGTATTTATATGTATTTATGTATCATTTCTGCAAATGGCTTATGTCCACAGTTCTATATGTGTCATGGTCAAAAGTTGGATTGTGTAGCCGTATATCTTGGATCCGCGTGATGGGATGAGCATAAAGCATGCCTAGTTTGACCCCAGCATATAGGGTTTATAAATGGATCATGAAATACAGTTTACAACATATCCAATGGTTAATTACCGGATAACATATTTACATCAATTATTATGTATAAATTATATATCATGAAGTATTTATTAAACACTGGATATACAAACATACAGTATATATCACATCACCATTTTTAGACATCACCATACGTTACACATATTTTCCATGTTTTATAACATGACCATGTTGTATTACATAATATATAGGTAGTATAATTACATATACACAGCCATAGTGTACTATGTTTTATACATGGTTTATGAACTGGATTGGAGCTGGGCTGATACATTTCACTGCAGGTGAATACACCACAGTGACTCAAAAGGAGGTGGGGGGACCCGCTGGCTGGGGACCCGGGGGTCCAGCCAGGTGCTACAAAATGGATCCACTAAGTGGGGATTAAGTGGGGATATGGTTGATATATATGGTTGATATATGGATGATATATGGATGATATATGGATGATATATGGATGATATATGGAACCAAACATGGGAATTTGAATTCGAATCCAAACATAGGGATTTCTCCGATGAATGCTGGATGATGGCTTTCCAAAAATTTGAGGCATACCCAAAATGGTCACTTTCATTGCGGAAAATCATGCGAAACCTACAGGATGGGGGTGCGTGGTGGAAGACAAGACCTGGAAGATGAGCCATTTCGATGGTTTTCCCAGCGAACTAAGCCGAGCAAATCGCCATGTTGTTTGAGTTTCCCGGCAATCGCCATGTTTGATGACGGAGGAAATTCATGGCATCACCCATAATCACACACACATAGAAAGATGATCTGTATCCCCATTCAATAACTCTAAAACTATCATCTTTCTAAATCTAATCTATATTAAGCCACACATCCCATATCTAACTACCAATAAAACCAGCAGTTGATGGCTTTGATGGTAGGGTTATCCAGCCACGCAGGATGTTTTAGAGACCATCATGAACGCTACGGCCCACGCCAGCTTCGAGTGCCTAGGAGCGGCGCGGTTGGTTGAGGTTGTTGGTTGAGATGATTTTTTTCAGAGGCGCTAATAAACAAATACCCTCTGGTAATTTAACGTAGCTATTGAAAATGGCCATTTATAGTGAGTTTTCCCATTAAACATGGCAATTTTCCATAGTTACGTATGTTAGTTTACCAGAGGGTATATGTTGACTGTTGACTTAGAATCTAGAAATTATAATTCACTTGGTGCCTGTGAGTGATTTTCGTTCAAGATAGATTCTGAGGATGAAATGTCTCATGTCCTGCCAAGATGTTGGGATGCCGTGGTTCCTGGGAAGGGCTACCCGGCTACCCGGCTACCCTGTTTGTTTTGGGCCATAGGGAGCTACCTCCAAATTGTGATGCCCCAAAATCCAAATCCCATGATGGTCATGATTTGGGTATGGGTCAATACCTATTAATACCATTTTTAGTGGGATGAACATCCATTTACCAGCTATTTTGGGGTTCACTAGGTACCAGGGTTTTGACCCATCCCCATTTATCATCCTTTCCCTCATGAAAATTGTCATTTTTGCGGATCAATCCAGCAGTTTGAGACACAGCCCTAGGACGCTTCGAAATGGAACCCTCGTGCGCCGATCTGCCGTCGATCTGGGGTTCGATCTGAGTCTATGGTGGAATGAAGTCGTTTCCAAAGTTATGGCTTGGGGACTGTCAGATACCATGGTAAACCAACACAGCAATGGAAAAGCCATATTTTTAGTATCTTTACTGGGTAAATCAACTAATAATGACCATTTTCAATAGCTATGATAAATTACCAGAGGCGTAGGATACCATGCTTGGGGCTGCAGTTGGGGTCATTAATGAAAACAAACATGGTAATAACCAACACAAGTTGGGATAGGGCCACACATCTCTATGGTTAAATACCACACTTATGACTAGAACTGCAACCCCAAGTAACCATAGCCAACTGAAACACATTCGAACATTTTGAGCTATGACACATTTGTATACATTTGTCAGTGTCGGTTTTCAAAAGATACCCTTGAAGATTCCACTATTTGAGAGCTGCTCTCTGGTTTTTTTGTTTCTTTCATGGCCAAATCAGCATCTCCGGGCTCAAGCACGCTGCAGTCGCTAGATCGTTTTCAAGATGAGTCTTTATCTTTGCACCTCGTCCAAACTTGGTGTTTTTTTGAAAGGCCCAGCAGCCCGGTGGAAATTCGTTTGACCAATCAGACATCGGCCCGGTAGCATCGAAATCCCCGCCAGCTTCATTGTGGCCATTTGTGTTTTTTTTTGTTTTTTAATAGGGAGATACCCCAATTAAAGAACATTTTCTCATAGGGGAAATGAGGTTTGAATGTGTTTTAGTCCATTGGCATTGGGGGATTCCCCAATTTTCAGACCCCAAAAATGGACCTTGAGGTCTTTGGTTTTCTGTTGCTGTGGCAGTTAACCCGCCTTTGGGTACGCATCAGCTGTTGGAGTATGACGTGGATCTGGAAGCCAGTCCACTGGAGCGTTACGCCAACGTCTACTTCGATTTCCTGCAGCGCCGCGGTGAACGCGGCCTGAAAGCGTTCCAAGAAACCTATCAGGCGGAGACTCTAACTGGGAATATGAAAAATGGATTGGTTTAAGGGAAAACCTTAACCGGAAACATCCGGAAACCATAGATTTTCCCGTTAAATATAGGGTTTTCCTGTAAAACGAATCCATGGAAATCAGTGGCAGAAGTTCGTGAAGTGATGAATAGAAATGAACATCGCCAATTTATATATCATTTTCCCATAAACCTCCATTTATAGCGGGATTTTCCAGCTAGCCACGTTTGATTGAGGATACTCCAGACATCGCCGCTGGTAGAAGTCTTCGATTTCTGCTGGTTGGACACCATTTTCAGGGGCTTTATCAATAATTTACCGGGGTCAACAAGCGTGGCTTATATCATATACGGTATACAATGTGGGGCCCCCAAGATAGCTAAGTTGGTTTATAACTCCAGTAACTATGATTTATGGTACTTATAACTATAGTTAATGGGGTTTATAAATCAATTTATGACTAGGGGGCCCCACATTGTAGTATGTGCGCGTATTTTGGGGGAGTTGGAAGGACCATAAGTAAGCCACAGTAATTACTGAACAGCGTCAGGCGTGGCATGCTCGGCTACGCTCGGCTTTGCCAGAGATCTTCGGTGCGAACGAGACGCAGAAGCAGCAGAGATGGTGGGAGGTCGCAATGCTGAGATTGTTATTTATTTACTGGCGCTTAGTCGGGAATTGGGAAATGATCCAATCACTATTTGACAATCATCTCATTCCCTCATTCCCTATTAAGCACCAGTAAGTTTATGGCAATGGTACCCTTTCGTTTTTTTGTTCAAGAACTTAAACAACAAATTGTTGATAGGTTTTCAATGCTTTTTCACCATTTAAGTAGTGCTTGACAAGGAAGAATAGTGTGAAATACTACCTGATTCCGGGGATTGTGGACCAGAATCCTACAGGGTGAGGCTCCAAAGGATAGCTAAGATAAATTATGTCTTTTGGTAGACATATCGAACTACATTGTTCATGGGGTGAAAGTAAACTTATGACTACCAATCCTGCTAACCACTGAGGACACTGAAAATAATTATTTCTGCGAGGAAGGGTGTGAAGAATCTGTAAGAAGAAAGTGTAAGAAAATTGTAAGTTTTTTTGTTTTAGTTTAGACCGTGTGAGTGAATGTGTGAGATTGGAATCATTTATTTTGTACTATCATGTTGCATGATGAAACGGATATATGATATATATATATATATATAATATACATGTATGTACATCATGAAAAAATCGGACATTGAACACTTCAAATGGCCATATCCTGCGATGATGACGCAATGCAGCACATACCAGGCGCCAAAAAACACCCATAGAAATCTGAAGACAGGATTGCTCGCAGAGTTTCTCGCGCAAATCTGACAGATCTTCTCACATGTCCCGTCCTCCCCCATAGATCCGCTCACAGATTTCTCACAGATCTTCTCACAGGTCCCTTCGTACCTCACAGATTTCTCACAGATTTCTCACAGATTTCTCACAGATTTCTCACAGATTTCTCACAGATTTCTTACAGACTTCTCACAGATTTCCCACAGGTTTCTCACAGATTTCTCACAGACTTCTCACAGATTTCTTCCTACCCATGGCTGAAGGAAATCTGTGAGAAATCTGTGATTTAGCTTGTGTGTTTCAATTTTTGGTGGATGATTCAAGCAACTGGGCTATTTTGTTAGTGACCTAAAATTGCGATTTTACCTGGTAAATTACAGATTTCTCACAGATTTCTCACAGACTTCTCACAGCCTTCTTCCTACCCATAGCTGAAGGAAATCTGTGAGAAATCTGTGATTTAGCTTGTGTTTTTGATTTTTTGGTGGATCATTCAAGCAACTGGGCTTTCTTGTTAGTGACCTAAAATTGGGATTTTACCTGGTAAATTACAAATTTCTCACAGATGTCTGACAGATTTCTCACAGCCTTCTTCCTACCCATGGCTGAAGGAAATCTGTGAGAAATCTGTGATTTAGCTTGTGTTTTTCAATTTTTGGTGGATGATTCAAGCAACTGGGCTTTCTTGTTAGTGACCTAAAATTGGGATTTTACCTGGTAAATTACAGATTTCTCACAGATTTCTGACAGACTTCTCACAGCTTTCTTCCTACCCATGGCTGAAGGAAATCTGTGAGAAATCTATGATTTAGCTTGTGTTTTTCAATTTTTGGTGGATGATTCAAGCAACTGGGCTTTCTTGTTAGTGACCTAAAATTGCGATTTTACCCGGCAAATTACAGATTTCTCACAGATTTCTCACAGACTTCTCACAGCCTTCTTCCTACCCATAGCTGAAGGAAATCTGTGAGAAATCTGTGATTTAGCTTGTGTTTTTGATTTTTTGGTGGATCATTCAAGCAACTGGGCTTTCTTGTTAGTGACCTAAAATTGCGATTTTACCTGGTAAATTACAAATTTCTCACAGATTTCTGACAGATTTCTCACAGACTTCTCACAGCCTTCTTCCTACCCATGGCTGAAGGAAATCTGTGAGAAATCTGTGATTTAGCTTATGTTTTTCAATTTTTGGTGGATGATTCAAGCAACTGGGCTTTCTTGTTAGTGACCTAAAATTGGGATTTTACCTGGTAAATTACAAATTTCTCAGAGATTCCTTTCACCACGCAAAGGAAGCCGTCTGTGAGAAAATCTGCAATCTACTAGGTAAAATTGCAATTTTCGGCCACCAGCCACAGAACCCGGCTGCTTCGATGATACACCAAAGTTGAAAAACATTGTGGAAGCTTTCGTGATGTGGGGTGCCGGGGGCTCACGCGCGGAAGCCAAGATAAATCTGTGAGAAATCTGTGATCAGAATCTGTGAGAAATCTGTGAGGTGTGAGGGGGTCTGTAAGGGGATCTGTGAGCGGGACTGTGAGGTGTGAGGGGGTCTGTGAGGGGATCTGTGAGCGGGACTGTGAGGGGGTCTGTGAGGGGATCTGCCAGCGGCAATCTGAATTGTGAAAGTTTTTGTGATAAGTTTGAACGAGATGTGGGGCGTAAAGGAAATGTGAGGAGAAATGAAGTGAGGAAGTACGGGAGTGTCAAGGCGGTGAAAGAATGCGAAGGGAAGCGCGAGTGGACCTGTAAGGGAAAGGTCTGCTACACGCCACACTTTCCTCACATGCACGCACCCAGACTGTAGTACATCTCACAATTTTGTTCACATATATAAATGAAGACCCTGATTTTCCCACAGATTTCTCACAGATTTCTCACAGTTTCAGCTTACAGAAAAATCACAGATTGAAAGTCAAAATAATTATTTGGGCCTCTCCAGAGCTTGCCTAGCATCGGTAGTCATAAAAGTAAACAAACTAAATCAACATCGAACAATTGGGGACTTCCATTTTCCCAACTTTTTTTTTCACCACCTTTTCCTCCAGCCGTTCCGTTCTTAACGTCGTTAGGCGTTGCGCAGGGGGCACCCCGTGGCCGCCGCCGAGCTGTATGGCCTGTCACAGCGGCTCGGAAGCGACGTGGCAGGCGACGTGGCAGCGCTGGCCACTGCGGTGTCCCTCTACCCGCTGCTGATCATTTCGCCCAAGGTGAGGCAATGCCAAGGGGGGCCAAGGTTTTTCGGTGAGGAAATGCCAAAAAATGTCCCGGACATCCACTACTGGGAGCAACTCCAATGATGGGATTCCGACTGATTATGGAGATTTGGCCATAACAAGATTTAGTTTGGGATTCCATAGATTTGTTGGGATTTCTAATTATTTAATTGCCTGCGGCAAGCCCGCCGGCCATAGCCATTTGGTGCATAGAGACATTTTAATGAGCCTTCGGCGTATTCGCAGACCGTGGCCTGGACAAAAACAAGGCCAGTGTGTGTGTGTGTAAAAAAGCATCTGTGCGTCAAAGCTGCGGTGTGTAAAGGCTTCTGTGTGTAAAAGCATCTGTGCGTCAAAGCTGCCGTGTGTAAAAGCTTCGGTGTGTGAAAGCGTCTGTGTGTATAAGCGTCTGTGTGTAAAAGCATCTGTGCGTCAAAGCTGCGGTGTGTAAAAGCTTCTGTGTGTGTAAAAGCATCTGTGCGTCAAAGCTGCGGTGTGTAAAAGCTTCTGTGTGTAAAAGCATCTGTGGGTCAAAGCTGCGGTGTGTAAAAGCTTCTGTGTGTAAAAGCATCTGTGCGTCAAAGCTGCGGTCTGTAAAAGCTTGTGTGTGTAAAAGCATCTGTGCGTCAAAGCTGCGGTGTGTAAAAGCTTCTGTGTGTAAAATCATCTGTGGGTCAAAGCTGCGGTGTGTAAAAGCTTCTGCGTGTAAAAGCATCTGTGCGTCAAAGCTGGGGTGTGTAAAAGCTTCTGTGTGTAAAAGCATCTGTGCGTCAAAGCTGCGGTGTGTAAAAGCTTCTGTGTGTAAAAGCTTCTGTGTGTAAAAGCCTCTGTGTGTAAAAGCTTGTGTGTGTAAAAGCTTCTGTGCGTAAACTTCTGATAAGTCGGAGTAGGCGTCGGAGGAGGCGTAGGAGTGGGAGTAGGAGTGGGAGTAGGAGTGGGAGTAGGAGTAGGAGTGGTAGTAGTACCAATGGCAGTAGTGGCAGTAGTGGCGGTCGCAGTTGCAGTAGCAGTAGTAGTAGTAGCAGTAGCAGTAGTAGTAGTAGTAGTAGTAGTAGTAGTAGTAGAAGTAGTACTAGTAGTAGTAGTAGTAGTAGTCGTCGTCGTCGTCGTAGTAGTAGTAGTAGTCGTGGTAGTGGTGGTGGTGGTGGTGGTGGTAGTGGTAGTGGTAGTGGTAGTAGTAGTGGGGGGAGGGGGGGGGAGGGGTGAAGAGGGGCCCTAGCGTCTACTTCAAGATCAGCTAAGGCGTCTTCCCCAATGACAGCACTCTTTTACTCTCAGCCTGTTGCCGGTCAGTGCTTGTCTACAGGGTTACTCTCTATACCTCTTGAGCCTTGAAGGGCGCATATAAATGTGCTCAATACTCATGCATAGTACCTGGTAGGTATTAGGTCGAAACAAAAACACAGGCACAAATTCAAAAGCAATGAGTAGAGCACTATGCCTTGCCGTACCCAATTGGTATTAAGAGTATCTTCCTGACTTCTCTACACAATGGCAAATAGCAAACTAAACCGGAGTTACGCAGTGGCTTCGAATTTAAACACGTGAAAGCAGCGAATGTCCTAAGGACATGTCGAAAAAAAAAGAACAGCGGATTCGCTAATTTTTCCAGTAGCGACCAATGGTGCTTCGCGCACGGTCTCTCCATAGGCAAAATGCCTCGCTCTACCGGTGAAAGTTCGAATTGAAAAGTTCGGATTCGCAAGATTCAGAAATTCAGGTCATATGAAAAGCAATTGACCAAATCACGAAATAAACGGAAACAGCGGATCTCCAAAGTTGCTCATTCAAGCGAACAATGGACTGAAATCGAAGTTGGTAATTTTTGGAGTTCGCTCCATTCGGAGTGGTCTGCTCGCAGGATGGTCCATGGAGATAAATGTGTATAGTATCTCTATTTACAAGAGTATCTATTTTACATTAAATTGAAGTTCAGACACTTGTGGCATTATCTCTATCTAAGAGTATATGCCATCTGTGTGAAATAAGTTGATGCACAGAAAAACTGTGCACGGCCTCTCATGCTGTGTTATCTTCATTTAAAGAAGTGTACACTCACTCATAGCCAAAAGCTCGTTCTCCATGGTCTGGACGAAGAAGATGAGGATCCACCCCAACTTGCGTTGCCCTGATACGTTGATGCTTGGCCTTCATATGCCTTTCTCTTTTTCTCCTTCTGTCTTTCCTTCCTTGTATCTGCATACTGCTTCTTCTTGAAAGAATGTTTGTAATGATGTCGTTCATTCCATGACATATCAGAAGGATCAAGATGGATAAGAATTGGATTATGAGCATCACGATCATTTGGGGCAACCATGAAGATGTTGTGATCACCATGTAAGCAAGTTTCATTTACCTTGAAGTAAAATTCACCCACATAGTTCATGCGATCTTCATCACCATCAAAGTCGTCTGGGTGTTCCTGACACATCAAACGTGAATGACCCCACTCAACAACTGCTAACATACAGCAATCACCTTTACCATTTGTCCTGTTCATGAGCTCTTCGGTGTATGTTGCTGTTGTAATGCCATCCAAGTGCGTTGCAAGAAAATCCAAGTCACGATAACTGCAAGAAATGAAATGCTTGACCCTAATTGGAGGGCAAGATGAACCAAAAATACTTGCGCATGGCTTGTGTTGCAACACCTACCATTCTGTTAATCCAGAATTGGATTAGGCTGTGTTGATATGTAGGGACGCCTGGAGATTTTGGTGTGCTGTAATAGCATGCCTTGTTTCCATCACCTGCGATGAAGTCAACTTGATATCTGGCACACTCAAAAGCCATAACAGCTAAGCACTCACCAACAATACCAGCAGAGTCTGATGCATACTTCTGTCCGACGTGATAAACGCACACACGTGTCATCCTCATCCTAGCTCTTGTCAAGTCAACAATCTCATCTGTATCTCGGTCCTTTGTCTTTCCCCAAGATACTTCGAAGATTGCCCATGAGACTTGTCGAACTCGTGTGTCGTTGTCATCTGTGTGATATCCAGCAATTTGCTTGATATAGCCATCCTTTCCAAGGCGAGCTGCCACCATCAAGTCATGATAGTCATTGAAGCAAGTTTTAAAGTCAACCTCGTCGAGTCTTTCTCTGTGAGGATACAATGAACCAGCCTCGCAATTCATGAAAAGATGTCCTCCAAAGTTCTTGATGACATTGATGAAGTAATTGTTGAACTGTGATTTGTTCTCATCAAATTTTTCATGATCCTCATCAATAGTGTAGTCAATGTGTGGAATGAATTGTTGAAATCTTTCTGCACCAGTTTCCCAAATTCCAAAACATTGCTGTTATCTGTGGAGAGGATCTGTATGGAAATTCGGCATCCTTGTATGTTGGGTCTGATAGGCCTCCACCTAAATATCTGTAAGCCAAGCTATGCAAGATCATACAGTAAGGCAAGACCTTGTGGTCCTCAACGTAATCTTGGAGTACCTTTGTGAGATTTCCAAAATCGTCATCAATCCTCCTTTCTGCTTCTTTTGAGGATGATTCTGCCTTGTCTTGATGAAGAGGATGCATCCTAGGATCACTACAACCATATTCAATGTGATTATTGAGTTCTTGTAGTTCTAGTTGTGGATTTTGATCCTTGTGTCTGGCAATGTACTCATTCATCAACTGGTCATCTGTAAGATGGTACCAATAATCTTGATGTGGAGACATAGTCTTCCTGTACTTGACATGCCAGAACATGTGTCGATGCTTCGAAGACGCTGGATAACCTTTATTGTAAAATCCTGCCCATTCACCATGGTAACCATCTGAAAAACAATCCTTCAATTTTCGAAAAACTGAATCATCTTCGTTTCCAGTGATATCTTGACCATAGTAAAGTCGAATTGCAGGTTTCACTTCAGGAGCTGTTTCATCATCTTGAATGTCTGCTTTCTTCTCCCCTGATTCCTCCTTCTCTGAGGAGCGTTCAGGTGGAGCTGATTCCTCTTTCTCAAAAGAGCTTTCAGCTGGGACATGTGGCTCCTGTGTGTCTTTTTCTTCTTCTTCTTCGACAACAATCTCTTCATCTTCATCTTCTTCCTCTTGTCGTTCTTCTGTTTTGACAAAACTGTCCTTGATCTTTTGTTGAACGTTCTTGTTGCACATACTGATCCATTTCAATGTACACTCAACCAATTTGTCATCATCAGTTTCCAAAATGATATGCTTGTCCTCAATGTTCAAACTTTCAATAGTGTGCTTGTACTCAGGATCACCAGCGCTCTGTCCTTGAAGGTCTGGAAGAGGAGTGTTTGGATCATCGTCCACCAAATCAGGATCCTCTGCACCAAGGAAATTTTCTGCGCCAAGGTGTTCATTGTCCTTGAGAACCTTGTCAATATCCAGTTTGAACTCATGATACGTGTCATAGGAGATCTCATAACCCATCATAGGTGCATACTGGTCCATAAATGTTGAGAAGGAAGCATCTGATAATGCCGACATCATCAACCATAATGAGAAGTAGCTTATGTCACCACGTTCTAAGGGTTGACCTCCTTCAAGATCATCTCCAGTGAGGATTGCTTGGCCTGCGAGTGTAATATCCTGTAGGATCCTTCTGTGCTCTGGTTTGAGTTGCCTGACTAAAAACAGTCCCTGTCGGTCTTCAGGATTTCTTCGAGGAATTGCATCTGGTAATATTTCATCTTCATGTTGTTCTTGATTTTTCCTTGCAAATGCCTCATCTTGTTGTGGTTGTGTTTCCTCTCTTTCTTGAGAGCCTACACCTTCTTCCTCTCTTTCATGAGAGCCTGATGCTTTTTCCTCCTGTGGCCTAACAAAAACTTGTAGTCTTGGCAAAAACTCCAATTCATCTTCAGCATCATCATCGTGATCTTCCATGTCCACATTCTGTTGCTCTGATTCTGGAATGTGAGCAATCTTGTCTTTTCCTGCTACCCAGATGTAGCCATCGAGCTTTGTAGATGTGTGGAAGTCACCTGAACCGCATTCCCTGACCTTTGTTCGTGCTCTTGCAGATTGATGGAATGCTTCATGCTGAAAGAATTGATTGTAGGCATGTTCAACAAAGAATCTGTAAGACTGAGCAGTCAACTCCTTTCTGCTATCCACAAATTGTCGAAGCTTGTTGAGAGCAAAGATGGTAAAATGGCAAAAGTTAGCAGGTGCTTCATCTTCATACAGATCGATTGCCATGATCATCATTTTTGTGGAAAACGAGAAATGCCGTTCAGGTTCTGGGATGACTGTTCTCTTGTTCATGGGAACTGTAATTCCTTGAATAGTCATGTCATACCCACGAGTGTTCAACTCCAGTGCATCCATAATGTTACCATCACGGTCTCTCTTTCTCTTGCAGAAATCTCCCCAGAGTTTGTTGTTCTCTCTAATGAACTTGTCAAGATGCTTGGTGTAAAAGACAAAGACTGCTTCTGAGAGATACTCCATGTCCTTCTGTATTGCCAAGTCTCTTTCGTATAGCAAGAACTTCTCTCTCCATTCGTCTCTGCTGATACTGAATCTGTCTTCCCAGCCTGCTGGGGCAACTTGACCTCGCATCCAGTCTGTCCAATGTCGTCGACAAGAGTCCAAATAACCTTCCATGGCTGCACTGTTTCTTTCCTTATGGAAGTGTGCCAACATGCGTCCAATTTCCCAAGCTCTTGTGAAGAGTAAGCATAGATGTCCTGTCTATGGTAGCTTCTCCCAGTCTGCGCGAGTGATAGATTGTCTACGAAGTGCTATCTTTTGTGAAGAGAGTAGTAGGTTCCATTCACGTAGAACTATCACTTTTTCTCCTGAGGAGTTCTTGATGAGTTCACCGCTCTCTTCTCTTGCACAGACAATACCAGCCTCATACAGGACCCAGGGATTCGATGCCGAGATTGAACTTTTTGTAGCTTGTTCTACAATTGGATCTTCTAAATCATCTGGTGGATCTTCTGCTTCCCAGAGGTTAACTGCTTCCTCTCCCATTGGGTCGTCCTGGACGTCCACTGATGGCTCCTCTTGTTGATTGTCTTGAGCATCTTGTTGAGGATCATCATATTGTGGAGATTCTGGACTTCCTGATGATGAGCGTTGTTGCTCCCATACATCTTGAGGTTCCTCTCTTTCTTGAGAGCGTCCTCTTCCTTGAGGTTCCTCTCTTTCTTGAGAGCGTCCTCTTCTTGATGGCTGTTCGTATGGATTGCTCATTGGTGCATCATCCTGCGCAGATCCCTCTCTTTCTTGAGAGCCTTCTGCTGCAGCACCATAGATTGAATCCACAACAGGGTCAAAATCATTCTCGTTGCATAGTGGTGTACCAAAAACCAATCTTCCATAGTTTTGTGGAACCTGTTGACCCATGAACTCCCATGCTGTGATTCTGACTTCATCAGGAATATCTCCTCCAGGAATAAAACTTGGACCTTTCTCCTTCATGACATGGTTCCATGTTGTGTTGTTGTGCCATGAACCACCTGTAACTGATGGAGGTAGAGAGTGACCACGTCCTTGATGAATAACGTTGCACGCTATAGTGGGGAGTTGTTCCTTGACGTGGAGGTACTGGAAAGGAATGTCACCATGATATAGAATTACACCATTCTTTGTCAGATAGAGTTGGTTGTCCACAATAAAACTTGGATCCAACACGAGGTACACTGGTCGCCTGTAGTTTCTTGGAGGCTTAGTGCCCTCTGCCATCCTTATGTAGCCCTGACCATTGTCATTGTGATACATGAAGTGTACTGCATCTCTTCTGCCTTTTCCACTTCCTTTCACAAAGGTCTTCAGGCCTGATTGTTGAATGGAATCTAAATTCATGAAATCAGTGACATGAAAAATCCAGCCCAAACTCATAGCCTCATCATATGTCAGTTGGTGGTGTGCCACAGTAGGATCGACAACTTGGTTGCTATGTCCTTGAAGAGCACCAAGACGAACGTCGAATGTATACTCTGCCATTGAGCTGTATGGGTACCACTGCCATCTCATGGAGATCTCGACAAAGAAACGTTGTTTTGGATTACACAGTAACATAGCAGCAAAATCTGCTCCAGACATGTGATATTCCTTTGGATTGTCTCCTTGCATCTGATCAAACAATAAAGAAATGTTCATAGATCCACTGGCATTGAACAATGTTCTGTCTCTGCAATGTCTCAACACGTTGGATAACTTCTTGCTGCATGACATGTAATAACTTCTCCTCTGTGGGCCTGTCATGTCCACGTGGAAATCATTGCATCGTTCATCAAACCAGTTTTCTTCTGCCTGAGTTGTAAAGCCACAAAGATACTTCAGAAAACTTGAAGTCCATTTCAAAGATTCATCAAATTCTCCATGACTAGTTCCCCCGTGCAAAATCCAAGCTATTGCGTCCATGAACATTTCATGTCTGTCAGTTGGTCTCATGTTGTGTGGACCCATCAATGTATGTAAATTGCGCTCTCTCTTCTTCCTCACTTGCTCGTGAGCCTGAAACCAATCTGTTTGGCGCCTATAATCATAGCAAAATGCTAAATGATTCTCATTGGGTAATGTCGATGGTGTTCGAAATCTGTCATCTGGGATTACCTCTGATCTTCTCAGAGCATATCCATCAGATGAGTGTGTTCCAGTAGCATCATTTCCAGAACCTTGATATTCTTGACCTCGAGTATTCGATTGTGCCTGATTGCTAGATGCTGCGGCTGAGGTCCTATTCCACCGGCTAGAGCTCGCCATGTTGAAGAAACAGTACGATCCTCGAGACTCTGCCTTTTGAGCCGCAGGCACAAATTCAAAAAAAAATAGTCAAGAATCCCTCAAGGTGTCACCTAACAGAAATACATCATGTCTGAAATCAACATGACTGCAAACTGTTGGCAACCATGACCTGAGGTAAGCTTTGTGTTCCAGTAATGATCTAAATGGTGGATGAGCATCAACTTCTTTAAGAACACCTTGTCGAACAGCATCAATAAGATTCTGAGGATTAGCAGACTTCTTGGTCAAACAATCGGCTAAACACCATTGAGTTCTGATATGTGACAAGTCAGCAATGGAACCCGAACATGCTTCTTTCCTAAGCATCTGAATCATATGAATGGTCTCTTGTTGTTCAGGAACATGAGTAGTGCTGGCAGTAGTCACAAGATTGTTTGCATCAGTCCTCATATGAATCTCACTTGAAAGTCCAGTGATGTCCTTGATCAGTCCTCTCAACATTTGACATGTACCATAACACTTCATGAGCGCATACAACTCTGCAACAGTTGTGCTCAAAGTAGTTCGTTTGATTTTGGTAGATTCAAAGAAAATAAGAGAACCTCTAGTGTTTTTGCTCTTTTCCTTTCTTGGCTCAGCCATGAAAATAACCATCGCGCGCTGTGATGATTTGTCGCTGTTGTTCCTAAACGCTGCATCTGGCATCGCAACTAATCTAGGATCACCTTGAAGTGGCCAGAACATAAGTTCCATCGGGTCACCTACAATTTGCCTGCAAAGTTGGTTCAGCGTTTTGCAATCACCTATGGTGGGGGAAGCAGCGGCAGAAGCACAACGTGAAAACTGATAACATGACTGAAATTGAGTTCTTGATTGTAACCAGTTGATACTACCTAAGAGTGATCTGTAGGCAGTGTGGAGATCCTTGTCGCATTTGTCTTCATCCTTCAAACCTTTTGGTATGACAACCTCAGTAAGTTCACTGACACAAAGTGATTGTTCAACAGTGATGTGTGATTTCTTCTTGGTCTTCTCATCAATGATCCATTTCACACGTTGACCAGTGAACATCAAGTCATTCACATCTTCATGACCAATCTTGAATTGTGACTTGACAACTTTCTTGAACTTCTCCAGAAACTCTGGAGTTCCTGTAATGAACAAGTCGTCAACATGCAAACAACACATGCCAATAGGTTTTCTTCCCTTGGCATTACTGCCATTCACAGGGTCCATGAAGTGTTCCAAGAGTTCTTCAACAATCTCAGGTGTCAACTGTGGTGTCGTGGCAAGATAAGTACGCTCTGAAGGTAAGAAGACTGAAACAAGTACTTCAGCTTCTTCTTCCAAACTTGTGGAAACATTTTCCTTGTTTATGTCATGATTCATCTCAAGCAACCACCAAACTCCTTTCCTCTTCACAATAGAAGTTCTCAAGTGAAACTTCTTTCGATCATAATGTGAATCAGGAGTTCTCAAAGCTTTTGCACGATAAGCAACTTGAGCATGACCATTTTCAAAAGGATACCAACCAGACTTGTGTTCAACAGATTCCAAAAACTTCAACAAGGTTTCATCAACAACAGGAGTCCAAGCACAATCTTCAACCTTCTTCTCCTTAAACTCTTTTCTCTGTTTCCATGTTTGGGTTTGTTGATAGCAAGCTGAAAACAATCTTTCTTCAACCAAAAGAGACTTATGAACTTCCTCAGCAATGTCGGAGGATTCATCACGCGTTTCCTCACTGTCTTGTGAGCTTACGTAGTATGTCACAGGTGCTGGTTCTGTTGCCTCAGAGTCAGCAAAGCTAACCTGTTTTGGCTCCTTGAAAGCACCATCATAGCATACATATGTACACCTGTCAGCTCTTGTAGGTTGAATACCAAGCGAAATCAGAAATTTGTCAAGGCGGTTCCACCATCTACGTGGTGCATCCGCAAGTCCATAGACGGAACGAGTGCACAAACCAACCAAGTAAGGAGGCAAACCAATGTCAGTAGGCAACTGTACATGGATAACGCGGCGGTCTAAGTCGTATGTTTCCCCCTGAAGGAAGGCAGTTTTCAAGTCTAAATGGAGTAAATCCCAGTACATCGAGGCTGCATGCTGAGATGCCACACGAAAACCATACCTGGTAGCAGTAGGACTGTCAGTCTGTAAGTCATACTTTTGAGCATCTTGAAAGCCTCTACATACCCATCTAGCCTTGAACTTCTTGAACTGTCCATCCTTATCAACCTTGATGGTAAGCACCCATCTGCCAGTGACATAGTTATCAATCTTATGACGTCTCTTGTCTCTGAAGGTCATGGCAGTGAAATCCAGAAAACTTCTGAATTCTTCAAGCTTGGCTTGTTTGATCTCCTTAGCATACTTTTTCAAAACTTCTTGAGTGATAACTGATTCTGCCTTTGGCTGCTTCTTTCCATTCTTGGCAAGATACTGTTCAAACTGTTTGAATCCAGTAACATCGTATGAACCAAACTCAGGTGCAGCTTGAATCTTGGGTCCTAAAGGAACAAAAACAGTACCATCAACATTGACAAAATGAGAGTGGTCTGATGTGTAAGGTTCAGTGTCCACATCTTCTTCCTGAAGCTGAGCAATGTCATCCTCAGTCAAAACAGGAGTGTCGTTTGTTTCATATGGTTCTGTTTCATCATCATCATGTTGTGATGATACTAATTCTGGTGTTCCTTGTGAAGACTGCTGTTGCGGCGCTGGCTGCGCAAAGTCACCTGGCGTAAACGATGTTGGTGTAGTAGTAGGCAATGGACTTGTATTATCATGTGAACTTGAGGCAGTAGGATCATGTGAAGGTCCTTCATCTTCATATTCATGAGGTTTCTGAGTAGGAACTGAAATTGGCTGAACATGACCTGGTAATTGAACCTTTGGCCTCTTGATAATCACCTTTGCCTTTGCCTTTGGTAAAGCATCAGTAGAATCAGTTGAGATCTGTCTCTGTTTCCTTTGAACTCTGATAGGCTCTGACGTTGGATCAGGTCCTGATGGAGAATCGTCATCTTGTCCAGGATCAGCAATCTCTTCGATTGGAATGTCAGGATTGGAAAACGGAGTTGATGGTGAACTTGGTTGATGTGTTTCCCCCGAGTCTTGTATTCCTGGCATATCCAAATCATCATCAGGTGGTGGTCCATAATCATCTGGGATGATGTACTCTTGATCATCATCATCATCTGGATCAGGTCCAGTATTGTAATCAGGTTGATTATCATCATCCAGAGGATCATCTGGTTCATCACCACTCAACATCTCATCATCATTTGGTGGAACATCACCATGCTGATCTGGATGAATGGGATCGTCATCATTTGGTGGTGTACCTCCTTGAACAGGAGGATCTGCTACTCTCCGCTTGATTGCACCAGTCGTTTCTCGTGAAAAGACGATCATACTCCATTCATGAATTTTGAATTGTTCATGATGTGGATACAACTGTGACACAAACATGAAGTAAACATGATCATAGTCACCAGGTTTCCAAATGAGTAAGACAGCATCTTCAGGATGTTGAAACAAAGGATTCACTCTTCCATAAGTTCCTCTGAACACACTGCAATCTTCAAAGTACATTTGAGGCAATGTCTTCTTTCTGACATCTTGAAGTCCAGGAATCAGTTCAATGATTCTGGGGTCAATTGATTCTCTGACACTAGCCTCTGTACTCCTTGGCAACTGATCAATCTTCCTCAATGTTTGAACAAGTAACTGAGTGGTAAACCTCTGTGGAAGGATGTGCTTCAACGGCACTGGAATAGAGGTCTCAACATGATGCAAGTCTTGCAACAAACATGAGCACTCAGGTTCACGGTCCAAAAACATTGACGTGCCACACAATGCTCCATCATCAAAATGTACCAACAGATCTTCAAACAAGAAATACTGTCTCATGTCCCTCAAAGGTACAAGCTGTGTGAACTGCGCAATGAATGAACACAAGTAAGATGGTAAGACCTTCCATTGTGGATCGTTCCATAGCTTCCCTTCTCTACTGAAGGCATGCTGTGGTTCCAACATGTCAAAGTCTTCATCATGATTGTAATACACACGCAAGTTTTTGATTGAAGGATCACAACGACAGTAGTTTGTCATGTCAAGATTGAAACAACCGATGTGATACTTGATTCTGTCCTTCTGAAGTTTCTTCCAAGCCAAAAACTGAGCAAATCCTGAATCAGGTGGTGCAATCACCAAGAAACCTTTTCCTCGGTCAACTTGCCATTTCATCACATCAAGGCAAAACTTGAATACCGAGTATTTCCAGGAATTTGGTGAAGGATTTGTGATCAACACGTATTCAGGATCAAGCTTCTCAAGTTGTTTCCAAACTTGATTTTGTTTCCTCTTACTGTCGAAACTCCAACCATGCTTGTGGTCAACTGGTTCACCAACCTTCATGTTCAATCGTGCCATGTGCCAACTAAGACCAGTGTTGCTACTGAAAAGTTCCACAACATCACACTTGCCAGTTTGACAAAACCAGTGAGCTTGTTCACCTAAGTAGGCTTCAGCGTATTCAGCTATATCTGGTTCATAGTCATCTTCATCTTCAACTGCAAGTGGGACAGGTTCTGATGTGTCAAGTCCAGGAACTGCAACATCATGCCATTCATCATGGTCACGTCTCACCTTCGATTGATTAACACGCATGACTGCGTTGTCAACATGAACATTGACCATAGCACCTTCCTGAGAGATAACAGTACCTCTGATCCATCTTTCCTTCTTCCATGCCTTTGAAGCAATAGCATTAGCATTGACAGGGGAACTCCAAACGAAAACCTTGTCACCTGGTTTGTAAGGTCCATCTGATGGCATTGTTCGTTTGGCCATGTCATGTCTGAGGTCGGCAGCTTGTCTGGCTTCCTGATGTGCCCTCAGTGCTAACCTTTGCAACTCGAGTTGTGTTTTGTCTTCAGGTAAAGGATCAACACTAAGTTGAGCAGGATCAGAAGTCTCAATGTCCAGAAGATCTGGTGGTCTTCTACCAGTGGCAATTTCCAAAGGAGAATAACCACTAACAGTGAGTTGAGTGTTTCTGGCCCAAACAGTACGCTTCACAGCTTCTCTGATGGTGATTCCCTTGAACCTATCATCTTCAAGGTTCTTGGACATGATTTGCCATTGTCGTTTGAAAAGTCTGACAGCTGATTCAGCTCTGTTAGGCCATGGGGTTCTTGAACCACAGGGACATTCCTTGATACCATGAGTTCGGTAATAAGTCAGAAAGTCTTCTTGGAAGAATGCTTCATCACCTACGATGGCTTTCGGCATACAATTGTGTTCATCAGTCCACAACCTTAGAGCCTGAATGGTCTCCTTGTTGTTCAGTGAGTTTTGTGCCGTAGCCCAAAGTAAGTTGGTTGCACCATCAAGAACAAGCAACACCATGTACTTGTTCTTCCTCAACTGAATTTCAGCATGATCAACAAAGATAACATCTCCAAAGTTGGTGGATCGTATGCCTGAAATTCTGGCTCGCGGCGGTGGTGCAATTGAAGTACTACACACACGACACTTGTTGTACATTTCTTCATACTTCTCATAGACAGAGTCAGGAAGTCCTAACATGGAAGTCCTTCGTCTGAATTGAGTAGGAGACATGTGATAGTGTTTGATGTGAAGTTTGTAAAGTTCCACACTATCCTCCAGTTTCCTGAGCATCTTTCTGTATGCTGGTGTCATGGCTTGCACTTCACTACCAGGCAGTGGAATCGAAACTCGTCTAGGCTCAAGAGCATCACTACCTAGTTTCTCAACTTGACTTTCTGAATCTTGCTTACCACGGTTGCGCGCAGGTGCAGAAGGTTTTGGTTCAATGACTTGAGGTTCATCTGTATCAATTTTGTCCAAACCTAACTCCCTAGCTCTTATGTCAAGTTCATCTTCCTCATCAAGCTTGGGATAGGAGACAACAACCTTCTTTCTTGATGAACCTGATTGAGAGTCATCGACAACATGAGGTTTCTGCTTACCTACGTGTCTCTTGGCTGCAGGTGGACCTACCTCAATCTTTTTCGAGCCTGGTCCTTTCGAAATCGGGTTGCCTGCCTCCTTCTTTAAGGAGCTTGGCTTTTTCTTCTGTACACCTGATGGCGCTGAAGAGGCTGACTCAGGGTGAAAAAGATCATCAATGTTTCCACGAAAGGGCTTTGCACGATCAATGTCACTTCTGACAATGTCATCTGGGATCACGTAGTCCTCCTTGATCTTGTAGATGGTCTTGCCCTTCCAGAACTCTTCACTCTGTTCAGAAAACCTCTTCTTCTCTGTGCGCCAGTTGTCCTTGTGAAGAACCTTCTTCTTGCTCTTCTGGAATTCCATGTGTGTCTCTCTCTCATCTAGAAGTTGATCTTTTGGAATTGGAGTTTTCTCTGATCGAGTCATCTCATGTAAGTTCATTCTCTTGTCCTTGTGGTGCCTGATGAGTTCACGACGTAGTGGATCCACTTGCCAATAGTCGCCAGTCACCAAAGCTTCTTCTTCATGAACATCTTGTTTGACAGCAATCTGGCTGTACTCAAAGTGATCGTGTTGTGAAAAGAAACTCTTGACTTGAGGAGTCTTGAAATGAACTTGGCTCATGTACCATGCTACAGCTTGTAGGTCGAGAATGAGATGAGTACTGATGGCTGTCCTCAAAACCATTTTTCTCATGCCAATACGTGCACAGGACAAATAAGCCTTCTCTGGAGTAAGTTCAAATTGAAATCCAAGGTTTCTCATCTGTGGAAGTGACATCAACAATGGGACATCACCTTCTTCGACAATGTCGAATTCTGTAAACTGAGTGTTCCATCCATGATCATACATGAATATCACGAGCTTCTCAGTACATTTGGATTGTTGTGAATTTGCAAAGAAGAATCTTGAACTTGTTGGCTGAATTTCATACCAGAGTCCACTGTTGGGATGTGAGTCAACATATCTGCAAAATGCTTCAACTGCTCGTCGAGAGCCCATAGCTCTTGTGCATCCAAGATCCAGAATACACACAGTTGGTGGTGCAGAATTCTCTGTGTGAAAAGCTAGTCCATTCTCACATGCCAGATCAGTCTGTATAGTATGAAATGAAAAAGCACTCTGCTGTGATGGTTCCTCTATCTCTGTAGAGCATCCATATGAAAACAATGATGTGCCTTTTGCCAATGGCTTCCATGAAGCCTCACCTTCTTGAAGACCAACTTGCCTGGGCACACGAGCTGGACGTCGTTGTACACCTTGTCGAAGTGCATCAACTTCTCCAATCAGAACAGGGAATCTTTTCATTTCCTTCCTGTTTTGATGTGCTGTTGCATCACGTTGGTTCTGTCCTCCACGACGAGTGCGTCGTTGTACTTCTTGTTGTTCATACGTGGATGTCAAAACATCAACACGTGCTGGCTCTGTCTCTGCAACATCAACACGTAATGGGTCAGTTCTTCCAAATGCAAAGAAACCATGACCAGAACTTGATGCCGCAGAAGAATAATGAGCTTGTTGGGTTTGTTGATTCTGTATGGCAGGAACTGATGTGGTCTGAGGTTGAACATAGTTCGACTTGCCTTTTCCATCTCCTGGCTTTCCTCCTTTGCCATCATCATCCTTGCCTTTCTTGCCTTTCCTTTCCTTTTCCTTTTCCTTTCCTCTGGAAGTATCCATACTCATCCATGTAGTATGAATCATCATAGGCCCAATAGCCTTCATTCCAGGTTTGATCATCGGCCCAATAGCCGTCATAGTTTTCATTCCATTCTTCTTCTTGCCAATCTTCTTCATAACCTTCTTCACTCACCATGTGAGCACGGCCTTTCCTTCTTCCTTTTCCTCGGCCTTTTCCTTTCCTTGATCTGAAGAACCTTCGTCCTCCTCTGCCTTTTCCTTTTCCTTTTCTCTTTCCTTTACCTTTGCCTCGTCTGATGTATTTGCCTTGGAACCTTCTCTGATACCATGTGAAGTTGGCGTCATCATAAACCCAGAAAACATCTTCTAAAGCATCCAGGAATCCTTCTGCGCCGTCTTCTTCATCCTCGGCCCAATAGCCGTCGGTTCCTTCTAATTCACCTTCATCCAGTACGAGGAAAGATCTTCTCTGTGCCATGCCAGAGGGTTGCATCAATGGATTGTCAACTGCTGTTTTGGTAGTGCAAAACATTTCCAAAAACAGGTCACGTAGTTCTTGAATATTGTATTGATCGAGGGTTCGTCCACGATGTGTCATGATACTTGTGAGTGTATTTCTCTGATCTTGACTCAGGTCAGCTAGACTTACAAAAATCAATGCTAGCAAATTTTCACCCAGTGGGAATGCTTGTCTTTGTACTTGTCTACGCTGCTCATTATACTGTCTGAATGCCACTAATGCCAGTTCATCTGACCAAGGAACAGGTACATGAGGGGCTGCTCCTGAGGCTGCTGCTACATCAGCTCTTTCTTGTTGATCTCGATCATGTTCTTGTCGTTTTTGTGTCACAAACAGGATTGCTTCAGGACTAGTCACTGTAGCTTCTGGAAGTAAATCCATCCAAGACTCAATAAGTCTATTGCCAGTGAGTTGAAATCTAGTCATCCACTTCTGAAGATCCATGGTTCCTCTGTTGAACTTCATGAACTGCATGAAACGGTATAAGAACACGTTCTGGGCACCTTTGATGAAATGAGGTCGTAGAAATCTTTTGAAATAGTTCACTCCTTCCTGGGGATCCCTGAGCATCTCTCTATCCAATAGCCTCTTGTATTGTTGAGCATCTCCTTCCAGTCGATTGCGCAAGGCTGGACCACGTTTCTCTGGTTCTAACTCCGTGATGTCACACCAGTCATCAATTGCATCTTCAAAAGCAAAGAAGCTAGTTCTCCCATCATATGCTGGAGCTACCTTTGTGGTCATTTGTTGCGTCATGTGAATCTGTGTCTGCTGGGGTGCTCTTCTCATTGCATAAGAGTCATATTGGTTCCATTCATTGCATCGACAATGTCGAAGTCATCATCATCATAGCCATGGCGTGCCATTGCTTGGGCTCTACCTGGAGCTCACCCTCAATGAGGGATCACTGCTCCGCTACCACTTGAAGAGGGGCCCTAGCGTCTACTTCAAGATCAGCTAAGGCGTCTTCCCCAATGACAGCACTCTTTTACTCTCAGCCTGTTGCCGGTCAGTGCTTGTCTACAGGGTTACTCTATATACCTCTTGAGCCTTGAAGGGCGCATATAAATGTGCTCAATACTCATGCATAGTACCTGGTAGGTATTAGGTCGAACAAGGGGGGGGTGACTTTGATTCAGACGAAGCAAAAACGCGCGGGAAGAGAACAAAGGAACAAGTACAAGCCAAGAACAGAAACAAGTACAAAACAAGAACAGACACAAGAACAACACCTCACAATCAGACACGCCGGCAGGCCGGCGGATTCCTTGGTCAGAATGGCACCTACATTGGAGGTACTTATATAAGGTCTATGTAAGGCCTATGTAACACATGACCAAATTAGAATACTTGAGGTACTAAGGTATCATCCCAACAATATGGCCAAACCCAGGCCCTCACGGACGCGCCTGGGGCTCCTGGGCGGCCTTCAGCATGCACCAGCTCTCTGTTGTCGTATGGAGGCGCTGGGCGAAGGATGGGATGGATGTTGGAGGTATGGAATAAAGGTTTTAAGCCATTTACATCACAAGTTACTGGATATGTATATATATATATAGATAGATAGATAGATAGATAGACAGACAGACAGATAGATAGATAGATAGATATGATGATGATACTGTGGATGGTTAAGAAATCCTGCACCACCAAAAGGATGGCTGAACCCCTATAAATAATGGGATATTTACCACCTATCAACTGGTGCAGGATTTCTTCCATCCACCGTATGATTATATATATATATATATATAGATATGTATGTTATATCCACATGTTTCAAGCTTCTGGTTAGATGCCGCAGCTCATGATTTTGGATACCCCTCATGATCTACGAGTAGCATCAGTAGAGCCCAAATCGAGGTGGACCCCCTCTGGTCGCCATCAACCACCCATCGACCCTAGCGGAGGCAGCATATCTTAGTGACTTTGCTGCTGAAATCCAGATTTTTACGGGTGAAATGAACCACTTAACTATTAACAACTCACTCTAAATCCCATTTTTTTTTGAGTAAATCACAATTTTTCCTGGTCAACCGCCGCCTTTTTTGAAGGCCTGGTCTATCATGGTCGTTCCCTGGACTTTGAGCCTCGGGATCCTATTGCAGAGACCACGGTGGTGGTGCGACACAAGTGGCGTGGAGAGGTGTGGGTAGAAGTGGTGGTTTCCAAAGTCATGGGGGTACCCCTAAATCATCCATAAATCATCCAATTTTATAGTAGGATTTTCAAGCAATCATCCAATTTAGATTGGGATTTTCGATGAAATAATCCGCATCCAGCGAACTTGGGGTAGCCCCACGACTGGAAAGCTGAAAACTGTCTGTGATTACGGCATGGGGATGGGTTGGATGGGACTACACACATGTTTTTGGGTGGAAATGGACGTGTGGGGCGTTGCACCGGGGTGCTCTAGCTGTGTGAGGCCCAGTACACCTGTCTGCAGCCCTTGGTTTCCTGGCTTTGCTACCTGTTTTTTGTTTGGTCAAAATGACCAACCCTCGAAATTCACCATGGTGTTTTTGGAGGAACCATGATCATTTTGACCCATAACCAGTTGATTTTTGGTTTTTCCCAAGAGCAAAAACCACCAGAACTGGAAAGTCGCAAGGGGGTGGGATCAGCAAATCCAAGGTTTGGACCACGGCCTTGCAATGGTTCACCTGTGTGCGACCGAAGGCCTTTTCCTTGTCCGTCAACGCGCGTGCGCAGGGCATTTACATGGAGAGCAACTCATCGTTTGAGGAACTCTTAAGGCGAGTTGGATCTGGAGCATACCTGCTAGGCGGGGTGGATGCTGCATCACCGAGTTGCCCATGAAAAATTGCAATTTCCTAGCCAATTTGTAGCTTGTTTGAGGCTATTTTCCCGATTTTTGCAGATAAATCCGTATTGCGGTTGTTTATGGTTCCAAATTTTTGACTGGTTACAGTAACTAAGGTTAAACCCACATTTTTGCTGGTTCAAAGAGTGATTGGATCGTTCTTTTCATCATTTTCATCACATAGGTGAGATTGCCGAAGAAGCTATGGCGGCCAAAAGCTATGACGAAGCCTTGCAGATCTTGAGTCTTGCTCCGGTGGTGTCGTCGAATTATTTCATCCTGGCCGGGGTCGATGGGCAAGGAGCGGCGGTGTAGGCTTCGGAGCCGAAAAACTTGGGCCTGAAAATGCGGGGTTTATGATAATAAACTCTGGTTGGTGGTTTGGAACCTTTTTTTATTTTTCCATATATTGGGAATACGAATCCCAACTGACGAGCATATTTTTCAGAGGGGTAGGTCAACCACCAACCAGAAACGCTTGGGAATGTGATAGGCAATTGAAGTTGCTGGTGACCCCAACTGGGTTATTCTGATAGGGAGCATTGATGATAAACCACAGGATGGAATGGGGTACCCTATTTTCAGAGAAACACACGTTTTTGAGTGCAATTTTTGAAACCTACAAAAATGTGGCGTTCACTACAAATTTAACATACAGTAACTTGGTTTATGGTGGTTACAACTGGGTTAGAAACCGATTTTATAACTAAGGGCACCACATTGTTTATATACATATGTATAATTATGTATATATATATACATACATACCTTGTAATCACTATCTCCAAGATAATCTTGCTGCGCGCTGGCAGCGCTGGCAGCGCTCAGGAGCTGTGATCACTCGTTTCGGGAATTCTTCGTCTGCTGATGCCACTGTCCGCTGAAAATTCTGTCCGCTTTACCCACTTTTTGTCTGGGTCACGAGTTCATCTATTTACATTTTAAGGCTTTCCATCATATCTTAGGGTAGAACATGATGGAAACAGATAAATGTAAATAGAAGCAATTAGAAAACTACATACTCATTTACTGATTAATATTATCGAATGGTGATATTACCATTGATATTACTAATCACCATGATTTGCATGATATTACTGATATTACTCATCAACACTAATCACCATTTCACTATTTCACCATGAAAGCCACTGAGGTATGGAGCCTCGATTCCTCCAAGGTAACCTGTGACGGACAACCCCCCTGGCTCCGGGTGCAGACCAATGTGGATCATTGGGTTTTCTCAGCTGCGCTGGGTACTCCATAGTCATTTAATGGGATTTCATGGGATTTCATAGAGATTTCATGGAATTTTATAGTTTGTTTTTGGGGGGTTTAATGGGATTGAATGGGATATATGATGGATACACTCTGGTAATTTCTTACGCTATGCGAACTGGACAATCAGAATTTTTAACGGTAAATCATCATGTTTATCATCGAACAAAATGGGCAATGGCTTCCATAGCTTTTTGACAAATAACCAGAGGTTTTCCAGCGACCGTTTTATGTTTCTGTGTGGTCCGAGCTACGTCTGAATGGGTAGCATGGGATTATAATATATTATAACCCTCATCAGTCCCATCAGTTCGGATACCCTCTGGTAATTTAACATAGCTATTGAAAATGGCCATTTATAGTGGATTTTCCCATGAAAAATGGTGATTTTCCATAGCTATGTTAAATTACCAGAGGGTAACCCCTACAACTATGGTTGGTTATATATGCATATACACACTAATAATATGCGCTAATTCAACTGTTTGCTATGGTATAGACGGCCCACTCAATTCGCTGATTTTTCATTAAATCAAATGATGTTCCATAGCAAACTATAGAAATGCGAAGATCATCCAAAATAACCAGGGGGGTTGAAAGCACCAACCAGCTGATATAAATGTATATATATATATATAGAATCAATTATGATTATATATACACGGAACTTTCCATAAATAGGGGATCCCAAAATGGATGGTTTATAATGGAACATCTTATAAAAAATGATGATTTAGGGATACCCCATGGTATCTCAATTTTTGGCAACCCCCATGTATACATATATATATATATATTTATATACACAGTTTTTTATTTGCACTTAGATTCCGAGCCTCCTAATATTAAATCGATCAAGGACCAGGACGCGAATAGATCCAGCACTAAACCAGTTTTTTTTTTTTTTAAAGAGGTATTTAATATTACATAGTAAGCGAAAAACCACCACAATTTTTTGCAGGGAACTGAATGAAATAGATCTGGAAGTCTTATCATAGGGCAGGATCGGTTCCTTTTATAAATGTCCGCCAATGAGAGGGTCATGAACCAATTCAATTTTTCTCTGAGGTTCCATTTGGTGAGAATTACGCCACACATCGTCGGCAACATTTGGTGAACATGCTCACAAGCAGCTCTGGTGTTCCCAGCAAAGATCAATTTCTTCAAGCATATTTCGTGTCCAACGCTCTGGAAGGTTCCGAAAATCGTACCCAACCAGAAGATACTGGTGCCATTTTGCGGCCCACCACCATTGCCACCATCATCCTGAATCCGAGTGAGCAGCCTGACATGCGGGACTGGTATATTTGGAACGAATCGGCCAAAATCTTGCCTCCTGTGTCTGAACAGGTTATTTAAGGGTTGTATCAGATTCCTTGGACAGCTCTATTTAGCTGTTTTTGGGGCGGAGGACTTGGCCCGTTAAAAGAGGCCATCCTCGACGAGCTTTGAGCGATCTCGATCGGAGACAGCCCTGTTAAAACCTCCAGACCCTGAGGCGAGGACAAAGAAAAAAAACAACGAGGTATCGAGAGGGAGTTTGTCTTCAACATGTGAATGTTGTCAGATGAGAAATTTTCCAACCGATTGCCAAATATGCCTTCCGTCAAGAGTTGGACTGTATACTGGTATACAAACTGGTATACCGATATTGGGGGATGGTCTTTGCTCACCAATATCATCGGGATGTCAGCAGAGCCATGAAATGTTTGGATTCCCACGAAATGGGATGGATATGGATGGATGACCATAAACCACAAGCCATCTTTTGATGGCATGGTAAAGTCAACGCCCCCGCAAGGCTGGCATTTTTATCTCCAACGACTGGAGATCTGTCCTTCCAAGATTCATATTTCCTGTGGTTCATGAGGGCGCTTCCGGTTCCAAATCTTCCATGCACAAATCCTGGAATAGCTCTCTAAAACTCTTGGACATGGGTTTATGGCACAGGGATAGTCTGTCAAGCTCTGATTCCATTCGATGGCTAAACAAATACCATGGCCAGATTTGATGGTCATTTGACATTCTTCCGACGAAACGACAGGGATTGGACAGTAAGGGTATGGCGCCATGCCCGTTGACTTAGGTCAGCACACCGCAAGGAAATTGAGATGTGAATTTGAGGAAATCATAGGAAAACTTCCAGCCATCCGATGCGAATTTGTCCATCAATCGAGGTGTATCATCATTTTCCCTTCAAACTACCATTTTGGGGTTTGTGTGCCGTAGTCGAAACATCGTTGATTCTCTCATAGAAGTAGAGGTCAATATACCCATTAGCAGGAAACCCTAATGATGGTGGGATGTCCATAACCCACACATGATGTTTTGAAAATGCATGGGTAAAGTGTAAAATACATAAATAAACAAATCAACACGTAACTACATTAAAAATACACACATAGATAGATAAACACGTAAATAAATAGATAGATTAAAACATAGATAAATAAATAAATATAGATATATAAAGAAATAACAAATATAAACATACAAACAAACGAACGAACAAACAAACCAACAAACCAGCAAACCAACAAACCAACAAACCAACAAACCAACAACCAAACAACCAAATAACAACAACATAAATAGATAATTAGATACAGAAATTGACATAAATCAACACACACACATATATATATACACACTGTATATGTAAAACTCTGAGACTATCCCACTACATCCCCATAATGGTGTACCCACAGTTCCACCCCCATATTTTCATGAGAAATACCCTCTGGTTATTTAACATAGCCATGGAAAATCGCCTATTTATAGATGGTTTACCTATTGAACATGGTGATTTTCCATGGCTATGTTAAATAACCAGATGGTAACCAAACGTGAGTTTCCGAACCCCGTTTTTCAGGTACACCACACGCACGGCCATCAACACGTCCGCGATGAAAGGCGCGGGGGATGCGAAGGGAGGGACCAGTTGGGACCAGTTCAGAACCCAGAGAAAGACGGTGGTGCTGAAAGGTGAGGATTTACCCGGCCTGGTAAACATACAAAAAGCTATTGAACATGGCCATTTATAGTGGATTTATTCATCAAAAATGGTGATTTTCAAGTTAAGTTAATGTAATGGTTTCTTAAAATGGAGGATCCATAGATGTCCTTTTCCCATTGGTTGGTTGATTAATAGAGGGGGTTGAAGAAACCCCTTTAACAACAGGTAAATGATGATAGATGGTGAACCAAACCGGCCCAAACCTCTTTTTACCAAAAGGACAATTATTGGCCAAACCTATTTTTACCAAAAGGACACTATTGGGAGGATCCCCAAGTCACCATAGGGTTTGAATCTTCAAATGGTTGAACACCTTGGATGATTTAAAGGAATTTGAAGTTACCACCATTTTAGGAGACCTCCATATATCATATAACTGGGTTTCTATTGGTCTCTTGCAATTTTCATGTTTTTTTAATGCTGTAAATATAATGGGACATGGTGGAATATGACGGGATTTAATTTGGTGGGGGGTTGCTTTTCGATCTTTTTGGGGGTTGCTGTAGTATAACTGGGGTTTATTGTGATTAGAACAGGGTCTGCATTTCTGGGATAATGATTATCAAGTCTGAAATAAAAGGGATACGTAACGAGGAGGTGCCGCCTGGCGATTACCAAAGAGATGGGATGGTCAGCCTCTGGCTATCCCACCATCATGAACGGGGTGGCCCCACGTAATGGGCCTTTCTTACCCCCAGGAATGGGCTGATGGTGCTTGCTGGGAAGGATTAAGTCGATTAAGTTCTTCATGGCAATTGACGGGAATAGATTATGGGATTATCCTTGACAAAATAGCAACCTGGGGAATCTGACTCCGGAAATTTCTTCAGAACCTTTGATAAACCATGAGATTTTGGTCTCCTATGGTCTCCTCCCCAGTAGAAGTAGAAACCAATGTGGTAAGCCTAAGAATGATAAACCATACCACATTTGCCACAATTTACAGTTTGAGGATAAATCATACCGCTCAAATGAGCTATTTGACAAAGCACATGAAGGGATCGAATCGAACCAAGCCAACTTTATGACGGGAGCGCCACGATTGGAAGATCAACGTCCACATTTTTCAGATGATTCTCACATAAATGGAATCCACGATCATGGGATACACCAACTATACAGTGAATGATGTAAGGAACAATAATAATTAATGTAATTCACAATGTCCCATAGTCCATTAATGTCCATTATATCTTATGGAACATGTGCATTTCCCACTTCCAAGACTTCTACCGTTGGCTGCAAAGAGGATAGTCTCAAATTTGATCATTGATCACCCAATGTGAGGCGTTGTCTCCGCATCGTGAGACAACGCCTTTTTTGGTGAGATGCTAAAGTGGGTTAACCAATATCTAACCAAAAAACCTGATTGAAGCTCATGAAATCTCCAAATCTCCCCATAAACTTTCAGTATCCAAATGAATCCCATCCCCCTCATATGAAAAACCCCTAAAATGAAGAGATCCAATCCTCCACACTTTCCGAAACCGGGAAGGGAAGGGATTTTTTCCCTCCCGTTCCCTCTAAACCGGCTCCGACAGACTGCAGGAAGAGCTGGAGAGATCTACCGGATTTGCCATCACATTGGTCGGAAGGCTCCAAAATGGTCACTTTTGGCTCCAAAAATGCTCCGAAAACATGGTAAAGGCCTATACTAATCCCCCATTCACATTAAAACCACACCTAGAAACTATAGTTTTTTTGGTGGAATGGAGTTCTACATTTGGGACCATCGAATAGGGGTTAGTAAATATGCATTAATATGCATTAATAAAAAAAAAATCCACAGAAGTTTTTTCCCATTTTTCTTCGTGAAGTCCCAAAAAAATTCGGTCGCACGCTCCAGTCGCCCAGCCATGAAGAAACCATGGGAGGATTTGATGGATGTCCAGGAGGAGGATGTAAGTCTTGTGAACGAGCCAGATGCTGAGATGGTGCACCAGTGAGAATCTATAGCTAACTATAACAAAAATATACAAACATTAGGGTGCTAACTATAACAAAAAGGGCTAAGTTAGCTATATGTATAAGTTTCTTACGTTGGCCATGGTCCAAACAAAAACTACATAATAACAATAGTTAGCTAATGGAATCTATAATTATTAATATATCTGAGCTAAGTTGGTCTAGAACTCTAATATTGGCTAGCCAAAGGGTCCAACAAAAAGGCTCCCAAAAACGCAGTTTTTTTGGTAATCTTTTAGTATTGACCCATACCAATGTGGCTACGGATAAATTCCTATGATGAATATGTACAATTTTTGGGGGACGGACATACATAAATCCCATGTATATTGATGTGAACAGAAGGTATCAGGGTTTTGACCCACAGCCATACACAGTAATTGGGGTTTCTGCTAGTTTTTTTTTAAATGATAGATACCCTCTGGTTATTCAACATAGCCATGGAAAATGGCCCGTTTATAGATGGTTTACCTACTAGAAATGGGGATTTTCCATGGCTATGCAACACATAACCAGATGGTAGATGGGTGAACATAAACCACTTCTACTTGGGGGTAACAGATTGTAGATGTGGACAGATCTCTTGAATTGCCGCAGCTGGTTCTTGTGCATCAGGTCCATGAACGCAGCTAGTCTCAACAAACATATCATCCTCATCCTCATCATCATCTGGTTGGTGGTTTGGAACATGAATTTTATTTTTCCATATATTGAGAATAATCATCCCAACTGACTTTCATATTTTCAGAGGGGTAGGTCAACCACCAACCAGTCATCATCATCATCATCATCCTCATCCTCCTCCTCCTCCTCATCCCAGTTCGTCATACCCCGTTTCAATGTTTGCCACCTTGCTGCCACCAATGGCTGGAACCCCCAAGGCATGGCTTGAAATTTTTCTCTGCACAGCCTGCATCCTCAGCGCTCTGTTGAGCTGGCTGCGTTCTCTGGTTGAGGGGGGCCATTGGAAAATGGGGAAAACGATGGTTCTTAAACGTTTATGAGGTTGGAATTGGGCTACCCATTTTTTTTTGATTGGGAGCTCAAGAGTCTAAAGAACTATGAACATTACGAAGATCACAACTGGTAGATTCATAGCGATGAAGATTGTAGGCTCCATTAATGGTGGAGTATGACGATTTTCCAATGACAATCCCAAGAGTTCTTCAAGTGTATGATGACATGAAGTTTCAACCAATGGTTACGCAGTGCTGAGAGTTGCGTTTGGAATCGCACGAAGCCTTCATGAAGGGGATTCTCAGTCGGAACTTGAAACAGGAGTCCATCCATAAGCCATAACCTAATCATCAGTCGATGGTGGGTAAAAGTCTACTCGAGGGTGCAGAAACTAACGGCCTAACTATGGTGATCACCTCCATAAAACTATTGTTACACATAGTATGATATAGTATATGTATTCAAATGGGTATGGATCAATACCTATTAATACCATTTTTAGGGGGATGAACATCCATTTACCAGCTATTTTGATGTTCACTGCCAAATAAAACCCCAACCGCATTGCAGTCGGCAGTTTCGCAGTCACAGATCTCTGTGTTTTAAGCCCTGAATCCTTGGGATTTCCGCCGGGAAATTGGGTGATTTGTGGCGGGAAAAATAGGGAAATCCATGGGAACAATGGGAAAGCTATGGGAAATCTATGGGGAAATCTATGGGAAAAAGCTTTTCTGATGGAATGTATATCCCAGGTCCAATGAGACATGGCTGTGGGTCAAACTTGGAGTTCCAGGGAACCAGAAACGTTGGTTATTTTTAGGGTGGTATCGTTGAAACATCCAGCTTTAGGTAGCCAATGCTACCCACATGCAGTCATGGACCCGGACTGACCTAAGGTTTTCCCCTGGCCCATTGGAAATTCTGCGAGACGGCATGCTTGAATTCTACCAGTAGACTACTGACTATGTATACAGCCTCACCAGCATCGAGAATATATTCTAAAAGATGGAGATGGATCAAATATGATTAAAAAAATATGGTTCATAGATGTTCATAGTGTTTGGTGTTTGGGGATCTCTGGGGCTTCTTTATTTACACCCATCAACACCAAGGATTTTGGCAATTTTTCGGACCGCAGTGATCCCAAAAAAACCGCCACCAGGGCTGGTGAGATCAGTCACATCGGAGAAGAATGGATGGAGGGTCTGGACTGCAGGCGGGGTTCCCGGTGGCTGAAAAACGGTGGATTTGTTGCCCAACGCATTTGGCGAATTCGAAGTGAGTTTTGTTCCAAAGAAAACTTGGACTTCGATTTTCGACTTTGTGGAGGTTTGATTTCGAAAATTCGACAGTTGATGATGTTGATGGCTGTCCCACAGGTTTTTTTTTGAGAATCAGAGTTGCATGGGGATGTTTGTAATGAAATAATCCATGGTTCATAGGGACTCCCCTTTTTCACTCATATAAACCCGTTTTTGGGGATGTTTTTTGGTCCCAAAAAACCGCACAACTGATGGGTGACTCGTGGTGAATGTCGTTGGTGAAGTCCTTTGGCTCGGCTGCTGCTTAAGCGCGCCGTGTCCTTTCGCTTAGCGTAGCACATTTCGTGTCGGGGCCCAGAACTGTCAGAACTGTGGAGAGCTTGGTGATCTGAGGCATTACAGGGGGGGTATCATGTATAATCCATCCCCGGTAGGTGTATGGCATTGGGTTGCCCACAGAAAAAACCATATGTTTTTTTTTTCTGGTTATGAACCCCCTCCAGAAGTTGGGATATAACATGATATAACATGATATAACCCCTTTTTGACTATGGAATACTATGGATATCCACCGAATGTGGCAGGAGTTTCCTGGCGACTTTTTGGTAGTTGAACTGCAGCTATCATCCCGTTAGGGCGTTAGGGGTTTGAACGGCCCATGGATGATTTATCGATAGCACATGTTGAGTTCAAACTGGGGGGTTGCCTCTTAAAACACGGTGATTTTCCACTTCGCCATGTCATAAAAATATATAAAAAT
Source organism: Cladocopium goreaui (assembly GCA_947184155.2). Taxonomy (NCBI): domain Eukaryota; class Dinophyceae; order Suessiales; family Symbiodiniaceae; genus Cladocopium; species Cladocopium goreaui. Next base: position 90,485 of record CAMXCT020001658.1, on the reverse strand, counting down.
CATAAATTCTCAGAGGGTACAATAGCATCATCGAGCACCGAGGCGGAAAACACCATGCGCTTTCTGTTCATCGTAGCTTTCCTTGACTCCCAGCTGATGGCTTTTGCAGTGGAAGCCACCGTGCTGATGCAGTCGAGGCCTGGCATAGCGGCATAGCGCTATTGGAAGTATCGAAATCTGCAGATTTTCAGAGCTCCCGAGTGTCCTGAACGATCTTAAGATATATGATATATATATATATATTTATATAATATATATATATATATGTATTGTATGAATGATCGAAAAATCATTCTACGGTTTAGATTTCTGAGGACACGTGAAGTAAAAGGCGCGTTTGTATTCATGAAATATAGGCCTTCTGTAAGATTCCTGCCCAAGTAGCGTGCTATGGCATGCTAAGCGGCGATCCGTTGAACTTGGAAAATTGTGGCTTATCCAGATTCATTCATTTGGCAGTGTGTCAAAACCTTGTACCCCTGGTGAACATCAAAATAGCTGGTAAATGGATGTTCATCCCCCTAAAAATGGTATTAATAGGTATTGATCCATACCCATTTATGTTCATTTATGTTCATCTATGTTATTTGGTGTCCGTATCCCAGCAGTACAAAACGCCCACGGCCCAGAATATATTTTCCATGTATCTGGGCGGTGGCTGGGGAAGAATTTTGCCAGCTACCCTCTGGTAATTTAACATAGCTATTGAAAATGGCCATTTATAGTGGATTTTCCCATTAAAAATGGTGATTTTCAATAGCTATGTTAGTTTACCAGAGGGTATCCTCTGGTTTCATCTTTTAACTGTTTGCAATGGAAAACGATCTGTTTGTAGATGATTTACCTATTGGATGTTAGACTCACACGAGAGGGTCCATGTTACCCACTTCGGCTCGAAAAACATCAGGCTTCGAGGTTCGAAAACCTCAATATCCGACGAGGTGGGGGTGCAACCGTAGCAGCGGAGAGGCTTCATCGGCCTGGGGTCCCCCAATATTGACATATACGAAACTAAGCATCATTGAAGTAAATTAAACTATAGATCCTGATGTAGCATACAGATGGGTCAGACTTCAGTAATATCATCAAATATCATCTTAAGTCTGATATGCTCAATATTTATCAACTTTTCATACTTACAAAAATGGGGTGATACTCCCGCCCAGGATCCCCCGGTGGGAACTCAGCGACTCGGCGACGGTTAACACTTTCGGATGAAGTGCTACGGCCGTTTCAGCTCCAAGTTTCAAGGGTTTACCATAGGAAAATGGGCTATGGAAAAGTTACCATCTGGTTATTTGTTACATAGCTATGGAAAATTGCCCACTCATAGCCCATTCATAGATGATAAAAGTATATAAAAGTGATGAATTACTTCCGAAGTACATGGCGATTTTCCACTTCGCGAAGCGTTAAATCACCTTTGAGGGGATGATCCTCCAGGAAAAACTGGTCGAACTGGTCACCTGGTTTTTAAGGAGAACTTTCGAAAGCAAAAAAGTGTCTGGTTGGTGGGTTTTCCCATAAAAAATGGTTAATTTACCAGAGGGTACCTTCTAAATAGCCATTGAACATGGCCATTTATAGTGAGTTTTCCCATTAAAAATGGTGATTTTCCATAGTTGGGTTAGTTTACCAGAGGGTAGCTGGATATGGATAACTGGATACCATAGCTGGTTGGTGGTTTGGACCATGAATTTTTTATTTTCCCCAATGGCTGGGAGGATGATCCAATCTGACGAACGCATTTTTTTCAGAGGGGTAGGTCAACCACCAACCAGGTGTCCTGGAAGATCTGGAACTCCGATGAAATTGGCGAAGACCGCCTAGTTCCAAAAATAGTTTTTCCCTAAATCGATCCATTGATGGTGAAGACAAGGCGGCATCACTGATTCGCAGTTCAGTGGATTGTGGTTTCAAAGTTTGGTCACTGTCTGTGCTGATCAGTAGCCAGTTCAGCCTTGATGCTTGAACGTTGTAGCTAGTAGATGTGTGTTTTCAAACCTCAAAGCATGACTTGTTTAACAAGGCTTTTAGTGGTGCCCTGGTGCCCCATGAGCATAGGTTACACTCTGGTAAACTAACATAACTATGGAAAATCACCATTTTCAATGGGTAAAGCAACTATAAATGGCCATTTTCAATAGCCATGTTAGTTTACCAGAGGTTAACTGGGGCAATTAAGTAGGTAGATACACTCATTTAGTTCGATGATTTTCCCATCAGCACACCTGCATTTAGTTCGGGGATTTCCCAGCTACCCATGTTTGATTACCGGAGGGTATCATCAATTGTTTGCTATATCCCATAATATCCTGTAAAAAAATCAAGAGAATCCCATAACATCAAGCTAGCTATTGGTTCATAACCAATAGCTAGCAATATTTGATATATGTATATATCTATATATAATATTACACTGATATATATAATATATACATATATATATATATAATCATATTATACAATGGTCTATAATCATAAAACATTGGTCTATATCTATATACACCGTATATCTATATATACATAATCATTGGTTTATGGGGATTATAGACCAATGTTTTCTTGGGCGCAGCAAAATGGTGTCTTCGGATCCAAGTTTTCAGGTCCTCCGTGGAGGTTGACGCTCTGCCAGCCTTGCGCTTTTTGGCGGAACTCGATGGATTGTTTTTTTTGGAACTCGGTGGGATTTTACCGATATATGGAAAATATATATATATGGAAAATATATGGAACACATATCTGGTTGGTGGTTTGGAACATGAATTTTTAATTTTCACCAATAGCTGGGATGATGATCCAATCTAACTCATATTTTTCATAGGGGTTGAAACCACCAACCAGAATATATATATATATATTAGCAAGAATATTATCAGTATATCATATGTGATTATGTTATCAGTGATAATGATGTATACACTGTATGTGTGATAATATGTTATGATAAGTTGATTGCCTGATACTATCTACTATATGCAACCTGTTGGGGCTTTTACTCAGTGAATTATCGGGGGATTTTGAGCGGATTTCACTCATATACGGGATGGACATTTGCATTTCAGAAGCACACATTTGGTATTTCACGAATGTCGTTACAAGATTATGTGGCGGCCAGGTTTTTGCTGGTTTTGTTTGTTTTTGTTGCTTTGATTTTTCCTGATTTTGGCCAGGGAAAAATCATGTTAACGTTAGGGAAGAATCACATTTTTCGGCCGTTTACATCCTTTAAATATCTTTAGATCACCCTTGTTGCTGTTCAAAGATGTTCTTTCAGTGACCGTTTCCGCTGCCAAATCCAGTGGCCATTTCAGGCTTCAGCGACGATGATGAGTCCTGCACCACTGAAGGTCGGGTTGCCCAAGTGGTGGCAATTTCGGTTGCATCATGAAGCCATTTTGATGGAGATATAGGGTATACACCGTATCATTTTGATGGGAAAAGATATAGCTGATATATTGATATGTTGGGAATATAAATGGTATAGGCTATAGGCTATATATATAATATACATACATACACTTTAAGCGGTAAACATGGTAAATTAATTTCTGGAAATGCAGTGAAATAAGTGGCGAATGATCACTGTATTCGGGGTTGCAACCCCAATACAGGAAGGCCCTCCTACATTCGATAGGTAAGTTGGTAGATAAGTTTATAAGCAGGCCAACTGTTGGACTTTGGGTGGCTATATCCAGCTAGTTCGAGAGGGTGCAATGGTTTGGGGTTTAAAAGAAGTACTGGAGTTGTTTCACAACTTCTAAAACGGGATATAGATTGATCTGGGTACCCTCTGGTAAGTTAAGATAACTACAGAATATCAGCATTCTAAACGGCAATTCATCTATAAACGGACCATTTTCCATAGCAATGTTGACTTACCAGGGGTATGGATCAAGGCGATCGAAACGTGAATTGACCCATTCCCATCCATTCCCGTCGACTCTGAGTCTCACGTCTGCTGCAAAATTTCGCTCTGAAAAGCGAGGGAAATCATCCTTTGATCGATCTTCAATCTATCGACCGTGCGTTTGCAAATCTCGAGCTATGCTTCGCCAAGTTGCCTTGATCTTCACTGTGACTCGGGCTGACAACCGGGCGTTTCAGTATGGGACGTGACCCCCGATGATTTAACATTGGATGACAGCAATGCTTCTGCCACGGTTTTACGATGTGTTTGATGAGTGTTTTGTCGGAAGAATTGCTGTTTTGTAGGTAGTTTCAACATTCATATATTTGACATGAGACAGTAGGCTGACGGGTTTGGCACGTATGTTTTGTGCTCAGCCGTGCGTCTTTCCATAGAGACACAGAGACACCCACCCACCAACCCACCCACCCAGCGTCAGACACACATACACACACCCCACTTGCAAGCTTCGGTGCCTTTTGGATTCATCCATCGTCACTGGGAAAGCAGTTGGTAAAACCCTTCGTAAAACCCCAATCACTCACCATCAACAACTATTTCTGGATGGTTAGACCCTGAAGAACCATCAACCACTGGGTGTTTTGTGCGCTGCTCATTTCGTTTAACTGACCATATCTAACGGGCAAGTTGGATCCTCATATTGCTGTATCAGATCAATATCCCAGGCCGGTTAAGCCAGGTTAAACCACTATTTTCAATGGTTAAGCCATGCTGAACTCCCGGGCGGCCTAGGTGTTGTGCGCTGAGCTGGGCCTTGCGGCACGTCACCTGGGCGATATTTCGCTGCACGGAGGAGGCGATGCCAAAGCAGAAGCCGCGGCGGCATGCGAATTGATGGAGAAAAACGAGCCCTGGCAGTGATACTGTGGAGGAGATAAGTATGAAACACTATTAACCAAATTATGAAACCAAATTATGTTGATTCAATGGGAGCTGGGATATAAGTAGCCAACAATCTGAGATGTGGTGATTGGTTATGAACTAGGCACTTATACTAGCTAATGTATTGGGGATGATGATAATCCATAGTGTGGAAACCGTTTGGAACCAAAATTCGTATTTCATCAGATGGAAATTCTCCATTCGGAACCCAAATGGGGTTGCCTGAAAATGAGTTTTTTTATTCCCTTAAAAAGCCATTTGAATAGGGATAATGATGATTAACCAATGGATTTAGGGGTGAATCCTGTAGATTTTCAGATTCTGATATGATTCGCATGGATGGGATAACTATGATAGCCACTGGTAAATCATGGGATTATAACGGGATAAACCATCCACCAACTGGCATTGATGGAAGTCGGTCATTGTTACATGGGCTAAAACGGTTAGAATGATATTCATTATCATGGGGACACTTTTAGAAAGTACTTAGAAGATGATATCATAATTGAACGTTGTAATTCACTGACAAAATGGAATGTCATCAACTGAAACAATAAAGTGGCAATGTCTTATCACCAACTGGAATGATGGCTTCCGGTGAATCGGCGAATCTATTTTCAGATTGATGAAAGTGTATGGGTCATTGTTGCACATGGAAAAATACTGAGAAAATACTTCGAACATCATATGACTCCTGGCATTTCGATTTTCCCAACCAGAAATGGAGAATCTACTTGGGAATATCTTGGACAATAATGAGTCCTGAAATCATCATCTTTGGTTTATTCCCTAAGTTTTGTATAGGTAAATCATGGTAAATCCCCAAGTTTTTCCCTTTCTTTACCTTTTCTGGTTGGAACTTCCGTTCCGAGGCTTGCGAGAGACATATTTTTTTGGTGAATCGTAGCCAGAAAAGTGATGGTGAATCATCATCTCATTTTTTTGGGGATGGAAGAATACTTAAAACATACCAAACATAGAAAATCGAACATACCAAGAATACTTGATTTAATCATCAGATTTTTGGGATACTATAGAAAATCATATTAGAGTCCTGACAACGTTACCAGTTTATGATCGTTTATGGGGATATCATTGGGGATTGAACATCCACCAGCTCGACGATTTTCCCAAGGATTGCAAGTTCGGAAAGAAAAAGGCCTGGAGCGTCTCATGGGATTTTGGGGTTACCTATGGCTACCTTATTTTCAAACAAAAGCATATTCATGCTGTATAATTTACATCTAATATTAGATATATACACATAGGTGTGAAAACCGTTTTCCGTTTTCGTGGGTGACCGCGACAGAAGGGAAAGGTTGGATGAAAACAACATGATGAAAATCGTGGTTCGGTTCGGTTCAGTTGAGAGGCGCCTGAAGGCTTCAAGTGCGTCTGGATGTACGATTGCTACAAATTCGGCAAGAAGGAAGCCGGTCCTGTGGGGCATCCGTCAGAATCTTGGCCCCCCCAATGGACCATGTGTTTTTTCCGTGTTTTCCAATCGGTTTCAAACGGGTTCGCAGCTCCCTTGAGCCTTGTTTGTAAACCCACTGCAACGGGGTTCGAAGCCAAGAAGCCAAGCTTCTTCTCCGGAGTTGGTTTCAGAGAACAGGAGAAACCTTTGTACAGGGAGTAAGAACCATGGTTTTCCCCCCAGAAAAACACTGAAATCAATCCATTGAACGACTGAACGTGACAGGTGGTACTTGGCCATCATGGGGTATCGTCAAAATTGTAATACCCCATACTGGATAGTTAATTGTTGTAATTACAACGAGATGGTACCCCGCCAACCTGTACGCATGGGCCTTACATTTTGACGTGGTAAACCCCTAAACCATCCCATTCTCTCCCAATTTTACAGTCTTCCGCGCCTGGTACCATTAGTTGCTCGATTTTGTCCACTTCTCACTTTTTTTCCCCTCAGATTCATGGTCATGATCGCGAGCTCCTGGTTTTTCCTGGCTGATGCCTCTTTTCCCTTTCTGGCTCTGCCACCCAACTTCTTGTCCCTGCATATGGGACATGAGGATTGCCTCGCATGGTCCGTGCTTGCCTGACTGTTTCCCCTTTGTTTGTCCAGCATCACAGCGGGGCTGTGCGGATTGACTCGCACATGTCCAGGGCAGTGCTTTCTTTTCCACACCTCCCCATACGTGGTGGGTTGTCTTCAGCGATAGACACTCATATTTGTCAACTCTCATCTTGGCTTTGAGGGGCATTGTCCAAGTATTTTTTCAACCCTCTAAACCCCTAAACCATAGCCCAAGAGGGTATTTGATGCATTTTCAATAAACACGTATAAAAAATTATAAAAACGACTATGAAATTCATACCATGCCCATCTCAAAATGGGGTAGCCCAGATGATTTGCTGAGGACTGTGGCGCAATGAAGATGCAGGGGATCGGTGTTTGCTCGGCCGTCAGCTTGACGCCAAAAGTGGTACCTCCGCCAACGGATCCAACGGATGAAGAGACGGAGCTTCCGAGTGATGAGGATATTGAGGAGCTGGAGGACGGTTCTCGTTTTTTTTTTGGTTGTGGGGTATTCATTTATGTTTTTTTCTAAGTATACGTTTCTTTCCCCAAAATGCGATTCGGTTCTATGTTTTTGGTATTTTTAAGTATTTTCCATGCACGAAGATTGGGATGTCACGAGATATTTCTGGTATGTTCCATCCCTCAAAATGGAATAATATGATGTATTTTTTTTTAAAAGTATGTTCCATCATCCATCCCTGATTTGATGGATTTGGAAAACATGTTCCATTTTTTCTTTGGAAAATGATGTATTTCTGGTATGTTCCATCATCCCTGAAAATGGAATGTCTTCTTTTTTCCAAAGATTTGCCAGTGGTTTGAGACCCGCTGACTTGGATTCCAAACCACCGGGCCCCCAATAAACACGATTTTTCCCATATTTTTTTCATAGGTATATATGGTAAAATCACTGACATAACTATAGATTTCTGACCACAACATTACAAGGTGAATCATCGGACTGATGACTGGTCCATGTTTTTAATCACCAACCATATATATATATAATATTATATATATGATATCTTATAATCCCATCATATAACCATCATATAACCACTATTATTGGTATTATAACCACTATTATTATGATGGTTAAAACCACCAACCAGCTATGTTATGTTAGTTTCGCAGAGGGTAGCCGCTGAAAAGATGGGACGGTCCCCTTTTCGAGGACGAAGAGGAAGCCGACGTCCCAGAAGTCGTGACTGGACGGCAGCCTCTTATTGGGACGTCTGACGCTTCATAAGGATCCAATGGGGCTTGCAGTATGCTAGTAATAGTATTTAAGCCTATATATATAATATATATATAATATATAATATTATACATATATACATATATACATATACATATATATACAAATATCATTTAGATATGTATGTATATAGACATAATATACCCTTACCAGCCCTATTTTTTTCCATATCTACTTCTCTATATCCAGGTTCGGGGATGGGACCGCTTGGGGGAGGCCAGGCAGGTCAGGGCTGATGCTTATGGGCTTAATCTTGAGATTGTAACCTATATAAGTTGATAAGTTAGGATATAGCATGGCAGCATGTCAGATAGCATGTCAGCTCGAAGCATGGACTTCTTCTGCTGCAGAATGAAAAAGCATGTTAGGATATAGCATGATATAACCCTACAACTATTGCTAAAATTTGTAGATTTAATATTTAGGATAAAAATCCAAACTAATGTTTAACATTAGTGAAAAACATGTTAGGATAACGGATAACCCTTCAACTATTGTTAAATAGATCCACCCAAAAAGCTGGGAACCGTGGTTCAGTTGCTCGAAAATGTGGCTGTTGAGTGGGGATCTAGCCAGGTCATCAGGGTCATCAGGGTCATCAGGTTACTTTGGCTAAGCCCGGCCTGGTCAACGTGAACGAAAAACGAACTGGAAAGATCCACCCATTTTTAATGGGAAAACTCACTATAAATGGCCATTTTCAATAGCTATGTTAGTTTACACCATGATACCTGATTCTGTGTGAATTTCACCAACATTTCTCTGAGTATTTGATGGCTTAAATATGTTAAATCTCAGAGAAATTGGAGGGATGCACATCCAAACCTAGCACCACGCCATCTAAAAGCGAGGGTAACTTGATGTGAGGATGATGCCGAAGCCGACACAGAGCCCATGGAGGAGTCCCAGCCGCCGATGGGTTGTAATCATGGGAAATTACAATGCCATAAACTTGGCATTTGGGGTTTGTGGTTTTAAGAGATGTTTTAAGTAATCTGGTAAATTACAATCATAAACCTGGCATTTGAAATTTGGGGATGGTTTGTAGAACCCATAAAAATGCTGATTTGTGGTGATTGTTCTACTTGTAGTTTGTTTCTTTCGGGGGGGGTTCGTTTCACGTTGTATCGTTGCCATGAACCGAGAAATGCAGGAGCCTGAACTTGTGACCGCTGTGACACCGAAGCTGAAGGTGGGAGAGAACTGCTTAAACGGTGGTTTTCAAAGAAACACATCGAAATTGCTATGCAATCATAGCAACCCCCAATGAGATAGAAAAGTGGTAAATTACAGATTAAAATGGTGGTAAATTACAGTGCTATCTTTTTCAGGGTCACTATAGATGTCTATAGATGATGATCACAATTGACTTTCATTGGCAAACAAATCCGTGGGTTTTTTCATGGTTTTTCAACTGCAGGAAGACGACGAAGACGAAAAGGAAGACGAAAAGGAAGAGGACACAACTGCCGAATTCGATCCAGATGAGGACGGGAATCTGGGCTCGGAAGACCAGGAAGAGATTGGGAAACCAAAAGAAATAGATCCAATACTAATCCAATGGTTCTCGGGGCTTTAACTATATATATAACTATATATATATATAACTATATATATATAACTATATATATATAACTATATATATATGACTATATATATGACTATATATATATTTATGACTATGTATATATATATATGACTATATATATATATGACTATATATATATGACTATATATATATGACTATATATATATGACTATATATATATATATATGACTATATATATGACTATATATATATATATGTATAGTATACACCCTTTGGTTGAATCCAACATAACTATGGAAAACCGTCATGTTTCATGTTTTTTTTCATCTACAACAGGGTCATTTTCCATAGCAAACTGTTCGATTACCAAGGGGTATGTTTTTTGCTAACATTCAACAGTATCGTCTCTACGCAGGAGAAGCCAACTTACGAGTGTCGCTTGGTGGCGCTTGGTGTGATTTTTTTTGGGTGCAAAGTCAAGCTGGCCGGACTCCCAGCAGTACAGATGATCAATGTAAGTCCGGGGTTGACATCAGCCAATGCTGTGGATGCGACATCCACCAGTTGGTAGATCGAAGAAATCCATGTTTATCCATGTTTCTCCCATGAAAAAGTCCCAGTGTTTCACAATCAGCAGGTGCCTTTTACTGGTGCAGGATGGCTTGTCATGAAATCAGATACGTTCCGATACGTTGCTGCCAGGGTTTTCTAGAGTCTCTAGACATCTTGGCCCTGATATCTTGGATTGTTTCAACAAGATTCAGTGTATTCATTGTTTCTTGGTGTTTCATTTCAGTCAGATGATCACTCTTCCAGTGGAGGTTTCACAACAAGTGTATCGACCCTGGGGAAGTTGGGGAGTGTGCTGCACTGTGCTGCACTTGAACCTGTGAAATCTCTGAACATCAGAGGATGAAGTGAATAGGATTGTGTGCTGCTCAAGTTCTCAGGTGGTGGAGCGTCCGTTCATTGGAAAACTTGCGGCGCCAAGGAGGGCGAATGTCACTACGTGAAGAAGGCGAAGCATCAACCCTGTCAACCCCCAAAGATCACGATGGATCACGATGGATCTAGCTTAAGTTTTCTTCTTTAAAACATGAATTTTATATGTGATATATCCATAAAAACATGAAACAACTCCCCAAATCTCCCCAATATATCACCATAAATAGCTGGTATCATCCCCCAAATGTTTAATGTTTATGATGTTCATGACAGCGGATCCCACTTATTGCAAGCTGCAAGCTGTAAGAAGTGAGGTCTGAAAATAGCGCCCACTTATTCCAATGGATGATCATCATTTTCCCTATTGAAATTGCTATATTTATGGCATTTTATGGCTATATATATATATGGCTATATGATCCGTATATGTCCTTTATTTTCAGACAAGCCCAAATTGATAACATTCCCATTGAAATGATGGGCTGCCTCTTTTGTGTCGGATTTCCAGGCAGACGTGGAGCGCTGCGGTGTTGAAGCCTGGGGTTGCTATCATACAAGTGACCTAAGCCGTCAGTGCTAAGGAGAGAACGCCCTCCGGGCAAAGGTAAATTCGGTAAATCGGTAAATCTGTAAATTTTAATCTTGCTTTATCATGATTGAGGAAGTTTAGAAGTCAAACTTCCGACAATATGGACAGATGAAAAGCAGAGATGGGAAGAGTCAGAGAGAAGAGAAGAGTAGAAGAGACAAGAGCAGAAGAGACAAGAGCAGAAGAGACAAGAGCAGAAGAGAGAAGATCAGAGAAGAGAAAGAGTCAGCAGAAAGAAGATGCAGGTGCGCGAAAAGGTAGGAAAGTCGCGAAACACTGTGTTTTTCCAATGATTTGTCGCTCCGGAGGGTCGAAAAGTAGGCTCGCTAAAGCGGCGGGTGCGGAGCCAGCTGGCCAAATGAGAGATGAAAAATTGCACGCCGTTGTGGCGCGAAGCACATTTCGAAGTCAAAATGTACAAAACACACCATGCTCAGACCACTTTTGGAAGTTGAGATGTCGAAAAAGTGCACGCCGTTGTGGCGCGAAGCACATTTCGAAGTCAAAATGTACAAAACACACCATGTACGGACCACTTTTGGACGTTCAGAGCTTGTTTCGCGTGGCAGGCGCAAGGGATTGTGCACCTTCTCAAAAGTGAGCAAAACGTGAGGGTTTTGTAGCATTGCCAAAAACGATGGCAGGCGTGGGACATTTGAAGAGGATCTGCAAAGATGCATTTTCCGTGGCAGGCGCAATACAAGAGACATTTTCATCGGAGCTGTTCGGAGGTCAGAACGCTTTCCTGAGAGGGGTTGCATTTTGGAGCATCAGATCTTCAGGTTTGCTGAGATGATTTCGCGTGACAGGCGCAGCACTTCGTATGACCTGGCATCACTTTTTGGTGGCAGGCGCAATAGTTTAGACAGATGGACTGGAAAAATCGCAAAACGCATTGGCACGAGGCCGTCAGCTCTGCAGTCAACTTTCGATTTTTGAAGGAAGTCTTGCAGAATTGCTTCGTTTTTGATGTTGTCAAGTTTGAAAAATGAAGAAGTCTCGCAGAATTGCTTCGTTTTTGACGTTGTTAAGTTCAAAAATTGAGGAAGTCTCGCAGAATTGCTTCGTTTTTGATGTTGTTAAGTTCAAAGATTGAGGAAGTCTCGCAGAATTGCTTCGTTTTTGATGTGGTCAACGGTCAACTTCAAAAAATTAAAGGACCGGATAACCCCACAAGGCAACTTCTTCCAATAATGAGCACCAAATGTTGTAGCGGAGACGGGGAAAGAAAGAAAGACAAAGGAGGTGGTGGAGGATCGAGAAGTAAAACAAAGTTGTGTGTGACAAAGTTCTATGTGAAAGATGGTGTGTGACAAAGAAAGATGGTGTGTGTGACAAAGTTGTGTGTGAAAGAGAGCGTGTGACAAAGTTGTGTGTGAAAGATGGTGTGTGTGAAAGATGGTGTGTGTAAAAGATGGTGTGTGAAAAATGGTGTGTGAAAGATGGTGGTTGACAAAGATGTGTGTGAGAGATGGTGTGTGAGAGATGGTGTGTGAAAGATGGTGTGTGAAAGTGTGTGTGTGAAAGATGGTGTGTCTAAAAGATGGTGTGTGAGAGATGGTGTGTAAAAGATGGTGTGTGAAAAATGGTGTGTGAAAGATGGTGGTTGACAAAGATGTGTGTGAGAGATGGTGTGTGAGAGATGGTGTGTGAAAGATGGTGTGTGAAAGTGTGTGTGAAAGATGGTGTGTCTAAAAGATGGTGTGTGAAAGATGGTGTGTGAAAGATGGTGGTTGACAAAGATGTGTGTGAGAGAGATGGTGTGTGAACGATGATGTGTGAAAATGTGTGTTTGTAAAAGATGGTGTGTGAAAGATGGTGTGTGAAAGATGGTGGTTGAGAAAGATGGTGTGTGAAAGATGGTGTGTGAAAGAGGGTGTGTGACAAAGTCGTGTGTGAAAGATGGTGTGTGACAAAGTTGTGTGTGAAAGATGGTGTGTGACAAAGTTGTATGTGAAAGATGGTGAGTGACAAAGATGGTGTGTGGAAGATAGATGGTGTGTGAAGAGGAGGCGGCCGAGGAGGAGGAGGAGGAGGCGGAGGAGACGGGATACAGAATCAAAAACAAGAACCCCGCACAAAGATGCCATAAGTGCCATGCCTGCCACGCAAAACGAAGGTGTATGTGACCAAGTGCCACGCCTGCCACGCGAAACGAAGGTGGATGTCACCAAGTGCCACGCATGCCATGCAAAACGAAGGTGGATATCTCCAAGTGCCACGCCTGCCACGCAAAACGAAGGCGGATTTCGCCAAGTGCCACGCCTGCCACGCAAAGTGCCGCGGCGTCACCGGCGACTAATCCGGTCCAAGCGCGCCACCAGAGCCAGCCCAGTGCCATAAGTACCACGCCTGCCACGCAAAACGAAGGTGGATGTGACCAAGTGCCACGCCTGCCACGCAAAGTCGAAGATGGTGGTTGGCAAAGATGTGTGTGAAAGATGGTGTGTGTGTGTAAAAGATGGTGTGTGAAAGATGGTGGTTGGCAAAGATGTGTGTGAGAGATGGTGTGTGAGAGATGGTGTGAAAGATGTTGTGTGAAAGTGTGTGCAAAAGATGGTGTGTGAAAGATGGTGTGTGAAAGATGGTGTGTGAGAGATGGTGTGTGAAAGATGGTGTGTGAAAGATGGTGGTTGACAAAGATGGTTCACAAAGATGGTTGACAAAGATGTGTGTGAGAGATGGTGTGTGAGAGATGGTGTGTGAAAGATGGTGCGTGAAAGTGTGTGTGAAAGATGGTGTGTCTAAAAGATGGTGTGTGAAAGATGGTGTGTGAAAGATGGTGTGTGAAAGATGGTGGTTGACAAAGATGTGTGTGAGAGAGATGGTGTGTGAAAGATGATGTGTGAAAATGTGTGTTTGTAAAAGATGGTGTGTGAAAGATGGTGTGTGAAAGATGGTGGTTGACAAAGATGTTTGACAAAGATGGTGTGTGAAAGATGTGTGTGAAGAGGAGGTGTCGGAGGAGAGGAGGAGGAGGAGGAGGAGGAGGAGGAGGAGAAACCGGTATACAGAATCAAAAACAAGAACCCCACACAAAGATGTGGGGAATGAGGAGGTCTCGCAGAAGTGCTGCGTTTTTGATGTTGTCAACTTCGAAAAATGAAGAAGTCTCGCAGAATTGCTTCGTTTTTGACGTTGTTAAGTTCAAAAATCGAGGAAGTCTCGCAGAATTGCTTCGTTTTTGATGTTGTTAAGTTCAAAGATTGAGGAAGTCTCGCAGGATTGCTTCGTTTTTGATGTGGTCAACGGTCAACTTCAAAAAATTAAAGGACCGGATAACCCCACAAGGCAACTTCTTCCAATAATGAGCACCAAATGTTGTAGCGGAGACGGGGAAAGAAAGAAAGACAAAGGAGGTGGTGGAGGATCGAGAAGTAAAACAAAGTTGTGTGTGACAAAGTTCTATGTTTTAGATGGTGTGTGACAAAGAAAGATGGTGTGTGTGACAAAGTTGTGTGTGAAAGAGAGCGTGTGACAAAGTTGTGTGTGAAAGATGGTGTGTGTAAAAGATGGTGTGTGAAAAATGGTGTGTGAAAGATGGTGGTTGACAAAGATGTGTGTGAGAGATGGTGTGTGAGAGATGGTGTGTGAAAGATGGTGTGTGAAAGTGTGTGTGTGAAAGATGGTGTGTCTAAAAGATGGTGTGTGAGAGATGGTGTGTAAAAGATGGTGTGTGAAAAATGGTGTGTGAAAGATGGTGGTTGACAAAGATGTGTGTGAGAGATGGTGTGTGAGAGATGGTGTGTGAAAGATGGTGTGTGAAAGTGTGTGTGAAAGATGGTGTGTCTAAAAGATGGTGTGTGAAAGATGGTGTGTGAAAGACTTTGTGTGAAAGATGGTGGTTGACAAAGATGTGTGTGAGAGAGATGGTGTGTGAAAGATGATGTGTGAAAATGTGTGTTTGTAAAAGATGGTGTGTGAAAGATGGTGTGTGAAAGATGGTGGTTGACAAAGATGGTGTGTGAAAGATGGTGTGTGAAAGAGGGTGTGTGACAAAGTCGTGTGTGAAAGATGGTGTGTGACAAAGTTGTGTGTGAAAGATGGTGTGTGACAAAGTTGTATGTGAAAGATGGTGAGTGACAAAGATGGTGTGTGGAAGATAGATGGTGTGTGAAGAGGAGGCGGCCGAGGAGGAGGAGGAGGCGGAGGAGACGGGATACAGAATCAAAAACAAGAACCCCGCACAAAGATGCCATAAGTGCCATGCCTGCCACGCAAAACGAAGGTGTATGTGACCAAGTGCCACGCCTGCCACGCGAAACGAAGGTGGATGTCACCAAG